>MU278353.1:580999-997586 GCA_022385755.1 Trametopsis cervina
CATTAGTATTGATGCTTCTAGAGGCTTACAAACATGTGACAGTGCAAAAACACCCTTTATCATCTCTAGACAACTGAGTATTCTAATTCAGGTCAAGCTGATGTCTGGAGTGTGTTTCCCACCCCAAAATACCCCCACTCAAGGCTTAAGACTATTCCCAGCATCTTAATATCATGAGCACTTGTACTAACATTAGTTACAGTGTATCAGTTCAGGTTGGACCACTTGTTCAGCGCTTGACATGCACTCTAACTACAACCTCCCCTATTTCACTTTATGAACAGATATTATAAATGATCTTGGGTCTTGAGTGGGGGTATTTTGGGGTGAGGAACACACTCCAGACATCAGCTTGACCTGAATCGGAATACTCAGTTGTCTAGAGATGATAAAGGGTGTTTTTGCACTGTCACATGTTTGTAGGCCTCTAGAAGCATCAATACTGATGGGATGCTTCTGAAACTGATTACACATACCATATACATACTATAACAGGTTTGTCATGGAGACTGAGTCACGTGATGTATAGGGATTACTCCTATCTCAAGACACCAATCGGTGTAAGCTCCTTATTCAGGAGTAAACAGCCAGCGAACTGTACGCAAATCTAGCCCAGTAAAGACCAAATCATATTAGTAAAGAGAAATACAATACAAGGTAACTAACGGCTTACCTAGCCCAGTAAAGACCAAAAGGTCGAGATGAGGGCTAGGAGCGATGAAGGTCAGGTATATATACTACTGGAGTCTGCGCACGGACCACTTTAGGGTAGGGCTGATGAGACAATAGAACAATAGTGTGACGCGACAATAGAAAGAGACAAAGGGAAGAGAACAATAAGGGAACGGAGACAATAGACCGAGGGGACAATAGAAATGGTGCCACTCCGGGCGTAATTACTAAGTGCTGAGCCTGAGCCATAGACCGATGGACCAGGAGTCTGATGGGTCGGAGAAGAGAAGAGTCCGAGGTCCTGGAAGGATCCGGAAGCTGTGCGGAGTTGCAGGGCCGATGATGTCGCTATCAGTCCGGGCCGAGCGAGAAGCGCGAGTGCGCGTGCATGTGCATGTCATGTGATCGTGCAAGTCATGAGACCGTGTCGACGAGTCACGTGATCGCGAAGACGTGTAGGATGCGTCAAAATAAAAGAAAAGAAATTGAATAAATTGGGCGCTACACGTATAACCATGACAAGGTTTGCAAGACCCCAGAACAGTGATATATATACAGCTGATGCTATGGTAAGACACTTTTGAAATTGAAAAGAGGAAGAGGAGAACATGTCTATTTTAGCACAACCAACATAGATATCATCACCATTCTTTTACAAACACTCATATATAGCTCTATACTATATTCTCAAGACATCAAATTATCTTCATACCCCTTTTCTTTATTGATAAATCTTAATATTCAGTAATTTCCCATTATGGTAATTTATCATTCTACTACTGAAGGCTTATGTAATCAGTCCTTTATATCAATTACCTCAAAGAGAGATAAAGCTCTATGACTATATTATAAACATATTATTAACTTGGTGAGCAGGCCGGCAAGCAGCAGGTAACGATTCCTGACATCTTTATATATGTTAAAATATATACAATACACCAACTAACTGTTTTGTTCAGAAAACAATAGTGTTTCTGCCCTTTTTCTTGATATAAATGATCTGATAGTAAGAAAATACTTCATGTAATGTCTCACCACTATTAAAGTAAGCTAGAGCAATTTAAAAGGTCATATAACCATGAATATACATTAAAGGAGCTTATAAAGAACTCTGAAGACTGTTTAAAATATATGGTGATTTTTTGACATATTTTGGATTTTATTTAAGACTTTACAGTCAATTTATAGATTGTGAAAGAAAGCCTTCCCAATGTGAGAAAGGTGTGCTTCGCTAATCTGATGTCATTACTAGAAACAGTCTTGCTGTAGCTGTATTATTGAGCTGAGAAAATAGGAAACATTACTAAAACATTGGATTCTAAAAGCTGTCAACACTCTAAAAGTGCAAATGAAGATGCATGAATGACTCTATAAGCTATGCAAAATTTAATGTGATTTTTCCGGATTTTTCTGGATTTTATTTGAGGCTCTACAGTCAATTTATTGACCGTGGGAAAACCACTTCCAAATGTGAAAAACGTCCGCTTAGCTAATCTGATGTCATTGCTACAAACAGTTTTGTTGTAGCTGCATTATTGAGCTCAGAAAGTACAGAATACTGCCAAAACATCGAAATTGAGACCATATTTCCGCATTTGGGCAAGTTTATTTTGGCTCTAGAGACTTCAATTCTTTAGCAATACTGTTAGTGTTGATTCTAACACAGTTTACTATACCATGGGTACCTCTTGGAGGGGTCAAATACGAGCGCCTATTTTAGTAAGTAATCATTACTTACCTGGTAACAACAGTTACTTACTCTATTTACATATTTGTAACATATTATATTTACTCAGTAACAACTATTACTTACTTGGTAAAAATGTCTACTTACTTGATAACAACTTCTGTTTACTTGATAACAATCTCTACTTACTTGATAACAACTTCTACTTACTTAGCAGTAACTTCTACTTACTTCATAATACTCAATAACAAACTTACTTTGCATGTTAACAAATGCCATTTACTTGATAACAAACCTTTACTTACCCGGTAACAACTTTTGTCTATCCAGCAATACAGTAGTACTTACTCATTAACAGATGCTTCATACTCATATTGACTTGATTTACATCACTCTGTTACTGTGTCTACATAGTCCAGTGGTTTACTGACTTTGTTTTGTTCAGTCCCAAGGCTGCTGGTTCAATTCCGGCTCAGTCCATTTAGTTGACCTAAGCATGTTTACATCACGCCATGTCGAAGCGCCAGCATGCTGGCGCCTCGACACCAGCTGAGGGCATTAGAATGACACTGGGCGGTCTTTGCTTGGGCTTATTTGGTCTTTTTGGGCCTGTTTTTGCTAAAAACAGCTGTAGAGCCTCCAATAAAATCGGGAACAATCTGGAAAAATAGCCAGAAATTCTGGAAGGCTTAGTAACCCCATGTCACATAATCGCATTACTTTCCCACGGTCATGTGATCTCGCAAATTGCGTTCTTTTGCAAACAAATGCATAGAATACCTTATACAGAGCTTATTAAAATGTGAAAAAATGGCCTAAAATTAGAACACATTATGTAATACATGTGGGCATATGTCTGAGATGTTACATAGCTGTTATAGCTTGAGTATTGAGTGAAAGGCAGACATGTAAAGGTGTAGACAGACTGTGGGAGTTTGACTTGCCAAAATGGAAGGTGTGCGCTTATCTAATCTGATCCTCCTACCATGCACAGCATTGCTGTAGCTGCATTATTAAGCTCAGAAAACACAAAATACTCGAAAAACATAGACAATGCAAGCTTTCAAAACCCATAAAACAGCACTGAGGCATGAAATACACTTCAAATGAGGGGGGCTCTTGGCTAGAAGTGTTTTATGAGCCAAACCGAAGTCCATCAAAGTTGGGCGCTTATTTCCCAAAAAGGGCATATGTGTTTCTCATCTAATGCTCCCAATTCTGCAAGGTTTCCTTAATAAAGGTGGCCACAGTGTAGCCCAATGTCATGGCTACATGTAGATACACAAATTGATGGGATATTTTGGAATGGGGAGGCTGTAAAAATCGAGGAAGTTTTGAAGTCTCAAATAAATGCTCAACTACACAAAATGGTAATGGGTCAATAACTACCACTAATGCCATCAAAAGCATACAATATGGTAACAAAAGATGCTTATAAAAGTGTATCCAAACAAAATTCCCACGCATTGGGGACAAAAAGCGTCACATGTCACAGAACCCCAATATGCCAGACGTTACTGGAACGATTCTTTTCTTCGTACCTCAGGAATCGTAATAAAGAACCTGAACTGTTCGTTCAAAGTCCCTCGCTATAGATGGTAATGGGTGTGGGCAGTGGTGTACAATACAAGAGCCTAGACTGAGGGTGCAGACACTTGTACTGTAGATGTTGACAGGGGGTAAGTTAAGAGTGCAGAGACGCTGTCTACTCTCACTTCTGGAAGGGGGATCACTGAAACGCTGACGCTGGGAATGCTGATACTGATACTGGTTCTGGGAGGCTTCTTCAACAAGACTGGGGTTGTGCACACGCTGTGTGTAGTTCACCAAGTAGAGAACGCTCTCACTAGCAAACCCGCACTGAGGTTTGAATGAATGCCCTAGTAAATCACAGCCTACGCTCCGGTAGAGGGCGACTGCACAGATTCTGAGGGTCAATGAGAACTTGGAACTTCATACGCTACTTTACATGGGGTTTATATACTGTTCAGGGGGTTGCGCCCCTGATGAGTCACTTTGGGCATTGCCCCTATCTTCTGAGTCATTTGTCAAGGTCCTTTCCTTATTTGTCCGTTTAAGCCTTTCCTTTCCTGGCTTAGCTCTCTTTTTGCTCCTATTTTCTCTGTCTTTCATTCTGTTCCTGGCTTGGCATCCTTATTTGTGTAGCCCCTGTGTCTTCTGAGGGCTCATATAGAACATTCTGGAGTGTTCTGAATGATTCCGTAGCCTTCTAGCCTCTTCTTTAGGCTGTTTCCATGTGTTTCAGGTCCGGCTCGGCATGTTTAGGGGCTCCTGAGGGCTAGGCTTCCATTCTCTTCTGTATTTCTTCCAGAATGTTCCACGACTTTCTTGAATGTTCTCTAATCTTCCTGGAACGTTCTGTGACCTTCCGGCATGTTCTCTAGCTCTGTTTCAGCCTTCCATGTGCCAAACCAAGTTTGGTGCATGACAACGTCTGGCTTGTTTGAGTCCGTAAAGCGCCTTCAGTAGGTGCCAAGAGTGAGCCGAACCGTCGTTGTACTCGGGAGGTTGCTTCATGTAAATCTCCTCGGAGAGGGGAGAATTGAGATAAGCACCGATGACATCCACCTGGTGTAGATCGAGATCCAGCTGATTAGTGAGGGAAATGATGGCGCGAAGGGACTCAAGTCGCATCACGGGGGCATGGGTAGTCGTGAAATCTTGCCCCGGGATCTGGGAGAATCCTTGGGCTACGAGCCGTGCCTTGTACTTGATAATGTTGCCGTGTTTGTTGCGCTTGATGGTGAATACCCAACGGCATCCTACAGCCTTACGTCCGGAAGGGAGTGGCTCCAGCTTGTATGTTCCTAAGTTCTTCAGCTGATTCATCTCCGTGTCCATCGCGTCTTTCCATTGAGGCCAATCTTCGCGCTTCTTCATCTCCTCGATGTTCGTCGGCGAGTCCTCTTCGATGGCGGCAAAGCACAGAGAGGAATGATCTAGCTGATGGTCAGCGGTGATTGGCTCCCCCTCAAGTGGTGCAGCGGGGATGGGAAGTGTGTGTGAGATGTCGGCGACTTTTCCTTGGCCGGCGTTGAGTTTCCGGTAGTCGAGGCGAGAGACGTGGCGTGTGCTGCGGCGAGGAATAATGTCACCTTTGATCGCCGGAGGAGTGGGCAGAATAGCGGGTTTGATCGGAGGGGTAGGCTCCCCCTCAAGTACATCATCGGGGATGGGAGCGTCGACAGCAGGAGTAGGCGGCGGAAATATGATTTCCCTCGATGTGAGGACTTGTCTGATGCGCGGAACGAAATAGCGCCATCCTGACGACAACTCGCTCACTCCTACAAACGGGTAAGAGACGAACTTAGCGTCCAATTTCGATACTTTCCCCTTCGGCACCTTCACCCAGCAGGGCGAGCCGAACTCCTGGATGCCTGATAGATCGGGCTTCTTGCCCCAGAACGCCTCATAGGACGTCACGTCCTTCAGACTGCGGGTAGGCGAGCGATTTTTGAGATAGATGGCATAAGAGAGCGCCTCTTCCCATAGAAATTTGGGAAGGTCGTATTTGAGCAGCATAGCGCGGTAGTGCTCGACGAGGGTACAATTCAATCGTTCGGAGACACCATTCTGTTCAGGTGAGTACGGGGAGGTAGGTTCAATAGCGATACCTCGCTTCGCCATGTAATTGCGAAGACTTCCCTCAGTGTACTCCTTCGCGTTGTCGACGCGAACGCGTTTGATGCGCACCCCCTTCTGGTTCTCGAGCCAGGCGTCGAGATTTTCAAATTTTGCCACACATTCGTCGCGTGTTTTGCCAAACTCCACCCAGACCCAACGAGATTTCGCATCTGTGAATGTGATCATGTACCGGTGGCTGTGAATGGATGCGGTCGAGGCCGGCCCCCAGATGTCGCTGTAGATCAGATCGCCGATTTGATCATAACTTGTGGTAACTTGAGATGGAAAGGGGCGACGAGTGTGTTTAGCCTGTATGCATGCCTCGCACGTGAAATTGACGTTAGAGCTGCGATCAATATCCATGGTACCAGCCATCGCCTTGTCGGCGAGCTGCCGGAGTTGGGCGATATTGAGGTGGCCTAGCGCGCAGTGCCAGTTGTACCATGAGCGTGCGGGTGTGGTGATAAGGGAGACATCCGACGTATTGACGGCGAGACGGTAGAGGTAACCGATCTTCATCCCGTGTCCGACAATTCTCGCGTTCTTCCGAATGATCAGGGAATTGTCGCGTCCTTCGTACGTCATCCCAGCGCTCGTGAGGCAGCCGAGGGAAACAAGATTGTATTTCATTGAGGGGGCGTATACTGCGTCCTTCAGAAGGATACGAGTTTGGCCGTCAGCAGTGAGAAAATTGATGCGGACATCACCTCGTCCCAGAGTCGGGCAGCTTCCCGCGCCACTAAGGGAACTAGTGGACGGGGTGAAATTGACAAAAAGGTTCCTGTCTTTGATGACATGCGAGGTGGTGGCGGTATCTCCGATCCAGAGATTCTCGGAGCTGATGAATGTTTCTTCGACATGGAATGCGAGGTCATCATTATCCTCGCTGTCTTCATCCTCTTCTTCAGCAATGTTAGCTTCTTCGGCTTTTTTCATCTGCGCCTCAGAGCGTTCCTTCTTCTCGCCTCGCTCCCCCTCTTTCTTACTCCCCTTTTCCTTTCCTGATCGGCACTCGGGTCGGATATGTCCTTCGATGCCGCAGAGGTGGCAGAACACACCGGCGCGGAACTTGCGCTTCTTCGGGCGTTGGACATACAGTGCTGTGTCGATATTGGCACGATCCTTGCGGCATCCATCTTCTTGATAGATGCAGCCGATGAGATCTGCCGAGGTGAGTGTGGCGGAAACAGGAACAGAGGAGACGAACGAGTCCCAAGACACCAGTAGTGCCGTTAAAATGATCATCGCGAGATCGTTGTCGTCTGAAGCTTTTGCCTGTACGAGGTGGAGCCCCTGCCAAAGAGATTTGATCTTGCAGATTTCCTCCTCGATTTCGGCACCTTCTTCCATAGCGTAACGGAAAAGGCGTCAGCGTAAAGTAACTCGAGCGACTGTCCCTTCGGTGTTGAAGACACTGGACAGCGCGTCGAAAGCCTCCTTCGAGGTGACGCAAGTGAGCACGTGTGTCATCATGTTGTTCGATACGCGGAGGCGAATAGTTGTAAGTGCCTTGCGGTCTTTGCGCGCCCATTCAGTAGCGGCGGCTTTGTCTGACTCGGGAGGCGGGGATATGTCGCCGGTGGTGTATTCCCACAGTCCCATGTCAGAGAGTATGTCAGTAATCTGGATATGCCATGTGATATAATTATCTGCGCCTTGAAGCAGGTCGATGCGGTATCCACCCATACTGGGCATTTCGGGGTTTGACATAAGTCGATTTCGATCTTGATATCGAGATCAGAGTTTTTTGATCCAAAGGCGTGCGGCGATAATCTTGCGCGAAGTCGAGAGTCGAGATGGGCGATAGATTAGAGCGCGGGGCTCATAACCTGTGGCTGAGCAGGCTACGGCACACGTCAAGTTCATTAAACGAGTGAAAGGATAATATAAATAGGTACGAATACATTGACTATTTATATAAGTAAGTAATGAGCGGAATGCCTTTCTAAGTAATACGCGGGAATAACAACTATAGTAAGTAATGTAGAAGGTAAGCGGAATGGAGGCGGATGGCGGATACAAGCGGATGTAAGTGGATTACAAAGTTCTAGACCTACGGAATACTTAACGCCGGAGGCAATGACCGTGGGTGATGAGATAACAAAGAGCCGGGAGAAATAGTCCGTGGGAAGATCCCCTCGGGGTACTCGGGCGAAGCCTCGGAGCACCCGAATAACAACAGATAGTTTGCGGCGTAAATGCCTCGGTACGTGCTTCCATGTAGATCCGCACAACGTCCCTGATGTGCAATGGTTCTCCAGTCTCATCCATAACGTTCTGCGCACGCTTAAACCATTCACGTTTGAGAGGCAAAAAGGCACCAACATCGCATAGTTGAAGGCGGTGAGTTGTGTGTGCTGGGAGCGCGTACAGAATGATGTTGTTTGCCTGTGCCAGGTTGATCATTTCCAATGACATGTGCGATCCATGTCTATTGTGGATGAGAACAATTGGCTTTGTCGGATCACCATGGGCTTTTGCTGCAGAAATGAAGCACTTCTCAAACCACTACGCGCAAATGGTTTCAGGGGTCCAGTCATTCTTTGTGGTCGAAACACTGTCAGGGAGTTGGTACGTGTAAATACTCAATCAGACAAATGCGTACTCACAGAATTTCACTATCAACCTCAAACCATTCCTCATACATTCTGACACCTGCGAACACGAAACAAGGCTTTACAGAAGCACTGCCATCCCCGCAAATGGACTCCAGGATAGTGATGAGTTCCAGGCTGTCACTCTGCTGAAGGTAACGGCTCCTGTCTGCTGCAGCAAAAAAGTACAGCTCGCCGGAGCCTTTTCTTCCTCCACCAAGCTGCATCCCAATCTCATCGGCGTTGTGCAGATTCTCCCAAGGAATTTCGCGCTCACGAAAGATAGCCTGCAGTTTCTTGAAGTGCATGTTGACGTTTGTAAAATTGAACACACGTGCCCACTTTGGATCCAGTCCTGAAGGCCGTGCTAGCTTGCAACGAGGATGTCACCCAAGAAAGCATCCTATCCACCTCTTTGATGGCTTCTTCCCACATAGCGCCTTCACCTTCGGTAGAACTGTTTGCTTATTGAGGGGTATACTAAGATGTCCTAGAAACAGTATGTATTCCATTGAGTACCTCTTCCTGTTTAACATTGAGAAGTTGTTGCACAGCATGAGCCTCGCTACGGGACTTTGCTCAGCCTATCAATCGCTGCCATATTGCCATGTACTTCTTCGGAGCATTGAGGGCAGCAGCAGCAGCTTTTGCATGTGGATATTCGCCGCTCCAAATGCCTGCGAGAGCCTCTTCGATTATGGCCTCTTCTTCGATAGAGTCTGCTTTTTGATGTTGGGCCCTTGTACGGGGCATATTTGTTGTTATTATTTTGAGGAGGGAGAATTAAAGATAAAAAACAGCTTTTTGAGTGATTAATGAGACATTATTGGGCAAGGTATTAAGCATAGGCTTTTTGACTGAACACAGAACGAAAGAATCCTCGCACCAGAGAAACGTGCATGCTCATTGGCTGGAATTTGACGCGCATCGGAGTTGAAAGCTTCTGGGAGGCATTGTCACGCTCGTCCACTCGAGAGAGCACTGGGTGTCCATATCGTCTGTACCATGTCAATATTGTACATATTACTATTTTTCTAGAGTAGTATGCACGTGTGGCTATCTATGTATAAAGCCTCGCAGTTATCCGTCCACTAACTCAAGCTACAGACAGCCATCATTAGATACATGCGCTCTAAAAAGCAGGTATATGAATTTTCATGAGAGCACCACCTGAGCCAGGTGCACGAAACTGTGTATACTATATGCTACACATTCATTCCATATACCTGAATTTTATCAAGCCGAAAAACGGGACGGAGCTGTCTACAGAACGCCGATTTCACTTCTACTACCGATTTCACTTCTAGGTTTTCGACAGTATAACCGGCTTGACGTTCGTTCTCAACAACGCGCGCTTCAGGGAGAGGTCTGTTATTGGCGCTTCGCACTGTACTGACCTTGATCAAGGAACGATGCAAGATTGATGGAGGCGTGCAGGCGTGCCCTAGCCTATTCACCGGTACAACATTTATTGTACAATGGATAGCTTCAAGCTAGGTTGGGTCCAATCCCGCCTCCTTTGCGCTCTCTCTCTTTGTAGTCACAGCAGCCCGTCGGAGGGATAGAGCGAGAGAACTTTCATCACGCCCGTAATCCGATTTGCGAACCATGGTCCGTCGTCTTACTTGCCTCCAGATGATCGTCCCGGCGGAAGCAATTTATTAAAGGCGAATTTAACTTGGATAGGCGGACAATACCGGCTCAACAGCGAACGACCACCTCATGCAGATACATTTTCTTGTCGTTGGAGGCGGTGTCGCAGGGTACGCGTGCGCCGTCGCGCTCAGCCGGGCAGGACACCGGGTGACGCTGTTGGATTTGGAAAACGCACTTGACCTGGTGAGTCCTGAAACGCCCGGGTGTGTTTCCGCTGAAAAAGACACGTAAACCCGCGGATGTAGGCCTGGGGGCCGTACGGCATCTGCGTTCCTCCCAATTTCTCGAAGCTTTTGGTGCGATGGGGAATGGGCGACGAACTGAAGGCTTGCGGGACGGCCTTAGCCAAGATTAAAATCGCAGACTGTACGTTGAACCGCTTGCTACAGACCGGTCTGGTTATCTCAGCCCATCCTGTAGATCACACGGGAGAGGATATGGGGTTCCACAATTGGCAGAAGGAGATGCTGAAGGATGCAGGAGGAGACGTGGTCTATGCCAATGTATGTCTTCATTTATCTTTCGCAGGTCCAACCTCACTCGGCAGCTTTCATCGCCAGCTCTCCGACGTACGCAGAATCCTACACGCCCGAGCCCTGTCTCATCAAGCCGTCATCCGATCTGGAGTCAAAGTCACGTCTATCTCCGTGGCCGAAGGCTTAAAACCCTCGGCAAGATTAACTACAGGAGAAGTCATAGAAGCTGACGTGATCATTGGTGCTGATGGATCGGACAGTATGGTGCGCAGGGAGATAATTGGGCAGGAGCTTCGTGAGACGCCTCTGGGGCTTACCGTGTTCAAGTGAGTTTCAACGAAGAACAGGCGATTCGGGAGGCTAACTTGTTCATAGTGTCCGGATACCCCGCGAGAAGATGACCGCCGATCCTGAGTTGACAGCCCTGCTAGAACATGAGGTACGCAGACTCCCTCTAGCTATGCGCTCGATATACTACCAGCCACTCGCTTACTTCCTCGCCGATCCAGGAAACAGCAGTGACCTGGCTGGGTATCAGGTATTCCGCGCTGGCATATGTTGTGGTGAGTTCTTCAGTGCCATCACACAGACGCAGCTAACATTCTTTCCAGGGCAAGGCCTACAATTTCTTCGTATACACGCCTACGTCCGGTACAGAAGAGTATTGGCGCAAACCGGTGCCGAAGGAGTTTTTGTTGAAGATAATGGGCCAGAGCACACCAACGTAAGTTTGTTCACTGCTTCCGCACGGTAGACAGGTCACCGAGGTTCCTCAAGACTACAGAAGCTGGCCAACGCCGCTACGGAAATAACATGCGCACCGCTTAACGAACCTCCGGAAGTCGAGCAATGGCGCCACTCCCATGGTCGTGTCATCCTCGTCGGAGATGCAGCTCATCCATTCCCCGTGAGCGAACTCAGAAACTCTGATTCGTCTCATTCTCCGTTCCTAATCTCGAACATGCCAGCGGACAGCGACGCACGCTCCTGCGATGAACGCAGGGGACGCAGCCTTTCTGGGCATGTTGTTCGCAAACCTCACCAAGGAAGATCAGATCGACAGCTTCCTAGCGGCCTACGAGTCCTCGCGCCGTGACCGCGTCAAGCTGGTGCGACACATTGAGCTGGCGAACTTGTACCAACTGGCTATGCCTGCGGGCGTGGAGAAGGATATGCGGGATACTGCGCTCAAGGAGAAAGTCGCCGCAGGATTGGACGCGTTCGCTCAAGGAGGAGGAGACTTAGCAGCTCAACAGTGGGATGTAGGTGGTTTTTGACGAGCCTATGTTTGTGGCGACGCTAAATGAGTCTTCGTCGCTCTTAGCTGGACAAGATGCTGTTCGCGTATGACGCTGAAGATCACGCCGCAGAGTGGTGGAACGATTGGGGTCTCCTCAAGGAACGTGCCACCGACGCGGTCCGCGTGCCTAAAGCACGGATACCAGTGATGTATACCGCACAACACATCCATGCTGAGAACAGCGATTCGCAATGAGCGTTCGTATGTTGAGGCTGATTTAGGCTGCCGGTGCGCTCTTTATAACGAGTTTATGTCAGAACAATGCTTCATGCCTATGCGCAACGAATTTGACGATTGCTTCGTACATACACTTCGATCTACCACAATCATTGTTTATACCACATGTACACTAGCCACACTAGGAATTATAGGATTCAGGCTCAAATGAGCATTACACTATAGGTCAGCGCCATCGTAATGGCCAATTAGGAGTGGAGTCGGTAGCCATGGCTCCCGAGGGTGACTCTCAGCGTGGTGATGTGGCCCGACAAAAGCCACTTCAGGCAATGGGCGGCGCGCTTGGCGGTGGGGTCCAGTGGAGTATGGGCCATTGAGTGGACACGCGCACCTCGTTAAGCGAGATGAAACGGTGGTGCACGACGTCAAGTCCGTTACTTCGTCATCGCCGTGAGAAGTTGCTTTGTGGGGCGCATTCACAGAGGTGTATATAACCGACCGCAGATAGACTGGAAAGCACAATCCATTCTACCTCTCAGTCTTCAATCACTCACCTACCAAACTCGCACAAGAACTCACCATGGTTAACCCTACTGGTACGTCCAGACGCGTTTCATAGTCAACTTCGCGTACTCACTACGCGACAGAGAAAGACACCACTCGCGTTGCCGCCGGTCTGAAGGCCGCAATCCACAACCCCAACGTTAGCGAAGAGGCCAAAGAGCGCGCCGCCGACCGACTCGACCATATGGGAGGCAACGGCAGGACGCATGATCCCCATGCCGGCACCGAGGGAGAGCACGACAACCGCGTTCTGGGTGGCTACAAGGCCACATTGACGGTAAGTATCTTCACGCGATTGATGTATCTTTTCAAAGTCCTCATCGTTTCTTGCATAGAACGAACACACTTCCCCGGAGGCGAAGGCTCATGCTCGTGAGATCCTAGAGGCCCACGGGTACACCGTTGAGAGGGCGGAGGGTGTGTCCGAGAGCGAGCATGAGACACGTGTGCTCGCTGGATATAAGGCAGCTTTAAACAGTAAGCAACTCTACCACTGTTATTTGAACTACATAGACTCACAATATGATAGATCCACGAGTCTCCAATGAGGCAAAGGCTCATGCTAGAGAGTTCCTGGCGGCGCACAATGCGCTCTAGTTTACTTCACTTGCTTCCTAGGGTATCATTGCGGACTAAAGTGAGAATTGCGAATGTATTATAGTGCTATGTCTTGAATCGCATAAGATAGTTGATGAAGTGCACAAGAAAGACGTTCGAGGTCGGCTGTACTTGTGTTACGCAACGACAGTACTGGAAAGCATCTATTACCCACAGTTTCCTTGTGGAATAGGTCACTTTGCCGGAGTGGTTAACGGGATCGCCTGCTATTTCTAGCTGCCAGCGGTTGTGCTTTGCACGCGAGTGTTCGAATCGCTCAGGTGACGCTTTTTGGCACCATCTATCACACGCGCGCCAACACACTGTGTAAAGCAATAAGCACGGCACGACGCGACGCGACTGCAGAGCTTCATGATCCAGACTTCGACACGACAGCCATGAACTCAAACAAGTATGCAAGCCTCCCCGACATAGTTCAGTCCGATCCACCCCTCTTTGATTCTGCTTATTGAACGCTGCATCTAAAGGATACAGCGCCTGATGTCTACGAGACTGAAGACGTCTTTCAGTCCAATAACACCGTGAGTCGTACTTGGCTTGTTGGCAGATTTACGTGATAGTAATGTGGTCTGCCAGAAAGAAGACTCGAGCGACGACGAGCAAGGCTCTTACTCCCGATCGCATGCAAGAGGACGGAATGGTGAACATGCTCGAGCTGATGAGCTCGATGCCAGTAGTCTGAACAAAGACGAGGCGAGCAAGAAATTCCGCAAGGCGGAGAATAGTGAGTTGTATCATATCTCCTTCAACGCGCACCAATCTTATGCTTCCTGAGGACAGGGCGACCCAGACCAAAAGTGCAGTATACATACCCAACTTCACCTACCTCCTCGGCATCGGGACGGGATTCACCATCGCAGCATTGGCCATCCTCGCAAAAGCTCTCTGTTTCGCAACGAATAGCGAAACTCAAAGCAGAAGTCAGCGCTTTGGAAGCTGAGCTTGCATCGAAAGACGAGTCGAAGGATAAGGATGATGAGCAGGCAAATCCGGGAGAGTTTATTCGCGAGCTGGCAGAGGTGAAGGCCCGTTTGAACAAAGCTGGGTCAAGTGGGAAGAAGGATGCTGCGCGAGCGAAGTTGGTGAACGCTGTTATGCACGACACAGATACGGAGAACGCCCCGAAGAGCTCGACAGCTGCAGGCGAGGAGAAGGAAACCCTTGGAGCAGAGGATCTCGAGAATGTTGATATGCTCACATTCACCGCCGACATTGATCGACGTTTGGGGACGCTTGAGAAAATCATTGGATCGTCCACGGCCGCCCTCGATGAGGTTCGTTATGGGTTTGTATGCACTCTGTCATTTGCTCACGAGAATCGATATAGACTTCTCCTTTGCTCCCTCCGCTTATGGTTACAGTCACTCGGTTGCACTCTATGCTCTCTCTTCTCTCCCAGCCACGGCACCTTGACAACGTCTCCCGCCGTCTGAAGCTCATACAGCCCGATTTGGAACGTACCTCAAATGCAAACGCCACCCACGCTCAGCAATCAGCCTCTGCATCGACTTCACAACGACGCCAATCGTCTGGCCATCCCCTTCATTCGTCAATCTCGTCTGCGAACGGCGTACCCACTGCGCCTGCACAGCCGACATCAGTCACCAGAAGTCAGCTCGAGCAACTCACACCCATCCTCACACGGCTGGCCCCCATACTACCGAACATACCTCACATCCTCACACGACTGCGATCACTTTCGGCACTGCACACCAACGCAGCTGCATTCCAGACAACGCTCGAACGTCTGGAGGAGCAGCAAGCAAAGGAACGCGCTGATCTTGCGGACCTGGAGAAGGCGTTGGAAGGCATTGAGAAGAGTATCAAGGACAACGAGGTCGTGGTGAGGAAGAACGTGGAGGGATTGGAGACACGCATAGATGGTGTGGTGAGACGTATAGAGGAGCTGGATGTGAATGACGAGAGCTCGCCGACCTCGTAGGGATTTGTTCGCGAAGAGATACATGTGCGTCGATTGAGATATACCCGTACCCTTTTCCTCTCACCACGCTATGGTTATGAATCTATCCCAATACTGAGGGGTGAACATCCCTGTAAGTCCATATATTAGCAAGTAATGCACGTACCGCGTATGACGTCGGCTGCTGCCGTCTACGATTTGAGGAAGCTGGAGGTTAGTTTAATTCGAATCACGTGACCGCGTTATGAGTGGTAATGGCATGGTTCACTTGACGACGGTTATCCTGAGTGCACGCCCCGTACGTCCCGTATGTCTCCCTCTTTGCATTGCCATTATTAACCTCACGCGGATCAGTTGTCTGCAGGCTGCATAAGTACGATCCGCACGATCTGCACTCCCTTGCCGCACCTGTTGTCTGTACGGCACTCGTAGTATCGCTCTTTGATACTAAGAGACGATTCGAAGAGTTTCATGCGTGACGGAGATCCCAAGAGGTGCTCTGCATTGATAGAAGGCTAGTGGTCACGGCGAGGATGCACGCCTTGGGCGTGTCAAACAGTTGGTATGTTTTCAGTTGACCATGTCTTAATATAAAAAAACGCATCCAACTATTTTATCGCAACAGGAGACAGCAAGGCGATACTGATGATTGGTATTCTATAGTACTGCAGCGAGTGAAACTACTCTCACCCACGGATGCAAGGCTAAGGAAAGCAACACCGAACAGCGGTTCACATCACAGGAGTAAGTAGGCAGGCACCGAGGGCCTCGATATCCAAGAGAGCATCCAAAATGCATGGTGGATAGACGGGCTAAGGGTTACGGCTTACGGCTACGGGTTTCAAGGCTTTTCAATGCAGAAGCTTCGAAGTCCAAGACGTGTACTCGGGGAAGCGCAGCAGCTTTTGTCGGAATGAAATCAGGCAAGCAAACCGCTAGCCGCAGCTCAGCCGTTAGAGGACTATTTAAGACCATGACACCGACCTACGGATATACCACCACTCCTACGGTCTATTCCATCTTCGTGATATTAGTATGGCTGTTAACACGCCTGCACGGCCCACACAGATTGTGCCGATGTGCGTACATCCAGCCCAGTTCCTCTATGACTGACAGCGCTGACAGAGAGCCGCACAGGCGTGTCTTGGCGGGAACCCCAGTACGCACAATGGCAGGTCCAGGAGGGGCGAAGAAGCCGCCTCCGCGACAAGCACCACCGTCCAGGCCAAACTCTAAACAGAACATAAAAACCCGGAAGGCGGCATAGGCCTAGCATACCACTCGATAATATCAGCGATGATGCACACAGAGAATGGCGACGAAATGCAGAGGTTCCGAATCATATTAGTACGGCAATTTCCTTGGCTTTGCAGAATACTTCCATGTCATAACCGACAGTGGTTAGATAGTGGTGACCGCATGTTTGTAAGGATGGTATCCGGAGGATATTCTACCAGAAATAATATGTGCAGGAGGCACTGAAGTTTCGGCATGAGACAAGGCGCACTGTACCCAAACTGGGAAGGCCCGATGATCGTAATGCGCACATTGACAGCTGCGCAATTGCCGCTCGCTATCCTTGCATCGTCCTTGACATCCACGAGAATGTATTCAGCATCGAGTATGACTATAAGTAAAGCTTCTATGCGTGCAGGCTGATTACTAAATGGCGAGTTTACCCCTTGGTGTCAAGCTAATTCGTATTTCTACGTAGATTTTACCTCGGGTCACTGTACCGACAGCTCAGAGCCGACCAATGGTGGAACGTCATTATCGGAGCAGGTAGTGATAATGCTGCGCTGAGTGGTCAGTGCAGTCACAGCGGGGACGTACTCTTCTACAATGACATTTTAATACAGGCCTCCGCCAGTCAGTATGGGCGTGTAACACGACTCGACGTCGCTTTGCTCAACGAGCATTTGGAATACCTGGCAAGACTAGACGTCGGCAGAGCTCGGTGTAGGTCTCTCCAGTGTATAAAAGACCGTTTGGACGACGGTAGAAAGCACAAACACACACTCCTCATCTCACATTCTCCTCCACAACCCACAATCGACCCACCTCATCTTGCACTCTCAAATCGTATATTTCACTCAGCTAGTCTATCCCGCAACTCTAATTCACTTGTCTACTCTCATTCGCTCTTCGTCTATCTCTACTACATATTAGTTTTCCTCTTTCTTTCTGATCACTTTTCTGTTCTCTTTATCACTCATCTAATTCCTAATGGCCAACGCTCCTCACGGTGGAATCCTCAAGGATCTCGTTGCTCGCGATGAGCCCATCCGTGCTGCCCTCAAGGCCGAAGCACAAACCATTTCTGATATCATTTTGACTGAGGTGAGTTTGCCCTTCACTCGCTTCGTTACAGTACTTTGATTATCCATGCAGCGCCAACTGTGTGATCTCGAGCTCATCCTCAATGGTGGATTCAGCCCCTTGGAGAGCTTCATGAACCAAGCCGATTATGACAGGTTCGTATTTATCTTCATGGTTGTAGTTAGACTTGACTGAGTGTTCACTATTTAACCAGTGTCGTGAATACTCTCCGTCTCGCCGACGGTGCCATCTTCGCCATGCCAATCACCCTCGACGTCTCCAAGGCTGACATTGAGAGCAAGAACATCGTGCCTGGTGCCCGCATCGCTCTTCGTGACCCTCGAGACGATGAGGCATTGGCCATCATTACCGTTGAAGACATCTACCAGCCGGACAAGGTTAAGGAGGCAATCAATGTGTTTGGTGCAGACGACCCTGCTCATCCTGCTGTTGCCTACCTGCGCAACAAGGTGAACGACTACTACGTCGGCGGCAAGCTGCAAGCCATTCAGCCGCCGACCCACTTCGATTACGTTGCTCTCCGATGTGAGTGCAATACTCTCAGAATATATCTGAGAGAGTTGATCTGACATGATGTGCTCGATAGATACTCCCGCCGAGCTGCGTGCTCACTTTGCCAAAGTCGCATGGCGCAAAGTCGTCGCATTCCAGACCCGGAACCCAATGCACAGAGCCCACCGCGAGCTCACTGTCCTCGCCGCCCGTCAGCGCCAGGCCAACGTACTCATTCACCCCGTCGTCGGCCTCACCAAGCCCGGCGACGTTGATCACTATACCCGCGTACGTGTCTACGAGGCGATCATGGCCAAATACCCGAATGGGATGGGTCATCTTGCGCTTCTGCCACTCGCGATGCGCATGGCTGGGCCCCGCGAGGCAGTGTGGCACGCAATTATCCGCAAGAACTACGGTGCGACGCACTTCATCGTCGGCCGTGATCACGCGGGTCCGGGCAAGAACTCGCAAGGGAAGGACTTCTATGGACCATACGACGCACAGGACCTCGTCACGCAGTACCGTGACGAACTTCAGATTGAGATGGTACCGTTTCAGCAAATGACATACGTGCCCTCGAGGGATGAGTACCAGCCCCGCGACGAAGTGCCGAAGGGAGTTGAGACACTTGATATCTCTGGGACAGAGCTGAGGAGACGTCTGAAGGCTGGTGCTCCCATTCCTGACTGGTTCAGCTACGAGTAAGTGTTGTATACCTCTTGCTCCCTGAGCCCTGAGCATTCTCCATCCTGACATATATGTGACAGCGCGGTTGTGAAGACGCTTCGTGAGAGCTATCCTCCTCGAGCGAAGCAGGGCTTTGTCCTCTTCCTCACTGGTCTGCACAATTCCGGCAAAGACACCATTGCGAAGGCGCTACAGGTGACTCTGAACGAGCAGGGTGGCCGCAGCGTTTCCTTGCTGCTCGGCGACGGCGTTCGACCTGAGCTGGATGCTCGTATGTCATTCTTTTTCTCACCCTACCATTGTTTGCTGATACGTCTTCCCGCCCTTTGTTAGCGTTCTCAAAGGCGGCCGAAGAGAAGTCAAAGGATCTCCAACGACTGGCATATGTGTCTGCAGAGCTAGCGCGTGCAGGAGCCGCAGTGATTGCTGCGCCTGTGGCACCGAAGGCTGCTTCACGCGATGCTATCAAAGATACCGTCATTCAGACCGCTGGCCCTGGGGGTAACTTCTTCACTATCCATGTTGCAACGCCTCTCGAGCATTGCGAGTCGACTGACCGCAAAGGTGTGTACGGTGCCGCTCGACGGGGAGAACTGAGCGGTGTCCCTGGAGTCGATGAGGTGTATGAAGCACCTGAGCGAGCTGACTTGGTCGTGGATACGACGCAGCAGAGTATCCCGGAGATTGTGACCAGTACGTGGTTTCTCTATCAGTGACATCGAATGTGATGCTCATTACTCGACCTACAGGTATTGTTTTGCTTTTGGAGACCAACGCTCTGGTCTAGATTTCTTAGATATATCGCCGCAGTAGATTGTAGCATATGTTTCACATCTGGGGATGATTTCGTAGCATAACCCACTTGTATAATCTCTTCGTCACGTTATTGATATCATACGCTATTTCCTAAGCAAACAACGTGCGTGCCTGAAGCACAGAAGAAGAAAAATACGGCCGTCCATCAATCAATAATTGACGGCGTAGTAAGAAGATCTGCGCGCTTCAATCAAGTTCGTCGTCATCGAAGATGGCAGTCTTAGGTATGCCATCTGCTTTGATGACTCCTCGATACATTCCAGAGCAGTTCAGCGGCATTGCAACTACAAGTACATCAGAGGATAGCCCGATAGCGTGGCCATGGATTACTTACCGTTGCCTTTGTTGTCCAGCGCGATAACACCACCGAGACCACCATCCTTGCGTAATTCTTCTACACAATGTTCAGTGGCCTTATGAAGAGACTCGTTGAGGTAGCGCATCCGGCGACCAATTGTAGAGGCGGTTGCCAAGCGGATGAAGTACTATCAGACCGTCAGCTAGTATTCAGCGTGCAACGCGTACAGCAGCGCACGAATACTTACGTCTCCATCGCCTGTGCCACTCACACCGACAGCCGTGCTCGAATGCCTACCGCGCAGATGGTTCCACATGCGCCGCAGGCGACTGTGTGCAGGCCATTCTTCTGCCCAAAATCCTGATCCCATGCTGGGGGTATCGCCAATACGACCGACAAGTTTGTTCGTGCGTCCCCCGGTGGAAGTGACTGCCGCAATGCAGCCTCTGATGTCTAGAGCAACAGCACCCACGGTGCCCGTAGGAAGTTGATCCAGAGGGACAAATACTTCGTCTGATCCCCCGTGGTGCGGTAGAGGCTCTTCAGGCAAGCCCAGTCCTCTGCGGTGTTCGCGCCACCGTGCCTCGGTGAAGAAATAGCTCTCGTCTACGAGCTCAATGCCAAGTTCCTTCCCGATCTCCTCTGACGCTGTGCCCGACAGCATGGTGTGGGGAGCTGCGGTCGGCGCCAGGTAAAGCGCTCTCGCAAGTTTCGACGGATTACGAACATGTGAGAGGAGCGTCAGGCCAAACCCTCTGCGAGAAGCCGGAATGTCTGGATGAGACGCAGGAGGCTTGGAAAGCATGATGGACGTCTCTAACTCGTTCTGACATCGAGTGATCAGTCACAGATGTATGAAACTTTGTGGGAAGTGATAGACGGACCTTGCCAGCAACATTGAAAACAGCCCCTCTGGCAGAATTGAACAGGGGACAGTCTGATGATTACGCGGCAGATGTCATCAACTCAAGTCAGGCAACACGAGAGAACGAATGCTTACTCTCCATTGACGCGACCGCTGCTACAGCAGCATCCATAGCCTCCCCTCCGTTGCGCAGTACCGCGTATCCATCTTTCAGGGCGTTGCTCAATGCAGCCTTGTACTGCGCACGCTGCTCGGGAGTTGACCGCTCTTTCAACATTGTTCCGGCGCCGCCATGAATGACCAGGATGTATTGCCCTTTCGTGATCGGCTTTTCCAGCAGGGGGTGCTTTTCGTCCAACATGTTGCCCAGTGCTACTGCATGCAGTGTAGTTGAGTACAACGACTGCGCCGTGTGAATCGATACACCCTACAGTATGTTCAGCACGTATCTTGACCTTATCGTGAAACGTGGGTGCAACTACTATTTCCCAGACCCGGGCCTTGGAGCGCGCCGCTTTGTGGTCGCGTAGGACATTTCAGGCGGCGGTCCTTGACTTTGCGTAGTAATTCCGTCTTTCTGCTCGTTGGGATCTTACGAGGCGGCCGGAGGCGACAATCACCCCAACACTTCCGAAATGATGTGCATATCGATACGATGGATTGTACAGAGCAGAATAATGGTTGGCGTCTGTTTCAGGGATTCATCATAATTATTGAATAATTACTTCTACTAACCAGTAAGCGCGCATGCAACAGGAAATCGCGATCATTATTTGGGCGGCTGCTTGTTCGCTGTGTTCTCCATCGTCGTCAACGTTGTCTACGTCGTCCAAATTTTAATCCTCGTCGCTGCTCCCGCTGGCAGCATCCCTTCACTCTTTACCTTCGACGGCCTCGCGCCAACTCTTTCTTTTGTAGCTATCGCGGTAGCATGTCTCGGAAGCTGGACCCAACGGACATCCCCATCCTTACACAACGACCTCCGAACTCAGGAACTATTCGACGAGCAAAGACTCTCACTCGCCCAGAACGTAGCGTTGCGCCAGTACCTCTTATTACACCGCAGAGTGCACCAATACCAGGAACAGCCGCAACAGCACAACCAGAAGCCTCTAACGACCTTGACGCATGGCGGATATTCTCTCGCGTGGTTACCTTCTGGGCCCCCGGTGTCCTTCTCCGTTCCCTCGGTGGGCTGAAGGACAAGCAGATGCAGCAAGCCTGGAGAGAGAAGATAGCGCTTTGCTTTATCATTGCCATTCTCTGCGCCGTTATGGGCTTCCTTACCGTAGGGTTTCAGAAGGTGTTATGCCCTGAAAGTGCACAGACAGCGGGAAGATTTTCGCGCATTGGCACCCGCCCGAATACGCTTGGGGTGCAAGGCTTTCTTTTTGACGTAAACAAGATCCCCGCCGTCAACGGTGTTAATTTCCAGACTCTCCTCAAGTCGCCAGGACAAGACATAACGACATACTTTCAGCGCGATCAATCCAAGTATCCCGCCTGCAAAGGTCTCTCCTTCCCCGCTGCTTCGGAGAATCCATGCGCAAATAATGCGTGTCCCCTCCCCACCCTCAGCATTACCACTCTTAATAACCTAGGACTGTCTAACACCAGCCTTGTGGTAGGGTATGATTGGGATGACGTCGCGAAGATGAACAACTATCTCGTACTGGATGGCGCGGTTCTCAACATGAACTCTTACATGTCCCTTCATCCCAATCCCATCCCCAGTGATCCTGTCGACGCTGCCATTCGCACCATCTTGCAGAAGCTGCCGGGAGACAGCGGGAAGGACGGTACCCGTCTTTTCATGTTCCATCCCGACACTCAGTCCGCTGTCCCGTGCCTCGTACAAAGATATTATGCGGGTAACATCGACAAAGTCACTCCTGGCTGCTTTGTATCCCAGCTCATTCTCTATGCTGGGCTCATTGTCATTCTCTCTCTCGTCCTCGTCCGGTTCGTGATGGCTTGCGTTTTCAACTGGTTCCTTTCTGCCAGGCTCGCTGGTCCTCCGGACAAATCATCGTTGAATCGCTCTGCCATTAGTCCTGCGGTCATGCCAGAAGGAGCGAATGTCTCGATCGACAACCCACTCGGTACTGCGCCCTGGGCCGGCCCCTCGGGTAGCAAAAAGCTTACGAAGGCAGGCAAATCGGCTCGGTCCCTGGCATCCTCTAACTCGACACTTGTCAACTCCGAAGGTCCGGCTCCTATCATGAGCCTCGCACACATCGGCGCTGAATTGTTCGCCGTCTGCTTGGTTACGTGCTATTCGGAGGGCGAAGAGTCCCTGAGAACGACACTCGACTCTATATCCACAACCACCTATTCCGACGCGCGCAAGCTACTTTTTGTGGTGGCAGATGGCATGATCACCGGAGCAGGAGAGAAGCGCAGTACTCCTGACATTTGTGTTAGTCTGTTGGAGGCGGATCCGCGGTTCGGGAACCCAGTGCCCATGAGTTATGGTGCTGTTGGTGCAGGCGCGAAGGCAGAGAACAGGGCGATGGTTTATGCAGGACATTACAGTGAGTCCTACCAACATGTTTGGTGTGCGTCAAGTTCTCAACTTCGGCCCGTAGCCGTGGCTGGTCGTCGAACACCCACTGTTATTGTGGTTAAGTGTGGCACAGAAGCGGAAGCGGCGACGGACAAGAAGCCTGGTAACCGCGGGAAGCGCGACAGTCAACTCATCCTCATGAACTTCTTCTCCCGTGTCACGTACAATGACCGCATGACTCCGCTGGATTTCGACCTGTTCCGCAAGATACATATCCTGATGGGCGTCACACCTGACTTCTTTGAGGTCTGCCTCATGGTAAGTTGGGATTACTTGAATTGGTTTCATTGGCAGCTGAGCTTACCGAAATGCAGGTCGACGCTGATACGAAGGTCTTCCCGGATTCTCTGAAATCCCTCGTGAACTGCATGCATCACGATCAGATGATAATGGGAGTGTGTGGCGAAACACGTATAGCCAATAAGCGGCAGTCATGGGTCACCGCCATTCAAGTATTTGAGTACTTCATCTCCCATCATCTCGCCAAAGCGTTCGAATCGGTGTTCGGTGGTGTCTCTTGTCTTCCCGGATGTTTCTCCATGTTCAGGTTGAAGGCTCGAAAATCCACCGGCGAGGACTGGGTTCCGCTCATCATCAAGCCAGAAATCGTGAAAGAATACAGTCAAAGCGTCGTGACAACTCTTCACCAGAAGAACCTCCTGCTCTTGGGAGAGGATCGTTTCCTCACCACCATCCTCATTCGAACCTTCCCGAATCGAAAGATGATGTTCTTGCCACAAGCACGGTGTAGAACTGTCGTTCCTGACACTTTCAGTATCTTGCTTTCGCAGCGGCGTCGGTGGATCAACTCGACTATCCACAATCTCATGGAGCTCGTCCTCGTTCGGAATCTGTGCGGTACTTTCTGCTTCAGCATGCAGTTTGTCGTCTTCATGGACTTGTTGGGAACGGTCGTACTTCCGATCGCTATCACGCTGACGTATACGCTCATTGTGGACATGGCTCTACATCCGCCGAAGACTTTCGAGGAGGCGATCCCTCTCATGCTCCTTGTTGCTGTGCTTGGTCTTCCCGCGGTGCTTATCCTTATAACGACGCGGAAGGTTGTCTACGTCTTCTGGATGTTGATTTACCTGCTCGCGCTGCCCGTATGGAATTTGGTCCTACCTGTTTATGCGTTTTGGCATTTCGACGACTTCTCATGGGGTGAAACAAGGTTAGTTCGCCAATCAGTTCGTCACCTACCCGCCTACTCACTTAACCGACCCATACAGAAAAGTAGAGGGTGAAACGAAGAGTGAATCTCATGGTGAAGGCGGTCCATCACGCGGTGTTATCAACGTCCCGTTACGCCGATGGGAAGACTGGGAGCGTTCGCGTCTGCGCAAGTTGCGTCGGGAAGAGAGGAGGCGGAGGGAGTTTGAGAAGCAACACGGCGGCTACATGACTGCCACTGGGGAGTTGACCGTTCGGGGGGACACTCTGAGTCAATATGACGGCTCTGATACTATGTCCATCACGTCATCCGAAGACGACCATTGGGGAACACAGATAGGTGGCTACAATGAGAACCATCCGCTCTACCCACCGCCACCAGTTGGCCTGAACTCCCAGGCGTTCGCAAGCGCTGAGTCAATTGCGGCGACGGATCTAGAAGCTATGCTTGAAGTGGGCTTCGACGAGCCGAAGGGACAGCTCTTAGGTCCTCGGTCAATGGAGCCGCGATATCAGCTAGGGAACGGCTATACACCGCTATCTCGATCGACCTCACCTGGTAATGAATCACCCATCTCTCCCTTACGGCCAACTAACGCCGTCAGCTCAGGGAGAGATGAGCATCAAACCCATGCGAAGAAGCGTAGTGGCGGGCGGTCTGGGACAAGAGAATATGGGCCGCTAGGCCCGCTGGATCCAAGTTCGCGCTTTTGATATCACCGGATCGCGAACTTCATGACGATGACGACCACACGAGGTTCTCGGATGCCTCGCTCTTTCGCACTCTCATTTTGCTTCCTTACGTGGACAAACCCTCCAACATACGGACCATCTTGTAATCGTCCTTATACGCTATACACATACCCTCTCTCCCCATACCTCTTGTGACGATCCCTGTCCTCCCTTTTCCAGACCTTCTTGTCCCAGTTGGTCGACACCACCGTCCCGCCTTGACTTCGACCCTTCTAATACGTACCGCAGCCCCGTTTGAGCAGGCCTCTAGGCATCTCACCCTAGTACCGTCACCTCACACACTATCCCCATCGCTGGTCGTCGTCGCTCCGCCCCCTCATGACTGCCCCATATCTTTCCCATATTAGTCCTGACACCACGCATTGCATTCTTCCCCCTCCTCTCTGGCCCATCGTCGTCTCTCATTCTCCACTGCTGCATGTTGACTAGTCTCGCCTTACTTTAGAACTTCGCTCGGACGCTCCAACAAACTGCATACGGAATTCGATTATTCTAGGTTCCCCGAATAAATGTGTGAAAAACAGTACTAGATGCGATGCGAGCATGGGTGTGATTACAAGTAATGCGACAAGAAACAAGGGTTTATATATGATACTGCACTATCCTATACTGCCACCTCGGACGGCAGCCTTCAGCCGTTGTCGGAGCCGAGAGCGATCGTCCTCTGCACTGCTTTCGAGCGTCCCTACCGAGATTGGTGAGACCGCTGGCGGGAGCGGCGCATGGCCATCCGACGGGCTTGGTGATGCGAGATTTATTGGCGGCGGGGGCAGCGAGCGAGCGAGAGAAGCCGGCGATTGATCTACCCGTATACCTACTTCTCCGGCGTCGACGTAGTCAACTGTTTCCGTTAAGACAGCCACGCGTGTCCACTTTCGATACCGAGTGTACTGTGTGAGGCAAATGTAACCGTGATTAGTTAGATCGTTCGGGCGCGGGATGAGCACGGCCAGGGAGACAGATGCACGAACCTTCCCGATACCGCCCTTCGCGCTGCCGTTTTCCCATTTGTTGTCGCCATACACCCAGCCGTCGGCATCCGTGTACGGCTCCTCCTGCACGGCCTCACCTGCCCGTTCCGTACGTCTCGTTTCTCCGTCTCCGTCTCCCTCCTCCTTCCTCAGTCTTTCGGGGCTCGCGTCACTTGCGCTCGCCTGCCGCATCTTGCCAGCGGCCTTCAGTATCCTTGTCGCACTCGCCGTCGCGCCCTCCTCCTGCAGACTCGGCAACGGCTTCTCCACGCGTGCTGAGCTCGGTGAACCCTCACGTCGCACGACGACTTTCCACTCTGGTTCTTCCCATGTCCAGCGCGCCATGCGTTTTATGCGTCCATTCTTCTTTGAGGGGTTAGGGTCGGGGAGGTAGACAGTAGTGGGCGTGGGGAGAGAAAAGACGGCGGGTGGGGAGACGGGCTGTTGGTTGTTCGTGCACCAGGAGGGACGTTCGCCGGGGAGGAGCGCAGCGGTGAAGTCAAGGCCCATCCACCAGCGCTGGTTTTCGTAGATCGTAAACAGGAAACGTACACGGACTGGTGTCGGTGCGGATGGAGCAGCTGCGTTGGTCGTGAGAGAAGTGGATGAAGGGCCTTCGGAGGGACCGATCCGAGGAGGAAGTGGAAGTCCGGTTATACGGGACCAAGCGTAGTAGGATGCCCAACGGACGTGTGCGCTGCGCAGGATGGCACGTCTGATGAGCAGGGCCCAGCGAGCACGCCAGGTGAGGAGTATCGTTCCTACGAGCGCGATGAGTACACGCAGCCGGACGAGGTAGGTCAGAGCCAGGTACGGCACATAGAAAAATGCGATTGTGCGTGCGATGACAGTGAGGTTGAGGTGTTGTTCCGAGAGAGGATTTGGTGGAGGGGTTGGAAGGAGGGATTGAATAAGACTGAGGGCTACGATGGCTTGTTGCAAGTTGTCTTCATCGTTCAGAGCGGGCGGTTCGTGTCGTTGATATCGACGTGAGATTACAACAAGTGCACATAATAGGACGGGTAGTCCGTATCTGTAGCATAAAATTTCAGGTATGTGTTCGTGTGACCAAAGGTAGCAGGACGTACCGTAAAGCGGCATTGGAGCACAAACACACGGCCCACCACGCCGCCAGAGCCAGCCAGCTTTCTTCCCACCGCGACTTCCAACTGACGATCTCCAAAAGACGTCGGATTCGTAGCAGGTACGGCGCGAGCCCAACGAGGGCGACGGTGAGCGGAGACGGAAGCGTGTTCAACAGCTGAGCGAGCGGTGGACGGGCGCCGGCGGCATCTTGTACAACTTTTGACATTGGTATTAGAGTATAGTTACAGTCCTAGTGGTGGCATTGGTCGTGTACGCGAGAGATGAGGGTAGCAGTGAAAGGCTAGTATCGATGCACGGTGTGCTGGCCGACGAGCATGTCATAGATGCACAGTCATATCGTGGCAGTAAATCACGAGCTTCGCACGCTTGACGCCACAAAGTCCTTCACCTTCCCTTTCTGCTCAAAGTCTAGGCACGGGAGCTTTTGTGCTCGTGTCGAAACTATTGCGCTCGTTAAGCAACTTATGCGCTATGTTGTGGTTCGTCTTGATTTATGATGTGGATGTGCATATGATTGAGAGGTATTTCTTATAAACAAAAGAAAGCAAGGAATTGGCAGACATGATCTATACATTTTTGACGTAGTTTAGCAGGCGATGGTGGAAGATCGAGATGCAAGATTATAATTCTAGAAGTTACATGAAAACTGCTAAGGCTTGAGCTGATATGCCAAGATATTCCCTTAGATATTATTACATGAAATCTCTCCAAACGCGTTAGCCTAGGTCTACACCGACGCCGAGCAGTGCCAGGTATTCCGAGCGTCTGGTAAAAGCTGTGATGAGTTCGACTGCCCGCCTACCTCCTCAGATGAAAGCCTGCGACTTCCAAGATGTATTCGCGAGCGCACAAAACATTGACCAGTGAATGTTACATCATCACCCATGTCTCATTGGACGGCTGCTATGATGGGTAGTCGTGAATCCGTTTGAATTCTAAGGGAGCAATTGGATTAGTTGCTTATTTATTGACACTCAGATATAAAGTTTTACATTGGCAAGGGCGTACGACTTTGCGTTTTGATCATGAACGAAGCCTGGCCAACATCACCTACGATCGGGCAGGCGCATCATATTGATGGCACATCCAGGCGCATCATCCCGTCCCTGGCGCTTACTTGTAAACATCAACTTGAACTTCAGCCTCGACTCAGTACTCCGCGGCAGCTGCACACTCGTAGAACTGGCCACTCTACAGTCCAATGCCGCAGGCTACATCTGAACATATTGCAAGTCATCTACGAACATTGCGTATTGCGTCCATTGCGGCATGGTTATGCACGGTGTTCCTCTTGTATGCGTCCTCGCTCCTACCGCTGTTTGATTCTTCTCCAAGAGTAGTCCTCCCCGAACAAAGCCTGAGCACCCGCTTGGTGTCACCGCTTCTGCGCTGGGATGCTTTTCACTTCCTGCACATCGCTCAAAACGGCTACACTTACGAGCAAAATTGGGCTTTCTTACCCGGAATTGCCCACATCATGACCTTTCCTGCCCGGTTTCTGGAATACACTGGTCTTACGGATGCCTCCAATGAATCCCTTTCAGCAGCTTCCCTGCTAGGATCTGCCTCCATGCTTTCAATATTCTGTGGCACTACGGAACTGCTATACCGTTTGACCCTGCTTCACTTTAAGTCTCCATCCCTGGCGTATCTGACTGCGCTGCTGTCATTGCTATCTAGCAGCCCTGCAATATCGCGGTTTTCTGCGTATAATGAGCCTTTCTTTACTTATCTCTCTTATCGAGGTACGTCCCTGAAGCGGTGCACTCGATTCCAACTAATAATATATCACAGGCATGCTAAGCTGTGCCACACATGATATATGGAAAGCCACAGGTTTCTTCGTGGCTGCTGCGTGGCTTCGTTCGAATGGATTCATGCTCGCTGGATTCGTTGTATGGGATGCAATATTCAGACCCCTTTTGGGTAACAAACGAGTTCGTGTTCCATCCGCTATCTTTGCTTTTGCTGATACATTTCCAGGTTTCTACTGCTCATATCATGCAAGCAGTGCTCTCAACCCTGTGTATCTGCGCTCCGTTTGCGATTCATCAATACACCGCGTATCGCGCATTCTGCATGCATGGTGAACACCCCTCATGGTGTTCGTACAGGGTCCCCTCTATCTACGGCTATGTGCAGGACAGGTACTGGAACGTCGGTTTCTTGCGCTATTGGACACCAGCACAGCTTCCGAATATATTGCTCGCTGCCCCTATCTTAATATCCATCTTCTCGTTCAGTTTCTCACACCTTCGCGCCAGCACCCTCCCTGCCCTCTTGCGGCACCCACTCATCTCCGCGCACCCTGTCGCCCTCCGACTTCATGCGGTGTGCATGCCCAACAAATCCATCTTCTGGCAAGAATCGATCATACCTCACATTCTACACTCGCTAGTCATGTGCAGTATCTTGCTGTTTGCTGCCCATACCCAGATCACTCTCCGACTAGCCGCGTCAATGCCGACAACCTTTTGGGCAGCAGCTCATCTTATGGTTCAGCGTCCTCGTGCTGGAAGGTGGTGGGTGGCATGGAGCGTGGTATGGGGTGCAACATCAATCATCCTCTGGGCTGTGTTTCTTCCTCCTGCATAATATTAAACAAGAACATCATATTGACATACATGGGGTCAATTCGCTAAACTACGTCGGCAGCAACATACGTGAAACGATTGAAAGGCTCTGGGGGAAAGGGTATATTAGCCCTTCAGTCGTTCCACATCGGCCATAATTGTACGTGGCACAATCGAAAGACGCTGGGAAAAAAGGGTATCTTTGAGCTTCAGCTATGCCATCGACCATCTTGTCAGGTAGTCCAGTGCCGCGATGGCGGTTCGGGCCCCCGCGTTCGTGGTGCAGGGTACTGAACTGGCGGTGCGGGGTGCTGTACTGGTGGTCTGGGCTTCGGAACTGGCGCTGGCTTGTGAGCCTGTGCGGACTGGCCAGCCTGGGTTTGGTATGGATAAGCCCGGTCGTGCTGCGATGAACCCTCTAGGGAGGGCGGACTATGACTTTCTCCACCCCCTTGCTGGATCACATCATGCGCAAAGGTAGGGCCTGTTGACCAGAGCCCTCCGTACACCGGATATTGCTCTCCGTTTCCGTTGAAGTGCGAGGCGGTGCTGGATTCGGGCTCGGCGTGGTATATCGGTGGGTGGGTCGTAGGGTGGGGCGTAGGGGGAGACGCTACTGGAATGTATGGTGGTTGTTGTGCTGGCTCGTTTTGGGCATACAGCATCGATTGGTTGGTGGGGTTAGGCATACAGCCTCCCGGGAAGCTTGAAGCGGCTAGCACCATCAAGCCCGAAGGGAGTTGACTGTACTCGGGGGAAGGTGTAGTTGGCCACAGTTGTCCCTGCTGACTCTGCGCGTGCAGCCCATAGGGTGGATGGTTCTGCGCATGCTGGAGGGGTGGCGGCGAGATGAAGCCGGGTTCGACAAAAGGTACGGGCGGGTAAGGTGGCGATTGAGACATCGGATAGCTACTGCTATGAGGGAGTATTAGGGTTGGTCATCCACGAACGTCATTGATTCTTACAATGGCTGACTGTTATCACCCATAGTCGAATGACGCTGCTCATACGCTCCGAAGGTGGAGTGTGGGTATCCGTTGCTATGTGGCGTCTTCAGCGTTCGCAGTTATCGACTCACTGCCTGTACTCACTCTACACTGTAGTTCCGGTCTGGGGGTTGGGATGGATACCCGTTCATAACGCTCGGCAAAAGGTGGTGACTATGGGGAGGGGGGAGAGTCGGTTGGGTGATTGCGAGTTAGAAGGACGATCGGTTGAGCCGCTTTGAATATGTATATGTACAGGTGTGTGTATGGCGTTGCCTGTGCTCCTGTTCATTCACGTGGTCAGACAAACAAACCTTTTCTACCGTCTTTTTTCCAAAGTGATGCACAGGGACTATTTCAATACCTCGTCTGTGAATGCAGTGCTTCCGATAAGTACTTCCATGCATGACTGACCGTTGTGTTCATCCCCGTACGGCCAAAGCAGCCTTGCAGTAACAGCGTGGCCTTGAATCTACACTGTTCTTCTCACACTCGCTGACGCCACCGCATGATCTTCCTCAGCCCGAGTTGGGATAGCACGCGCACAATATTTCCAAGACATACAGTCTCGCGACCCACCAAACGGACACTCTACAGTTTGATAACACTCAGCTGGGCACGTTATTCCTGTTGTCAAAGGTATCAGACACACACACCGCCTACCACGGGACTGCTAACACCATGCAGGGTTGAACGCTGCCTTGCTTCCGCCTCATGTTCAGCTCTCAGTGGCTGCAATACAGTCCCGTAAGATGAACATTGAAGCGCCACGCTGTGTACAAGCCATATAGTACACTGTTGATGGAAATAATCGATCTATCAGTCATACAAATCAGGAGCACGACTGCTGCAAATCTAATAGTTATGGTCACCAGGTCGCAAACATTTCAGCCCAACAGCAATTAGGGACGACATAACTACCCAAGAAGCTTATTTGGTGGACTGTGTAATCGCATTCCTCTTCGGGTCAGCTGGACAGGAATTTAGTTGTCAGAATTCAAAAGTGGGCAGAAATGCTGTCTCGCTGACCTGGCTTTTTAGAGGATGATGGCGGTGGCTTGGCAGTCCCTCTCGGGCCTGCCATCTGGGCGGTTGGTATACCTCGGGGTGCGAGACCTGCTTGATATGCTCTATCTGCGTCATCGTCATCCCCGTCACTTGTCCATGCCAGACCCTCCAATTCATCGTCAATGGATAACCCCGCGTCACGTTTCCCCGGCTTCGTGGGTTGGCGCGCACGGACACTAGTTTGCTGGGTTTGAAAGGAGGGTGGTGGCTGCAAGGTTCGCCCTGCCTGAGACGCCACGGAGCTGCTTATACTGTCAGCTTCGACGACGAACACGTGTGACGTATAGCTGACCTTGTCACAGCTTCCTCCGAACTCATTGCTTTACTTGCTTCGGGCGTGGATTCTTCGTTGTGTCCTCCCATCCAGCTGCTATTGAACCACTGTAAGAGCTGTGTCCATGAGTTATATAGCCAGGTCGCCATTGTTGCGTAGGTAACAGTTGTGGGAAAAGTTAAGGAGTGCGGTGCATATCGGTCTTCGCCCTTTATGCTATGCACCTACAGGCGAGACGCTGCCACGGATCGGTCTCAAGCTGCTGCTGAGGGACCTGCCTATTAGACAACGGCGGAAAGAAAATGAAGAGACCTTCGGCGCGGGTATGGCCAATTTCTTTTCAAATCAGCCACGCTTTCGATCCGCCGACCGGCATGGTTTGGGTCGCCAGACCTCGACACGCTTCGTTCTCCCACAGCCCAGAACATGTTGGCGGTGCATGGCTGGAATGAGCGTTGCGGATGCGAAGCACCGTATAGCACTTTAATAACCTGGGTAACAGATAAATTACATTTTCTAAACGTCCGGGCGTGATGTATTGTATACCTGTCAGCAACAGCGCTACTTCTGAACATTTAGACAGACGCCATAGTCTGCTTAGAATTCGCCGATACCTCGCTATCCACTGGTGGCAGTGGTCTGTTTTCATCTTTCGTGGCTATGCGATGGACAGAGCGTTCTACAACGCTCAGCCTCCTTTCTATGTCCCGGACCTGCTGCTTCTCATTGAGGCTGTACATATCGCGAATAACGTCCTCGGCCGTCGAGTTAAAGATTTTGCCCTCCCAGAATGCGATGGCTGTGAGGACAAAGAGAACGACCCAGGTAGCACATATTACGATCGTCATGACCAAATTCCAGATGTAGAAACTTTGAATGTCGAAGGTATCCCCGATTTTGCTGACGGCGAGAATCCAGCCAACTGAGCGGAAGAGCGGCACTCAGTCGCGGGTACAATGCGAAGATATCAGGCTTACCATTGGGAAAAGTCAGAGCCCAGCCTTGCAAATGCGTCAGCCACAGCCTTTCAAAACCCCGAGCGGTCAGACTCACAGCCAAGAATCTCATCCAAGCTCTTGTGTAGCTTCGACCAATACGGAAGCGCTCCGAAGATGAAGAAGAACACAGCCAAGCCGAACAGCAGGAGTGCAGCCAGGACGCTCGATGCATACCATATTTCCCCTGCCAAGGGCGAAACGAGTTGACGGTGAGTCAAGCTGTGGAGCGCGTGAGAATAGAAGCATATGTGAGGGAGAATCGCTCACATCTCGCGTGCATCTTCGCCGAGATGAATAAGGGCAAGGGCGGTGAACCCTGGAGGACCACACGCCACGAAGGCGCCGCTGGCTTGGGGTCCATCTAGAAACCCGGTCTGTGGCAAGTGAACTTAAGTCCCTCTTAGCAAAAGATAGGATCCATATACATACAGTGATGATGCTGTGCAGCAAGTGTGTAAGCGAATGTTTTTAGAAGCGGATGCAGTGCCTCTCACCGGAGAATATAGATGCAAATATAGAACAAAGTCATGAAGAACCCTAGACCTGTGCATATATCAGTGCCTCATCCCGTGCTGTTCCACAACACAGCTGACCTTGGAAGGCGTATGCCGTCAATAGAATGCCAAGGGCTCTGGGTTCGTCTAGAGGTATTACGCTCAGAACATTGTAGGCGACAACTCCTACGAGCATCTAGGATGAGACGTAAAATCTGTCACATATGCTGCGGGGAGGCTGAGGAAGACGTACCATCGGAAATATCTTAGGAAAGGAAAACTTGGTCAACGAATTCTATGACGGAACTGCATAGCACTTACTAGAAATGCCCATGCAGGCGTGAACTTGGCGAGGTCGTGCGGTTTGTTGAACCATATCAACAACATTGGAAAGCAGACCGCTACAGAAAGACCAACGTATAGCCTAGCGAAACGCGTGTGAATATATCCCTGTTACAAAATGAGCTGTGTTGCACACACCAAAATAATGCGTAAATGAAGTTGGGCCCGACGCGTCCCGCAGGTACCGCCCAATCGATGATACCAACGATTATCGTAGCAAACGAGAGCACCTGTGATAAGTTATAGTCTGATGATCTATTACTTCTGAAATGCACCTACCATCAATGGGACGAAGATTCCTTTGGATGGATCCGTTATCAGTCGCTTTGCCTGTCGAGGGTACACTGTGTGCCAGAAGGACTATCAGATGACAAGCGGTGTTTTTCAGCACTGCGCTTACATATGAATTGGAGGAACAGCGTGGTGTTGTTGAGGATGAACAGCACTAAATTGAGGAAGAAGAACACGTCTACGAGCACAGCAAGTGATGAACCGTAGTGCTCTTTCAGTCCCTCGAGGGCGACATAGACTGCACCGGTACCCATTCCGATCGGGAACTATGTTCATCGAGTAAATCAGGACATATGAGCCAGAGCAGATGAATATGGTATCACTTACAGCCTGCCATGACCAGCCGTGGATTCTACGAGATATCGCACTTACTTTCTGTATCGAAGTGGCGCGCTTCAGCGATCGATGAGGAGGCATATCAACGGTGCTGCGAAAGTCAGCGGTCAAGCGTGAGACCGGTGCAAAGACTGTCTTAGCTGTAGACGGATGTGAGTGAGATGTATAAGTCGATAAGGTAACATGCCAACATACCATCAGCTATCTTGACGCATATCCTGTTCCATAGGCTCTCGGTGTTTTGTGAAATCATGGCGGATTTCTTCTAGACCTGCTCCAGACTGGGCCGGGTTCGTGAATCGGGAGATAAGACGATGTAAAGCCGTAAGGCCCGGTATCGTAGGGTGTTCTTAAATGTTGCATGCATAGTAGCACTTTGAGTGCTCTTTATACATCCCAGAGGAACGAGGTTGGCGCAATGCGCAGGGTGGGCACTGCATGGCCAGGGCGGGCCTGATTCTAGACCATTTGATGGTCTTCATGATGACCAAATCAAATCACGGAGAGCGGAGGAAGAACATGCAATGAACAGGTGGAGGCCGCGGTCGTTCATTTGTGTAAAACGTTCACAATACTGATGCAGCACTGTAGTTGGAAGATTGTTCGCTAACGGCAGCTCGGTTTTCGTATTCAGCAAGAGCGCATTACCGAAGATAAATCGTAATGAAACACCAGGCTTCAGGGAGACCGCAAGAGATATGCTGCGCGGCGAGTAGCGACCGAGTTTTGCAAGTCGACGACAGTTCCAGTGCAGGTCGAGTGCTGTAGTCAAACACAGAAATAGCAAGAGCGAGCTTTGGATCCTAACATCACCATATAAGTACGCATCAAATTGATCGCGGCATGAAGGCGTCTAAATACTTTTGGCCACGACCTGAACACGCTGAACAGCGGTCGCAACTTCCAGTGACAAGCAAACATCTCCGAGCTCCTGTTGAAAACCACCGCATTCAGCTCACATATACACCAAAGCTTTTATATGTCCTGCATCTACTGCTCCGAACTCATACATCCCGCTTATTTAACCAAGACGTGCTGGGCATAACGCTGCCCTTCCTATCTCGAAGGACTGCGCAATGCAAACTCCTGGCCCTTCACACACTAAAAGTATCTCTGGCACGACTACAGGTCTCCTCGACCCCACTCAGTCAAGTCGCATACTGAGCGCTCCCGGCTCTCGATTGTCCTTCGCCACTTTCCACCCCAGAACTGCATCAGCTGTAACTCGCAAACTCTCAACCCGGGATGAGCTCTGTAGCCAGAAACGCGTCGTAATTGAGACTCTGGTGAGTGGCGAGAGTTTCTGGCGTTGGGTGCCACGCGCGAAGGGTGTGGAGAACACAAACGACGAGGGAGCATGGCCAAGAATCATCAACATCTGTGGGTGCGTGATATTCGACTCCTTCGCGTCGCACGAAGTAACTGAGATGCAACTAGTCAACTTGTTCATTGCTCGCAGGAGCAGTGGGACATATACAAGCTCGACCCCGGCTACATTTGCACCGTTCGACCACAGCCTGAGCTCACTACAATCTCGCGTTCCGAGTCGAACACACACTACGCAGATACTCAAAATGTACCCTCCGAGGCACCTGGTCACAAACGACGCGTCGAAGAAATTCAAGGGGACTATTTTCCTCAGACCAAAAAGAGGCGCCCGGGTTCCCCTCAGTCCGATGTGCGGAACCAGAGTGACAGCGAGGACGATGACTCTGACGAAGAGGTGGTTGAAGAGATGATAGTTGACGATGCGATGCCTGGGGCGTGGAATGAGAAGAAAAGGCAAAGACAAGAGAACATCCGACGTAGAAGGGAAGTTCGGAGAGAGAAAACCGTCTTGAAGTCTCAAAGGGTCTCAGAGCCAAGGAACATACAGGAGCTCTCGGACTTGAGCATGATTGACCTCACCATTGAAGAAACGCCGCAGGTACCTGATACCACAGTTCCGAACGCGCGCAATTCCGAAGGCATAAATTCACAATCTACCACCATGAACTCCCAGAGCAATGCTACGTCCCTCCCCGGCGCACAAGCGAACAATATCTTCAAACGCCCTATAGAGCCAATCGAGATCGATTCGTCTACTGTTAAGCGTACCCGGACACGATCACCGTCGCCTACGCTGAACAAGAAGTTCCACCCGGAACTGAAGGAAGCCTACAGACGCAGACGCGAAGAGAAGCAAAAATCCAGAGTCCGCAAGACCAAGGAGCTATCCGCACAACGCAAGGATGAACGACAGCGTGCGCTCGAGGAAGCCATCCGTGCGGCGGCCCAACCCGTTTTTACTCGCACGCATCATCGGCCCAATGGTAAGTAGCTATGGTGTTCGCCCTGCTAGTTTCGTATGCTGACGATTTCTTTAAGGTCAAGGACAGTTCGAGCAGTCTGCTGCGTTTCAGCAGCCACCTCAGGCGAAATCACACCCAGAACAATCCCCCGTTATCGAAGATCCGATCAGCTTGGAAGAAAAGATTCGACGCATGGCCGAGATCAAGGCGTACGAGGACGCTCGTGTTGCGAAAGAGCTGGAACGGAGGAGGGCTGAAGAGGCTGCTGAAGAGAAGCGCCGGAAGCAGGAGGAGCAGCGGGTACGCGAAAAAATCAAAGCCGAACGAGAAGCTCGCGAGAGGGAAGCAGAAATGGAGCGTAGACGGCGACTACAGCAAGAAGAGGAGGAGAAGCTCAATAGGAAACAGGCACAGGAGGAGGCGCAGAAGAAGGCACAACAGCAGCAGGCGCGATGGTCGTACGGCCCTTGGACTACTCAGCGCGCTCTTGAGCGGTATAAAGTCCTATCGGAGTCATTCGACTCTGCTCAGTTCACCCCCGAGACCCCTGTGACATTCATGACAGTACCGTGGCCGGTATTGCACAAACCAACAACGCTGACTGTAGAAGACGTTGACTGGAGCGCCGTCGAATCATTCTTCAGAGCTGTTCGGCCACATATGCGCAGCCAGGACTACAAGACGCTTGTCGAGAAGAGTCATCGTCGGTTCCATCCTGATCGATGGAGCGCAAGACGGGTCTTGCAGAGCGTGCAAGACAGCGAGCTCAAGGCTTGTCTTGAGGTTGCCGCGAACACTGTCGCACAAGCTCTGACGCCTTTGTGGAGGGAATTGAAAAGTACATAGCTGGGTCTATTATCGGATTGTTCAATGGACGGATGTAATGTATTGCACATATTATCACAGTGACACTAATATCACGAACTATCCAGCATGTTTCATACCTGTTTCTCCGTGTACCGTACAAGTATTTTTGGTTGCAGCTATCAACAGTACGTCCAAGATTGGCTTCACGGTTCTGCTTGCGATGTCGTACAAATTCGCTCTAACTTCGAGCAGATCTAGAGGTCCCTTGACAGACAATTGCCCTCATGACCTTCAGCCCCACGAACATACGAGGAGTACAGGATTCGAATCACTGCTAAAATGAATAGCAAGATGGTCACGTATGTGTGCCCGAGTAGGCTTCGCGGGGAAGGAATAACCTCGCGGATCTTATCCTCCCGACGTAGCTCCCCGTTTACCCACTATTTTACCGGCAGCGGGCCATATATTGCTGGACGGTCGGTACCGTCACCTTTACCCTCATTACCGACTCGCATCGTCATGAAGTCAGTCGCGTTTGTCGCAGCGCTCTCCTATCTCGCTCTCACTGTTGCGGCTCAGCAAACGGTGTGGGGGCAATGTGGTGGCATCGGCTGGTATGTCTCTTCTTTCTTGTTTCACAAAGCCTTTAACTCACCTTCATAAAGGTCTGGGGCCACAACCTGTGTATCTGGTAGCACTTGCACGAAACTGAACGATTGTATGATCTTCAAACATTCATGAACGCTCCTTTGCGGCATCTAATGACATACGGTTCACAGATTATTCTCAATGCATCCCGGGGGCTTCACCCACCTCTGCATCACCCACCACTCCCCCAGCAACTTCGATACCTGTGACCTCGGGCACACCCTCCCCTCCTCCTACTACCACTGTTAGCGGTCCTGCCCCGACGGGTTCACAAATTCGCTCCGTAAACGACCCAGTGTACCATTTCTATTTGCAAAACCATAGTATGTTGATATCCTTTCTCGCGACGGGACAAAGACACTTTTGATTCTAACATGATGCTTACAGATGGCCAAGTCGTACTCGGCCCTGTATCATCTTCCGGTTATTTCACGATCAGCGGGGGCACTATTAAGTTGAATGGCAATGGCACGCTCTACCTCAACGAAAACACCGCAGCCACGACTTCGTATAAGCCTTTGACTTTTGACACCACTGCCAAAACAACCGACTGGCAACTGGAGGGCGACACCATCATTACGACCTCCCCAAGGGAATTGAATTTCCTGGCTTGCGCGACAAGTGACCCCAACTACTACGCGGTTTACTTACAAACCGGAAACGATCAGCCTACAGGGCAGTCGTGCTCCATGCAGTCACTTCACTTGCCTTGCCTCTGTTAATTGTCCATCTCCGATGTATCTACTTTTCTGCGAATTCGAGATGTCTGAGCGCGACGCGTCTCGATCACGTGCTGGGAAAGAAATGAGCTCATAGGTGGCAGAGTTGCCGGCGTCATGCGCGACCTGACCACCGTGACTGCGGTTGCGCTCGATGTCTGCGGAATACGAACCTGTGCCCACAGACGAGAACAGTACAAATACAAGAGACTTTCGACCTGCCAAAACTCGTCTGCACTTCCCACCTCTTGCCAAAGCCCTCGCAATCTCATTTGCGTTCTGCTTGATTTCCTTCATTTCATACAAGGCCGGCCAGTGGTCAGTAGAGCACGGAACCCCTTCTGAATCGATTACTGCCTCGAAGCCGATCAATACACTTCCCGAAGGGGCACCTGATATAGAGGTGCAACCGGATTTACCTTCAAACAGCACACAGATGCCTGGTAACGGAAAGTATAGTGTTGGATAGTAAGTATGATAGCATATGTCGAGACCGAATCATTGACCTTGGAATCCGCTCCACAGCTTCGTGAACTGGTGTGTGATGCTCCTTTGCGTATATTTATGACTACTGACAAGCGTCGTAACGTATAGGGGTATTTATGGGCGAAAATTCCCGCCCTCCTTAATCCCCGTGCGAGACTTAACGTACGCTGTCTACTTCTAATCGGCACATCGGTCTCACTACGAAATAGGCATATCTTGTATGCATTTGCCAATCTGAAAGCTGATACAGGGGAAGTGTTCCTCTCCGATACATGGGCCGACCAAGAGATTCATTACGCAGGCGACTCATGGAACGATGCCGGCAAGAATTTATACGGCAACTTCAAGCAGATCTACAAGCTGAAGAAGGAGCACCGGCATCTTAAGGTTATACTCTCGATCGGAGGATGGACCTACTCGCCCACATTCCACCCGATCGTTGTGAACCCCCAACTGCGATCGAAGTTCGTCGCTTCCGCGATTCGTCTTGTAGAAGACAACGGATTGGACGGCCTGGACATCGACTACGAATATCCACAGAATGAAATTCAAGCCCGTGGATATGTAGAGCTGCTTAGGGAGCTACGCCTGGGTTTGGACGATTATGCTCGACGAAAAGGAGCTGATTACAAGTTTCTCCTTACCGTACGTCGCCCGCGTTTTATCCGCATATGCTTGGGCCTGATATCACCGCCTCAGATCGCTGCACCTTGCGGTCCCGACAATTATAAGAAGCTATTTATCCGGGAAATGGATCAGTATCTTGATTTTTGGAACATGATGGCGTATGACTTTTGTGAGCATATTCTGGTGTCTGTTTACGCAAGTAGCTGATTCGCGTACCTAGCTGGATCTTGGGACCAGATAGCCAACCATCAAGCAAATGTCTTTGGGGGCCCGATCAGTGCGTCAGAGACTATCGGCTACTACACATCTCAAGGAGTACCCCGCGACAAGATCATCATGGGTATCCCACTCTATGGTCGATCGTTCATGAACACCGATGGCCCCGGTACGCCGTTCCAGGGCATTGGACCAGGTAGTTGGGAGCAGGGTGTCTACGATTATCGTGCCTTGCCTCTACCTGGCTCAGAGATTCACCATGATTCGTACGCGAAAGCCAGCTTCACATATAATCCTCAGACGAAGGAGATGGTTAGCTATGACTCCGAACAAGTGGGTTTGTGGAAGGGAGAGTGGATCAGGCAGGAGGGTCTGGGTGGGAGCATGTTCTGGGAGTTGAGCGGGGACAAGGGATCTGAGAGGAAGGAGATGGAGGGCGGGCCAGGGAAGGATCCTCAGCCTGGCCGCAGCCTGGTGGCCGCTGTCAAGGAGGCAATGGGGCCCCTCGACCAAACGCCGAACTGGTTACAGTATGAAGGCAGTCAGTTCGAGAACATGAAAGCAGGCATGAACTGAGTAATTTCACATATCAGCTTCCTCCCCGGACATTATGCCCATTTTATCGCTGCATCGTCCGTAAACAGGATATATGGCCCTGTGAGTAACACCGTTAGGTACACAGATAAGACCTTGAAAAGCACACGAGGCATACAGTACACCCAGCCTCTTTGCTTCTGTGCGATCTCAACATCTAACGTGAAGTTTTACCGTGGTGAGTTACCAGTAGTCCGGGGCTGCCAACGATACTCGGAGATCAACTTGAAGACCTATAAACATGATCCCTGTGTAGTGCAAATTGCCTTCGGGTATGCCACACAGAACGTAAAGCTAAAATAAAGGCGTACCGTAATAGACCCGGTGAGTCCGCATTCTGACCATCTTGTGATGCCTGTGTGATCTTGCAGCTCGGCTCCAATGTGCGAGCATCTAAAGATTAGGTGTTCATGCACAGCGACGCTTCCCCGCACCTCAAGTTACGTGTCAGAAAAGCAGCGAGGTGTTCTCGACGACACGCTGTGAGCACGTTCCCTGACTTCCATCTGCCTCCGTCAGATAGAGAATGCATTCAATAACGAAACACGTTGGCTCCGCGCTCGTGAGCGGTATTTCAATCTTCTCCCATACCTGGATGTGGTCGTCTCCTTTCCCCTTAGATGGTGGCTGGTACCTAGTCCACAGCGCTTCGGCATGGCCTTGTGGTCATGCGTGTACTATCAGTTTTCTTGACGTATACTGCAAGGCAACAACGGACCGCGGGTCTATCAAGCAGCCGTGATTCTACAGGAGTGTAAGAAAGTTCCCATTGCCAGGGATTGGAAGATAGAGCCTGAGCCAGCAACTCAGTGACTATCGGCTTTCAAAATACTGTTCGAGAAGCAATAGATGGCATGCGCCGCAGGCTTATATGAAATACATTGGGTTACAAGGGTATCTTACATACGTGAATAAATCCGTAAAATATCATCATCATGACGTGCCGAACACCGTATTCGCGGTTGAGCACAGCAGTGTGCCCGAATGTGATCGCAGATCGCTGTCTTTCGCAGCTCGCCTCGTGGTGCCTCGCGAAGTACGCGTTGTTAAGAGATATCGCGTGCCGGTAACTTACATTGAGATTGCCCGGCCCTTCCCGTCGCGGGTACCACGGATCGTAGAACGTCCTCGGTCGGTTTCTTCGTGGCCATAGGTATTCGGTTCGGGATCGAAGGCCTTGTCGGCTCTCACATAGCTAATAGCCCGTGGACTCTTATGAGTGAAGCCGGCAAAAGCCAGCGCTTTGCGTACTTCAAGGATCTCGTTGCCGTGCACTTTGTCCCGCAGCATCGGATCTCGTGTAGCATCCGCTGGCGCGCCATTTGCCGGCGCGAGGGGCTATGAGGCAATGCGTTCAGTCTTAAGGCACAACGAGGCAGAGTGCTGCCTACCTCGGCGGGGATGTCGTCGTCAAAATGCCGTGTGTCCTCCGGATGGCGTAATTCAGGTCGGTAAGGAGCTGGATACAGATGGATGCCATCCCAGTCGATACCGCGGAACCAAGGGTGGGCCTTGAGAATAGGGATAGGAAAAACCTGTGCTCAGCATCGTGTTCGGGAGCGCGACAGAAACAGCTTAGTGGCGTACTTTGATCAAATGTGCGCCGTCCACGCTGCCTAGAGTTCCGGCATGTGCGATGAAACCGCTTCGCCGCCTGGCCTGCACGACTAAGGAATCAGGTCTGTTCACCGACGTCGACGTCTGTGATCCCAGCCGATCCTCAGGTTCGCATAGGAGCTGCTCCATGAGACTGATCGCTTCGCGCGTAACCCTCGGACGTGCAGGAAATTTCAACGACTGTTTCCAATTAAGAATTTTCTGCCTCGTCACATGCCGCTAAGCAAAAGTGGCCGGAAGAAACCGACAGGTCAGCTCGATGTGCTGAGATCGCGGAATGTTACTTACGGAGTTGCTAACAAAAGGGGGGAAGCTGGCAATGAAAAAGTAAGTAATGTGTCAGTAGAGCCGTCAGAAGCCTCACCCATAAAGACACTCAAACATGATCACACCAAGGCTCCACCAATCGCAGGAGTACGAGTACCCGTGTCCTCGAATGACTTCGGGGGACACTAAGGAACGGTCGAAATTAGCGTTTAAAACGACACGATGCGTCAGAAGGAACAGGGGTACTCACTGTATGAGTTTGTACCGCATCTTTAGAAAACATGTGTGGCTGTTAATCATGATCGTCTTCATGAGTGATCATCCGTGCACTTACACCGAGTATGCCAACTGTCAACGAGTCAAAGGAGTGACAGATGAGCCGCACTGTCATTAAGATGGATGTGGGGGCGGTTGGTGCACACCTTCCGACTATTCTTTTCTCTCCATGTGAAGATCCCTCCCTGACCATCACCGCCGCCCATGAGCCGTTCGACGTCCTTGCGATCCATGCGTTTAGTCCTCGTGCCATCGGATGATGAGTTTCCGGGTTCCAAGTCAATGCCATACTTGTGTAACAGGTGGAGACGTTGCTGTTCGTAATCTGAGCAGTAAACATGAGAAACACTTCGAGGGTAGGCATGCGGTGCGCAGAGATGCGTACAGGAAGTATCGTGTGCCCAATGTAAATCCGTGCTGTACGAATAGAAATACACTGGTGAGATTCCGGACATCCGTAAAATGTTAACCGGAGGCGATACGCACGCAAGGCCGAAGTCGCTGAGTCTGATATGTCCTTCGGGAGTAAACAAAAAGTTCTGATTGTGAGAGTCAGAAAAATAAGAGCATGATATATTAACGAGAAATGAAAATAGCTCCGCAATATACCCACATCTGGTTTGATGTCACGGTGAATAAAACCCAGCTTATGACACGACTCTATAGCTAGAATCATCTACAATATCGCGTCAGGCAATGCGTATGTTAACAAACAGAACGCTCAGACACTAACATACCTCTGCGATGTAAAATCGGGCGAAATCCTCCTCAAAAATATCCCGTTCAATCAGGAGGTTAAGAAGGTCACCGCCGCCCATGTACTCCAGTACCTGGGGAGATGAAGTGATATATGAGATAACAAGCCGGAAGCCGTCCATCGAGAATGTGGGACACTCGGGTGGAATCACTGCTGACTCACCAGATACAAATGATCACGATCCTGAAAACTGTACCACAATCTGACAATCCATTCGGCACCCCCGGGAGAGTTCACAAGAGAAGCCGATTTCAAAACGTCCCTTTCAGCGCGTACGTGGCCTTCCTGACCTTTCCGTAACATATCCGTCTTTCGTAGCTGCAAATCAAAACACGGAAAGATTAGCGGATCAGGCATCGATATGACCCTGCTGAATACTTTGTAAGAATACTGACTTGTTTCATCGCAAATAATTGACCGGAGGTTCGCTCTCGAACAAGGGAAACGACACCGAAAGCTCCTGTGGCAGGAGAAGGACGCCGTTACTCAATGGGCGCGGCGAATAGCGAAAACATACCGTGGCCTATTGTTTTCAATTTCACAAAGGCAGTGACATCTACTTTCTGGCGACGTTCTCGAAGATAGTCCGTTTCGTTCTGACGCCATCTGGCACGAAGATAGTCCTTCTGAGCCTCGTTCAAATGCATGTTCATCATATCTTGCTCCATGGCAGCCTTCCTTTGCTCCCGCGAGGGCGTTTGACGAAGAAGTGGGAAGTACAGGTTTTCGAAATAGATCTTCGCAGCAACAGCCTTCTCCAGAGTTGCCAGAGATGGAGTAATTGGTCTCGGAGGCGTGGGGAGAGGACGATATGGGACCCGAAGAGACCTCTCCTGACCCTTACCATCCGGTCCGTCCTCATCTGCTTGCTCATGATGCACGGGTAGACCAGCAGCCCAGCGTATAGTGGAACCGCCCGGTTTTCCCGGCGCAATCTGGCCGGGAATCCTGGGAGACGTTGTTGGAACAGATGTGACCGGTGAATTCTCTTTTGCGGCGGTGGTAAGTGTGGATGAAGCCGTAGAACTCAGGCCGTTAACAACACGAAGCTGGAGGTCTGGTGCACTTCGCTGGCTGGGACTCGGCTTGAAGGCACCGACGACTTCGTTTACCGCTTTAGCCTGGTTTAATAACCTTATCTTCTCTTTGATGGGGTCGGCCCAGCGAGGGTCTGAAGTAACGTTAACTCGCATTATTAACGAAGACAACGGTGGATCATACCTGCCACCTTTCCCTGCCCTTCCGGACCCCAGCGCAATAAGAGCGCTTCAGCCTGCTCGGCGTCTGAAGCATGGACCAAATGCCTGCGTCTGTAATTAGAATGCACAATCGGTCGATTGACGATCGACTGACATAAATCCCATAGGCTTCGAGACCATATCTTTACTGATTCTCCTTGTTTTCAGCCCTTTCTGCGGTGAAGTGAGCGGCGAGGGAGTGGCTATAGGTGCCGTCGGTGACTTCGGAGTGTTAGGAGCCTCCTTTCCGATATCTTCGTAACGCGGACCTGCAACGGGCTCTGCATTCTGTTGCGGCCAGAAGAAACGCGACGGTGACGGAGTGGACGGGATTAAGGCTAGAAGATCATAAAATCCTTTATGAAGAAGTGTACCGCCTCTCAAGATGGTTGGCTCATCGTTAACTCGAGTGTTATTTTCCGCAAAGGTAGGGGTGTACGGGAACGAAGGCGCGTAATTAGAGTATGGCAAGTACGGCGTCGGCAACCCGGTGTGCTCCTCCTCGTCAAGCATCCTATGCTCTTGCGCATAGTTTGGCGGACTAGGTAGCGGTCGACGAGGAGCGGCCATGATGATAGTCCAACTCGAGGGTTGGTCGCCTTCAGATGGTGCAGCGTTACTCGGCCGTAGATGATCATGTTTGGTAACAACTGTGATCAGCGTGACCCGACGTCACATATTGACGCGCCATGTCGACAGCTACCGTGACTGTGACCCGACGCGTTGGGTAACATCCTCCGAGTCCCTGACATTGTGGACTTCGAACGAACACTGGACATTGCAATCGCAGTAAGCTGGGCTACCACCACAGCTCTGGGTGAGATGAAGAACGATTTACAACGTGATCGCTGCTTCTTCACTGTTCATTTCTACGGTGGTCAATAACTTGCTGATCTCGATCTTCTCGTACATGCTGAACTCAGGATACATCTCTTACGTTTCAAGGAATCTACAGCGAATGACGCTAAGTTAGGGCGGATAAGATGCTCATCAACGAAAGCTTACCGACGTTACTACACGGACCATCCCTAATCTGGACAAAAGGCGTGCCAGTAGACAACGGCCGGCGTTGGACCGTCTCGCGGCCAACAAGAGTGCGAACCCGCTCAGTGCGGTCGGTGAGTCGTCAGAATTTCAAAAACAAATTAAATCTTGAACGCTGGTCTCAGAGTCTCCGGATCTGAGAATTCACTGGAGTCCGTCTTCCACGAGGCTCACCATGCGAATAAAACGCGGCCAGCTCGTGGGTCTCGCTCGATTAACACTGTAATACGTGGGCACTCAAGAACCATCATCATTTTGACACGCTTCGTCTTGCATCCAGCCAGTGTCGCCGCTATCGCGCACTCTCTCAACTCCTGGACCCCGCTCTACAGCCCTCGAATCCAGGAATCCCATACCGTGCTTGCCTGTACACCGCATACCTCGCGCCTCGCGCCTCACGTCCTAACCCCTTGCCCAATACTGATCGCCTCCCCTACTGTCTTCGTGCGTGGTCTACGACCTGGTCCTGTTGAGGCGTGCATGTGTCACAGCCCCTGGGATTCAGGTAGGAGCTAGATCGGGGCATCCCAATCTGCAGAGCACAAGCAACACCCCATGCCGCTGCACCAAGAGTACATAATCGAAGCGGAAAATCTTCGAAGGTCATCATCATCCAACGAAAGTATCCTACTCTCAGTTAAAGTCTCTACTACTATGTCCCACGACGATCATTTCCACTATGGATGCTTCGGGCGGCCTTCTCGACGAAGCCCCAATGTTGCAGGCAACACCAACGTCAACCCTAATCAGAGCACGGCGAGGCGCGGATTTTTCAGCAGCGGTGGGCGGACCGTGCTCCCTCCTCTTCATCTACCGTTTCGAACCTCACGCTCCCCAGGTCTGTCCCTGCTCTAGCATGCCTCTGCAACACGCCCATTGACTGTTGTTTCAACGCAGCTCCAGACCCAAACTATGTCACAAATCAGTTTGGCCAACAGGACGCAACGCACACCCGCGGTGACTATAACGTACCAGTATATGACCAGCCCGTCTGGCCCGCTAATACTTGTAAGTCCCCACTTCCCCACATGTTCTATATAGTGAACCCCCTCTCCGGCTCCATTACAGCACATCCTTCATCTACACCTGGTCAATTCCCTTCAGACCCAAGGTACTCCACATCCGCATCCAACTATCCCCCATCCACTTCGAGAACACCACCGATGAATTACGACTCACGTACTATGCCACTTAGCAGCACGCATCAAGGCCCATACTACCCGCAGGCGGGTGAAGGGATGATGACTGGCTCCCACATTCGTTCCCAATCTTCCACTGGATACCCCACGCAATATTCGTATACCACGCAGTCACAACAAGCTGCCTATTACTCTAACCCCTCTGATCCAAGGTCCGTGCCTTCAAGCATGGGCGGTCTTCAATATGATCCGACCACGGGCGCACCCATACCTCGCCGAACTTCTCTATCCGTTGACCGCACGGTACCCCGCTTGTCACAGCATGGGATGCCGCCGTACGCCCGCGCACCGCCAGTCATCCCCTCGTCGTTCGATCAAGAATCTGTCGCCGAGCCAGTCATCAAGAAGAAGCGCAAGCGGGCAGGTGAGTCCTCACGTTATAGCCGGCTACCTTGCGCACTAACATTGTTGTCAGATGCTGAGCAGCTGAAGGTGCTGAACGAGACGTACAATCGTACCGCTTTCCCATCCACGGAGGAGCGTATCGAGTTGGCGAAAAAGCTGGGAATGTCTGCCAGGAGCGTTCAGATATGGTGAGCCTTTATACGACTAAGCTATCTAATTTCCGAGTTAATATCTTGTCAAATGACGTCCACAGGTTCCAGAACAAGCGGCAAGCCATGCGCCAAAGCAGCCGTCAAAATTCCACCACAGCACCACCCGTTGCAACAGAGCCATTCACTGCTGGACCCGCGCCCAGCTCTGGAATCTCGCCATCAGCGGCGGGTCATGGCAGCCCGTACGGTTTGCCACCTGTTGGTCAGATGGGCTCGATCAGCATGGCCGGGCAAATGCATGCTGGTCGTGGGGTTGACGCGTATGGGCGACCAAACATCTCGCCGTCGCCGTCGAGTCAATACCGCGGTCGCAGCTATGATGACCACGATCGGAGGACACCGCAAAGGTCGCCCAGCCGTACACGCTGAAATAACACGCATCAAGTCCCCAATTTGCATGGTTGACGTGCAAGTCTTTCCGGAAGACGAAAGCCGCTCTTTATTTCGTATAATATAAGCTGCATCACAACTATCCCCATAAGTATTCCCTCTGCCCAACTTCTTCGTCACGTTTCTCCTTATCATTATCACCTATTACTTCTATTTCCGTTGACGACTATTGTACGCATTCCATGGACATTCATTGGACACTCTATTTCATCGTCACTGTATCATGATCATTATCACCCCATTACGATCGTTACCCCTGATTATCATACCATACATTATCAGTCTCTACTACTATTCACTCTTTCTATTATGTAGTGCCTTCAATTATCTTCAATTATTTCCTATGATTATTACTATATAGCCAGTATCTGAATAATGATCCCACTGCCTTCCAGTATTCGTGCTTACTGTAGTTCCAGCAACGATAGCGTTCGTCGGACTGCGTGCCGTCTCGTGAGACCGAAGGCACGTCGCTCATGAAATATATAACGCGCAGCTCCGGGCTTTCAACTACCGACCGCTCGTAAAGTAGGGACGTACGGAAGGAGCTGATTGCGTCACCGGTGTCAGGAATACACGTAAAACTTGAACAATGCATGCATTGGCGTAAAAGATTTGAGACGGTACACAGTACTAGGACGATAACATGTAAAGATCAGAACAAGATCTGCTTTAAAAGGCAGCAAGGCACAAGTGCGACAAGGATTCAATCCTCAGAATGACCATAAATAACGTATGAACGAGCCAGCGATAGCGTGAAAGTCGCGGAATCTATCCACAAGAGGGGCGCTTTCCAGGAAGCACATGAAGATCTGGGGAAGCATCAGAGACGTGCGCACGCGATTCGAACAAGCACACTCACAAATTGCGCTTAGTGATGTCGCTTGGCTCCCAAGGCGGCATGGCGCTTGAACTTGCGGCCCCCACGGCACTGGCCAGTTGGAAGTGATGAGCCAGAGCTGGTCTTGGTTGACGGCGGCGCATGGGATGCGGAGGGTGAGCTGGTGGGGATAGAAACTGAAGGAGACACCGAAGGCGATGAGGGCGGTTCCGGCTTCTGCGATGGCGGTTGGGGCGCGTTGTTGTTGGTGCCGCCAGTACTCGAGCCTGCGCCGCTGAAAGCAGCAGCAGGCCCGGGGACGGTAAAGGAGTTGAAGCCGTCCTGCCATATATCCGGGAACTTGTAGTTGTTGTAAACACCAGGGATGCTGACCAACTCGGACGCAGGGGGAGTAGTAGTGCCACTACCAGTGACTTCAACTTGACTACGGCCAAGTCAACCGCGAAAGAAACAAATTGACAACATGATCACTTACATGCATTCGGGGTAGAACTGAGGCTGGTCTGCATCATGGAGGGCAATTCTGTACAATGAGAGATGTCAGCAGACTTATCAACCTCCTACCAAAGCTGCACCATACAATTCGTGTCGTATCAGCTGCACGAATTGATTAGTAAACAATCTGTTGAGATGAAGAAATTGCATACATATTGGCCGGGCTTGAGCTCTTGAGGAATCGTCATGGATGAAGACAGGCCGTCTGTGGGATATATCGTAAGTAAAGAGCCATGAGGGACATACGACTGCAACCATACTCTGTATCAGCTTTGTAGAGGCCCATACACCATTATCCAGGCCGTCAGCCTGGACTTTGAACCACTTGAGATCACCGGTGCCACTGGTCTTGCAGTTGTTCCCATCGCATGCAGCCATGTAGAAAAGCTCGGGGCCCAAATGATCTGTGACATGAAGTGAGCACAAAGTAGAACGCCTCGCTGGATGTAGAATCTGCACCATCGGGCCACTGAGAAAACCAGTCAGCATCGCATGCAGTGCCGTCGAGTATCAACTCACCCTGTTCATAGTGATGGTTACCGAGCTTCCGGCTGAGGCTTGGGCAACGATACCTGCGCCTTGTTGACCACCAACATTGCAGGCGAGATCCGCAGAGTGGATATCAAGAACTGTTGTAGGGAGAGTTAAATTGTTCACATGTCTTCTAGAGAGCTGCAGCACACACCAGGTCCATCATCCTGTACTTTGCGAGTGACCCGAGAAGGGACAGGGCTGGCGTAACTATAACGAACATGTCATGCTTAGAAACCTACCGGTGATACACAGACACTTACGGGTCGACAAAGGCGTCCCATGCAGGGTAGTTCTTGCCCTCTATCGTGACCGAGGCAAGAAAACCGTGTGCAGCCACGGAAGTAAAAGCGGAGAACACAGCCGCAGAAACAAAGAGCACCGTGGTTGGGATCATAATTGCGTCTGGTAAAGGAGTGCGTATAATGAGAGGCGGGGTTTAAAGAATGACGGAGGAGAGACAATCCAACACGAATGAGAAGGCAGTCAGCAAGAGCCGGCAGACAGGCCAAGGAGCTCGCGAAGTGGTGGTTGGAAAGAAAGTTGCAGGTCCGAGCTAGATGCCTTTAAACAACCGGTTCCCATCACCACAGCCCTGCTGCCATCTGATACTTTCCGTGTATCTTAGCATGACTTGTACTGATCATCATATTCTGAAAACAAGAAGGTTGTCTCTTGTCTCGGGAATATCGCGAGCTCATTCTGTATGCAGTAGCGAGAACAAAGGGTCATGGTGATCGTTTGTGATTATAAACGCAGAATTTGTGATTCGCAATATTTGATCACACTAGGCGCCCTTTCTCCGTCCTCAATGTGCCAGATTTTCCATGCCCCTCGATCCATCCTCATCTATGCAAATAGCCCGAGAGATCATACAATACAGTAGAGTGCGGCCATAATTTAAGTCTAAAACATCTATAGGCGTGTTTGCGTGTAGTAGCCCCCGCAATCTAATCACTATCCGTATCCTCCGGCTTCGCGCCACCAAATGCCAGCCAGTTGAGCTTCCTGGCCTTCCGACGCTCCTCCTGTGCTTTGATCTGGTTACGCGTCATCTTTTTCTTTTTCTTAAGCGGGGGCGTGTTTGCCCCTTTGTCTTCCGCCCCGCTGCCTGCAGGCGTTGCGGCGGTCGATCCGGCTGGTGTCTGCAGCCGCGAACGCGCGGGAGTATTCTGACCACTACCCTTCGGTGACTTTACGTCCGAAAACGCATCCTCCACGACGGCTGCCTTGCCTTGATGCGTCATGCGACCATCATTGACATGCCAGATTTCAGGACCTGTAGTAGAAAAGTTCGGACGCTATTCCGTAGGGGCGGGAGAAAGTACTTACACAAGGCTTTCACGAACTCTTCGTTGTGGGAAATAATGACCTGTATGGGAACGATCAGCATACTGCGGAACATGCCCGACAGTGTCATCACTGCGTACCACAGCACCCGCCCAGTCACGAATGGCAACAGCCAGACCACCCAAGGCTTCACGATCCAAGAAATTACTAGGTTCGTCAAGGACGCAGATCTGCATTCATATATGAGTTCAGCCAGCAAAAGAGAGCTTGATTAATGACAGTACCTGAGGGTTGTTCCACAAGCACGCAGCAATGACAAGCTTGATTTTTTGGCCTGCCGGGTGAGAACGTTTCAGCAATGAGCTGGAACTTCTGAACGGCAGTCTAACGCACCTCCAGACAGACCCGAAATCTCGTTATACTGCGCAATGTCACCATCTAACCCGATGTCTTCCAGATGTTTGCGGACGACGTGAGTCGCTGTATCCCGGAAGCCAGCACCCTCTCGCGATGCCTCGAGGTCGTCAAACTGCTGGATGAGCTTGATGAACCCTTTCTCGATCAACTCCTCGCGGGGTACCCATGTATTGAATCTATGATCGAATCCTAGGAGGCGAAAATAAGCATAGACCGCAGATTCAACCACGCCATGGCCACGCACCGCGCCATTTAATTTCGTACTGGTACGACTTCTTCAGCTTCTGACGCCCCATTATCATCTGTGTATGGGCCGTCAATGAGAAACAAGACCGTTCCCAGCGACATCCGCACCTCCATCTTACGTCTCTGGCCGTTTTTGCCGACGAACTCGACTTCAAGCTGGGCCTTCTCGGCATCTGTAAGAACTCTGGTCGCTTTCTCTAAAATTTCACCTGCAACGCCGCCTCAGCACACAAATCACGATGCAGGAGCCAGGCATTGAACGTACGGTCGTGTCCATCCTGGAATCGCCATTGGATGTACTGAATCGGAGTTTTCTCAAGGTGGCGCTCTAAGAGAGTTTCAGACTCGGATGAAACGACAGCGCGCCAGCGTCTCATAAACACGCACCGATGTGGTGTGTAGCATGTTGAGAGACATAACCGATCCGCAAAGCGGGGTGCTTGTACACAGATCCTTCCTGCGGCTCGGTCTCGCCCTAGCACCAACAAGGTCAGCCAGACACCTCCAACACATCCCCCGGCCACTTACTGTCAAGAGCTTGATCAGCGTGGACTTCCCAGCACCGTTGGGACCGATGATTCCGACACGGCTGTCACGGCACATCCCGTTAGTAGAGACGAACCCCTGAGGACTTGGGAGACATACCTCGACAGAGACAATGCACAACTGACGTTATGCAGACTCGGCTTACTCCTTCCGGCATACGTGAAGGTACAATTCGTCATTTTCAAGATTGCCCGAGTATTGCTGCGCACCCCCATGAGTGATCCGGGAGGCGGGAACGCGAATTTCACGGAAGTTGCCGCTAAGGTGTAGTAAGACTTTGCCTCGGGGTGCTTCTCCACGAAGGTTGATAAATTGCCGGGATAATAGGCTAGCTTCTTCGACTCGTAATGAATGATATCCGTCGTCACTGTATCCAAGAAACTACAGAGCAAATCAGGAACACAGATAACGGCAATGACTTAGAAGCTTACCCTGAATCGTGACTGATAATTAAGCACGTAACCCGCTTCTGGGAAATTAGGTACTGCTCCAGCCATTGAACAGAAGCACGGTCTAACTGTGGCAGGGGGTGAACTTCAGTGACGGCAGATGAGGGGCAGAAGACCGAGCGCATACGTGATTAGTAGGCTGTTATCGCAACAGTAAGTGAGGGGCCGTCGTCGACGTAAGATTAGGCGTACCTCATCCAGCAGGAGCAGATCTGCATTATATAACATCGCTCGTGCGAGCTCCAGTTTCATCTTCCAACCTCCCGATAGACCACCGACCATATCAGCCTGACGTTCATCATCGAAACCCACTTCGATAAGCTGCTGCCTAATTCTCTCCCGCGGCACGGAGGCGAGCTGCTTATCTGTTGCATCGCATTAGGTCAACCAACCGCAGCGAATAGGCACGACCCACCTGACGCGATGAAATCAATGATCGAGAGCGACGTGTCCTCGCCCTGCAACGAGTGCTCGACCATGACGCAGCGCAGTTCGCTCTGTGGTGGGAAGTTCTCCACCTTACCATCGCGCAGTTGGCGCATGAGCGTTGATTTACCGGATCCGTTTGTACCCAAAATGCCGTACCGACGACCACGAATGAGGCGCAGAGATGTGTGCGACAAAAGCAGCAATGCACCGTATGCCAGCGAGAATATAGTGTCACAGAGAATCTCGCCCTCATCGTCATTTCCAACAGCGGTAGGTGCGTTTTTGGCCTGGATGTCGTTAGTACGTATACTTGTGCTTTATTGCTCAAATGCCCACCTGGTCTATGGCAACAAAGTGTGAGCGCACTTGCTCTGCGAATGCGGTGCCTTCATCTCCACCTCCAGGAAACCATGGAGCAAAGTAAACGCCAACGCATCGCTTCCACTGCTTTGCATCAGACAAACGGCGTGCGAAAATCAAATCCGCCGTGAGAGAAGAGACATATGCGATAATGTCTGCCAAAAGAGGGTGTCGAGGTGTGTGGGGACCATTTGGTAGACTTGTAGAGACAACAACAAGCTCCTGCGGTAATAGGGTAAGAATCGCAGTACGGACATATTCTGTTTCTTCTGCGATGTTCCTCTGGAGTGGAGGGGGAGCGTCTTTCGAAGCTCCAGATTTGGTAAGGGTGATTAACGCGGTCTCGGCGAACGCGCGAACCTGACAAAAGATGAGTTCGGATGGATGGACACATTCGCTATAGGAATTGGCATACCTCTGGGAACGCAGCTCCTTTTGCAATCTTCTCGACACCATCGAAAAGAGGGCTGAGATACGTTGCCGCGATCGTAGGGTCACGGACGAGCTTGACTAAGTTATCGATTACAACTACAGTCCTCCTTTGGACCTCCATGCTGCGGTCGTTGAGGGCGCGGATGAGAAGTGGTACTAATACAGCGAGTGCGGGTGCGGTGACTTCGGCTACAAATGTTGTGGATGATAATGACTTGATACAGGCTGGCACGGAATCCGGATTCGACATGCACTTGACAAGGGCAGGAATGTGGGGAGTGAGATCAGGGTTGGCAAGACTGCTGCACAGCGCAGTGGCACATTTATTGGCAGCGGATGACACCTTACGGAACGGGATGAACATGAGTACAGAACATGTCATCGAGTGGACTCACTTCAGCTTTCGTATCATGCATCGCGGCTTCTACCCTCGGAATTGTGATCGCAAGTTGCTCAGCTACAGCATCTCTTGCGTGCGGAACAAACGATTTCATGGCATCCAGGGCACCAACTTTCGTCCTCCATTTGCCTTTGTCCAGGATATCCTCGAGGGTACGGAAGACTATGCCTGTGGCTTCTGGAGGGAAGAGTTTGAGGATAGATTTGGTCGCTGCCGCTGCTGCGCTGCGAACGACCTCGCCCTTATCCATGTATAGATCGAAGAGAACCGAAAGCGAAGATAGCAATAGAGGTCCGCTGGGGGGACCAAGCACCTGAGCCAGTGCTTCGTAAGCCATAGCTGCTGACTCGCGTTCATAGCCAGATTTTTTGTTCGTGGCGAATCCTTGGAGACTCTGAAGTATGTTCGCATCACTGGTAACATGGTCAGTCGTTATAGGAAATAACCTGCTTTTTGCGTACCTCAAATTTTCGATACCAAACTTGTTGATTTCTCGCGCAAGGCGATCAGCAGCGGCCTTCGCATCTAGTGTATCTACTCAGAGACTCCTCGTCTGAGGTTGTTTCTTTACGCACCAGGAGCTGTTGGAGCAGTACGAAGAGCCTCTAACAATGTCCCAAACTGGGTGTCCGAAGGGGCAGGCATTGCGACTGGTGACATCGATTAGAGAGAAGGTAGGGACGGGGAAGGAGGCCGTGCAAAGCACCAAAGCGCGGGTTTGCGCTAAACAAGAGATCTAGAGTACTGATTCAAGCGCGCTCCGTAAACGCGGATCTGTTGTCGCAGAGGGGAGCTGAAGTCGTGAAGGAGGTCGTAGAAAACAAGTCGATAGCAAAAAGCCACAACACATTTCTTGGAGAGGTCAGTTTAGACGCCCATAAAAATTTGGCACGTGCGTCGTGACTTTCGGCGTTCGCCGTGTTACACGGCGGTAATGACAAAGATGACGCTGGCTGTGCCACCACCGCTCTCTCTTGCATCCCGAGTTCCAGCCTGACTTTCACGGTGCACACCCTTGTCCCTCTCGCGGTAGGACAAACTCCGACGGTTGAAGAAACACCATTGCAGTGCTTGAGTTTTCCATAGACTGCTTGATCAGTCTGATAATAGAAAAGATACCCAGTTTTGTGTAGTGCTTATCAGCGGTGAGTGGCCAACCGGGTTCTGCGCATGTGGGAAACAACTCAGTTCTACCATCAGGCTCCTGCTCGACGGATCAGTGGGTACGGTCGAAGGCGTTCTTGCTCGTGTGCATCACAGCTATCAACATGGTCCACCCATGTGTACTAGGAAAGAACCGCGTTGACAACGCAAATCATGGCACTTTCATGCGGTGCTGTGGCTGCTCCAGCCCGCAGTTATCATGGGCACGACGGCTATATTAGCCATTTACGACAGGATTATGCTCCCAGGCCTCCTCTTCCTCCTGAATACTCGCAGACGGGCAAGTTCGAGCCCTGCGCATAATCAGCATCGGCCGCCATGAGCCCAACCGCGCACGCCCCGAGCACGGCAGGTATCCACACTCTAGTTCGCGAGCGACAAAATTGACCGCTAGTCGCTACCAGGTCGTCCTCAAGCGCAGCCTTCCAATTCCAATCACTGCCTTCGCTGGCAGTATCGTAGGGGGAGTTGTCATTATAGGCCTGATGATCACGATATTGGTCGTGGCCTATAGAAAGCTTCTGCGGCCTCGCAAGGCAAACGTATGGCGAATCTCAGGGCCATTGTCTGTAGAGCATTCTGAGGCCCGTGAAGCCCTAATGAAGCTATCGCACGCCAGGCAGGCATCCAATATAACCGTCTCCTCGGGTGGTTACACCGATGCCCCTCAGCGTCGCTCTGTGTCGGAGCGTCACCCCTCTGGTCTTCCCATCTGGAGGGTCTCTGCTGCATCGTCTCAGACAAACTCTTCATTACAAGGGATTGTTATCGAGGAGAAACCTGAGAAGCCAGCCGCGGCGGTGAAGATGCTAGCAGTCAATGCCCACCACAGGCGCTCTCTCGACGCCGAGACGGCAAGCCTGTATTCATGCGTCTCTGCCCCGTTAGATTACCACGAGAAATTGTTCAGCCTACCGCTCATGGCGCTCGACCCTAATATGCCTGCATCTGCGCCTGCATGGATTTCTGCAACGCCCCAAAGCACAGTCATCAAATCCTTCTCCGGCCTCCCTCCTCCGAGCTCGCGCGGATCACCTGCTACCAGGCGGCTTTCGTCCTCTGGTGTGTCCCGGGCAAAACTAACCAGGTGTGCCTTACGTCTTGATCGCTCACTAGGTGACTTTCGCTAATTACACGTTGTGATCGCAGAAAGCATAGTGATCGTGTATCCACGGCCAACCCACGTACACCGCAGGCCACCCACACTCCTTGGTCCCGCAGAGCCGTGGCTCACCCTCCCACCCAAATCCACTGGCTGACTCAAGGCGCAGAGAACGCATCCCCCCCGGTTGTTGCCCCCCAGCCGGTGGCAGATCATTCCTCGCTACCATCAGTCACCCCCCTCATTTTACCATCTGTCGCTCCTCTCAACATCCGTAGCAAGACGACGACGAGGAAAGACAACCACCCGAGCTTGTAGGCATGTCGACGCGCTCGCCACAACGAGCATGATTGAAGCCCGACTACGCAGGGGGAAATTCGTTCCGACTGCATGATCCACCTCCTGCGATCTTGATCTTTGATGCGCACCTGGGTTTCAGGTGTCGAAGAGTTGAACGTTGCCTGTCAAGGGCAGGAATAGATTTTGTCCTTCAGTGCCTCAAGCTGATTGCATCAATTCACTGCGGCGTGGCGTCTTTTTTGGACTGTATGATCATCGTCTGGGTATCCCATCTGTAATCCACTGTCCCTTTGCTACTTCTTCCATGACGTACCAAGGGATCGCTGTAGCAATAGACGTCAAGTATTTATCTTATCGTTTACTCGGTAGCGACGAACAAGTTCAAGTTGATTGTCGACTACATGTCTGTGTCGAGAGTAAATATTACATACATGTTACTTCTGAGTCCGATGTTTGCCCTTCCAGGGGTTGATACAGCTAATAAATAATGGTGCAGTAGAGCCCTGTAAAATCGTAACGATGCGATGATGATGCCAAATAAGGATAGTGTGCGAGATGGGATAGATAGGCTTGCGAGAGGTGAGACTGAGAAACGTGAGGAATGCGTGTAATAAGTTAGTAGGTCCTGTGTGCCGGCAACGAATAAATAACAATAATATGGTCATGCACTTTGGATTAGCGCGTCTTGATGTATCGGATTAGCTTCGACGCGAAGTCTGGCTCTGCGAACTACGTGTAGAGCCACTGTCGCCTCGGCTGTGGGCGGCACTCGCACTGGCGGCTGCTGACTCGCTGGTGTCGCTTTCATATTCTTCCTGCTGTTCCGGAAGTGCATTCGCCTGTCTTGTGTGTACACGGGAGTGGCGACGCATGTTGCTCTGCACGCTGAAACTACGCCCGCATCCTTCGAATGGACAGACGTAAGCTGCCGGGCAGAAATCAACAGTGTCAGTCATTCGGGCACATGTCCGGTCTCGACGATCGTGGGAACTTACGCCTTTCACCCGTATGCGTGTTCATATGAATCTACAATGCGTCAAAAAAACACCGTTCTCTGTAAGATGCACATCATGGCATTGAGCAGCACTTACCTTGAGGCTCGAGGGTCGTGTGAACCCTTTCCCACACCAATCACACTCGTATCGGCCAGGTTGCACAGACGGCCTCTCCGCCGCAGAATCGGTGCCTCTGCTCCCCGAACTGGGTTGCGAGGGCGGGTGGGAAAGTTGGGGCAGGGGCTGTGAGGCAGCATATGGATATCCGCTCGTAGCAAGAGCGTTAGGATCAATGTGTCGAGGCATCATCACGGAGGGATGACCGTAAGCAGGAAAGGCTGGATGATTGGGATGAGCGGCCGAGCGATACGCTGGCTCGGAGATTGTTCTGGCCTGTAGTGCTGGGGAGGCAGACCGTCCCTGTTCAAACCCGGGGTGCGATCGTCCAGGGTGGGATGGCCATGCTGCTCCGGGGTGAGAGTGAGTGGAAGCATCGTCAGAAAGGCTGAGACGATGCAGCGGAATTCGAGGCGACGACGATGCCGAGGACTGTTGCGAATGTACGTGATTATGCGGAGGTACAATAGTCTGTGAGAGCTCGGCTAATGGGCTGTCAGTACTTGCCAGCGGGGATGAGGGACCAAGTCCCGCGTACCTGCAAAAATATCCCTTATAGGCGGGAGTGTTGGCCGCTGTTCGTCACGTCGAGACATATCGTTGGACTGTGAGGAAGACATGCTTGGAGCGGACGTAGGAAAGGGAAGAGGATGCAGCCGAACGCGTTGCCAAGATGCAAATCTAAGCGGGCATATATATGACTACGCGGACTGTTACGGCAGTGCATGAAGAGATGATTATAATCGCGCCCGATAGTTCAGGCGATCGTGTGTCGCTGAAGTGGATCGGCGAAGCCTTCAACGCAGGTGATAGGCAGACACACACAAATCTGTGCCAGCGTGTGGGCAGACGCGGCGGTAGCTAAGATCATAGCAGGGAGACGGCGATCATGTTGGTAGTACGCTCGGTCCATGCAGGAGTCAACGCACTTACTGCTCGTTGAGATCATTCCAGATGGCTACAAAGACCTGCGGCCGGTTTCCTCCTGCTGTCTGACAGATGCGCTCCGACTGCCACTGAAGCAGGGCGGTCGTTAACAATGGCTTAGCAATGGGAAGAAGTGATCGACTGCGAGTAAAGGGATGATTGACGCACCGGTGATCAGGTGGCTGTGCTACTATCCACACAACGGTTGGTTTGTGTACTGATTATGTCGTCGAGGTTGCGGATATCGCAAGGCTGCGCACCTGCAGTACCGATAATGTCACTTGTAGGCATGCTTTGATCCTTCGCATCATGCGCGATGTACATTAATGAGCAACGGGCAAGGCGGCACGCGCTGTTGGATGCAATAACGCAAAGCGGTCCCGCGATGGTGCTCCCAACTCAGGACTCGGAGAGACGACAGCCGTGCTGTTTCCTTCTGCAAACGCAACCAGAAGCGCGCACCGAATATCTGATCCCGGGTGTGTCACAAGTCTTTACGACCGCCCAACCACGGAGCCTTGAAGTTTTGAAGGCTGTGTTGTGTTCGAGGCGAATCTTAGTTGCTTGATTGCTTCGTGCAGACCAAGGGTTTGGGCGCGATGATCACCGCCGTATACGAAAATCTCGCATTGCATTTCACACTGTGTATGTACCATTTGCACACCTGCGGCTGCGTTGAAGCCGCGTACCATTGCGTCTGTATCCCATCACGAGTGGCTGTACAGGCCAGTAACTTCCGGATGGAGGGAGTGGGACCGCCCGCAACCAGCGCAAAGGATACGTAATTGCTAGCAGGTTGCATTAACAGTCTATTGCGGGTCGGTCTTCTGTGCTTCTTCAGGTGTCTTAGTCTTGAGAGATAGAGCGTGTAAGCCCTGTGCGAATTCATCAGAGAGCGCGGTATGAATCATTCTGTGCCTCTGTATTGTGGTCTGTGTGGTTAATGAGTTCGAAACAAGAGCTAGTTAGCAGTCCTAACGAGTGCACTCGCTTTGGAGAGACGCGTACCTTGCCCTTGAATTCATCTGAGACGAGATTCACAGAAAAGTCTGTATCCAGATTGACAGAGCAATGAACTCACGATACACCGCATATCGTCGCTTAACGGCTTACGTGTCTCCCCATTCGCTCCTCCAGATGCTCTCATTGCTGCGTGGTGTCTGTGCTGCCACGAATCGTTGGTGATGATCAGCTCCGACGGATGAAACAGTGTCGTAAGCTGGAAAGGTTAGAGGATCCTGTAAGTAAGGGGCGCAAGTGCTGTGGCAAAATGCGTACTTTCTCTCGAATTGACACTTCCACAGGCCCCGGCTGTTCAGATGACATATGCAGAGTCCGTCGAGACAGGATCGCAGACGCGGTTGAGTAGGAGGGACGGTTTCTAAACGACAAGATGCCTTGTCGCAGGAGAGTCTGCATGCTGGAAAGAAACAAGATGCGTGACCAGTCACAAGGAACATTGACGTGGGCGTGACCACCGAGATCGCCGCTTTGCACTCACTTTGCCCGTTGCTCCCCGTACAGCATGAGATACACGTCCGCAGACAATGTCAAAGATTATACCATGACGGTCTCAAGCTTCTCATCCTTGGAGTTTTCCGAGACCAATCAGCTAGTTGACAAAGGCAATGCGAGATAGTGTCGAGATGTACTGTTCATGTCTGCAAGGGGAACCATGAGCCTGGCTCATATGCGTTTCATTCAAGCTGTGTTGAAGCAGATTAATTACGCTTCAATCAGCTCCTTTGCAGTTGATACTGTACAACCTGCATTGAATACTTGGGTACCCCAAGCCCTTGCCAGCGATGTGCATGGTACTGTAATATCGCCGGTTCACTCTCTCGCGGGGATGTTCGGAAGGAAGTAGATCTCCACTTCGTTACAGCACGACCGACTCACCTCTCGTCTCATCTGCGATCATTTCGCACCAGTCTGCTTGAGCAGATCGCAGGCTGCCACGTCAGTCAATAGTCCCTCATCCCTTACCATACTGTCTCATTCTTAGAGGCGGTCGAAGAGGTGATCCATTCGATACGGAAGCAGGAACGTCCAAAAAACCTAATACGACGTCGTAGCAGACGGGACGACATTCGGCCTATCGGGAGCAGAACCTCCGGCTGATGAAATTGTGAAGCAATTTGATGTGCACTTGTCCCTCCTCCACCATCGAATCAACATACTCTGCTTGCATAGCAAGCAACTATATTCGTGGTCATCCTGAAGCCATACCTCCGCTAAGTATCGCAGGAACCGCGTCCCTGAAAGGGAAGATCATGAATCAAGATCAAGTTCTTGCAGATTACAAGGCGCTGTGTCTATGATGAGCTTGATATAGTGCTCAGCATACCTATGATCCACTTTTGTTGAGTTCTGCTTTGTGGCGCTTTCGCAGGAACTGCAACCGTTACTTGGGCTATAGCTCCCCGACCCTGCGCGTCACGTTCCGCGCTCGCGGTACAGTAATAGTAGGCTCGCGACCGTCACCCAGATGTGACCTTGCCACTTTGCTCATGATTGACCACGAAGGCGGATATAGTTTGAAACTGGCCAAGTGTATTTGCACAATGGCGACGCCGGCCCTTCCGCTTGGTAGAAGGAAAGGACTGTATCGCTGCATGCTATGCAAACTGATAACCGGGATACTACTGCACGAGGAAACACGGTTTCGTACCTCTGATTGTTTCACGTACAAAGGATTCATCAAGTAGTACTTGATGAATACTTTCCAAAGACCTCAAAGTTGACGCCGCAGTCCACGGTCCATTTGCTCGTGTTAATACTGCAAGTAGGTGCATAGCTGCTGGTCCTGATTGTATCGAGTCAGGAGTGCGACGGTCGCGGCTGCCACCCAGTCAGCTGTGGTACAGGAAAGCGGGAATCTGCGCTCCGTACACTGCAACTCGCAGCGATGTGCTCATATGCATGTGACTCTTTGCGTTGACTTACAAGCTGGCTCTTTAGCGTATTGTTGAGGTTAGTGCCTATGATGCGTCCTATCAGAGTATCAAGCTGAAGGGATTGCATGAGCACGTATCTGTGTTGTTTCCACCAGTATGATTGATTACCAAGACGAAACGTCGACGCTGTCGATGCAGTGTCAAACATCTCAGGGATGGGCGCGGTATGGGGATTTCTTGTCCGTCACGATTAATGCAAACGTGAGCCGTGCTTCCGGCAGGCGTGCTCAACGAAACGCGGTTAGAGTGGCTATCCTTCTGAGTGCGGATAAAGTCAGCCTAGAGTTGCTTTACCGCTTGAGCGCGTTTCGCGCGGCACACAGGCACGTGACCGCCGTAATGAATTGTGTGACGGCTGGCGCGTTACGTCACGCGCTCGTGTTTCGCCCACCGAACTTCAAAGCAGCTGCGTCCATCATCACAACGGCAATTACGACCTGACCCAATTTTACCAAGTGCAATGGCGATACCAGGTGTTACACAGGGAGAGAATGCTCGCGAACGTGAGACATCTGTCCATCTTCATGGATTGGTAGACACCGTGCTCGAGGAAGGAAATCTCGATAGCGCCATTAGGCTGCTCGACAGATTGCGACATCCGGCGTATAAGCCTTACGGGTCAGTATGTGTTCCCGTATTCATTTAATCTGACATTTGCTAAATACTGTGTCAAGTCCTCATATCAGACAACTCCTCTACCTTGCATTGTATCCGCCTGTGGCCGATGCCCCTGATACTGCTTTGTTTGGGCTGGATTCAATACCGTCTTCCCCCAGCAAATTAGCTATGCGGCATAGAATGTCCTTCTCACCGAGCCCAGCTGTCATAGAAGCGGCGCAAAGCACTCTGTGCGCATTTGTGCGAACGAACACTCCGGAATCAATATGTCGCGCGCTGCCAAACTATGGACTAACTGGACTGGACGACATTCCAACGATCTCGACTATTGCAGAGAACAACGACGACGAGGGTGAATCTGAGCTGGCCAAGCTGTCGAGACGTATCAAGGATGCCAGAAGCTGCTGGGACATAATTAAGCAGGACTATATCAAACGCGGCGCTGTTTTGGATGTGCCTAAGAACACCAGAAACAGAAGAAGCGGAAGACATACGCTCGAGCAAGATTCATTTGACTTCGATGAAATATCGGAGCCTCCGCAGCCAGTTGCCGATAATGCCTGGCAAGTATTAGAGTTCCTCGTTTCACTTTTCGAGAAAGACCAGACTGCGACACTGGCCAAATACCACAGTCAGTGCCGTCATTTACACGTAGCAACTTCTTTTCTAATCAAATGGCCTATTATTAGTCGCGTTCTCTCCTTACTTTCTAGCCCAAATACCGTCTTCGCGCTCTACATCGGGGGCACGGTGGGACGTTGCGGCGCCACTGGACGTCATTTTCTACTGCTTAGAATTCCCTGAAAGATGGAGTCTGGGTGCAAGGCTGCTGACTCTGGTAATGCACCACGTACTCCGCTCTCTCAATCTTCTCAGCTCATCATCATTACTAGCTCATCAATCTGACGAACACCATACATATCGATCTTGCCATGCTGCTGAACGCAGTGACCAATCGGTTGCTGTCGACACCGCCCGAACAAATACAGACCCTCTTCTCTCTACTGCCACGTAGTCCCGACTCCTGGCGATTCCAGCTTGCGCTATGTCAGCTTTGCCTAACGGACACACCTGGAGGTGGAGCCAAACCTCGTGCACGCCCTCAAGCAAGGGGGGCACCCCGCCCTATACCTACACAAAATAACAATGAATCTTCCTCCAAGTCTACGCCACTTCCAAACGATGCCCCTACAGAATCGAAACTCGCACGTAAATTTCCCGCTATACAAATCACAGAAGCTCTACGAATATTTTCCATCCCGTTGTCTCCGTCGAGTTCAGACCCCATGGCGATGACTCGCAGGTTACACCTGAAATTTTTCCTGATCGAAGCATTGGCCGAACTCATGGCGACAGAAGATCGTGATGCGGAACTAGTCGATATTGTGCAGAGCGGGAAGGTCGCTGAGACCATAAATATCGCGTTCAAGCTTCCCGAGGGAGCAGTACAGGAAAGCGACGTTGTGCTCGCGGAAGACTTGAAGGCGGTGCTATCTCTAAGGCACCTGTCGTGATGTTTACGATGTGTTAGCGGCAACACTCCTGACCAACTAGAGTGGTAGCTACTTTCTAATCATCTTATACATCATAATGTGCTTACAGTACACGTGTACGTCAGAACTTCGTCCTGGATCTGTACGATAATGAAACGTATGGGCTCGTAGGAGCGATACACCGCGCCATCATACTCTAAATGAGGCTCTCTGGATTGACGTTGCTATAGTTCGATGGTGTCGTATAATACAAGAAGACAGGTAAAAAATGAATAATGCGATTTCGAGTGATCCAGGTGCTACTGTTGAATCCGTAGACGACCAGCTACCGGGCGTAGAAGAGAACCGGAAGACGCATACAGCTCAGGTGGGATGTAGCCTATATAATGCAGGCCACCGAATCCGCCTACAAAATAGATGCTCTGTGCGGACGGAGGTAAGGTTTTGAATGCCAGTAGAAGCTAGGTACTGACGTTGACATCAAATCGCGCCCAGTACGCCTACAAGTAGCACATTCAGAGGCAGTCGTATAAGCCATGCTAAACGTTATAAAAGCACTCACGACGTGTGGTTCATCAGGTCCGGGAACCCATATGCGAGCGTCGGGATGTTTCTCCAAGTAACAAGACTGAATGGCCTCTCGGTCGGGCGCTGTCTCGAGGTCTTTATAAACGGTCACGTTCCCAATCAACGATACCCGTGCTCTGCTTGCCGCAGGACGTTCGCTCAAAATTGATATCGACGCAGAGCTAGTGGGTGACTTCAAGACGTTCTGGCTTTGGCGAGATATCGGCATAAACAGAAGGGTCAATGATCCGTTCGTGTGGCAGCTTGAACGAACGTCGGGTGTCGGTGTCAGCTCACGAATGGTAAGAAAGGCAAATTGACAGCTATCTTCACCTGGCGTAGTATTCTTGCATCGAGAACGGCTGACCTGCAGTGGAATTACAATTATCGGTATCACACTCTCACCGACGATCTGCATGGCCCCCTGAGCATAGAACTTACCAGCAAGAGTATCATGATCTGCAGGGAAGATTGTAGCCATGGTACCTATGGCATTGGGTGAATTATCAACAAGAGCGCGAGCTATTCTTGCTGTATGTGTATAAACGTTATCAGTTGCATTTATCAAGCGATAGTGCTGTTATGAAATTACCAGCATCTTCTACTGTTTCTCTCGCTTTAATAGCTATCGAGAGCAGAGATAACGTCCAAGCAAGGTTAACAAGCTGCATTGCGTTGATTGTACGGTCGTTTGCACGGCGTTCTCAAGAGGCGTAGTGAATGGTCAGGGCAGAGCTGCGCTGAGGCTTCCGAGTCGCTACAGCGTCGGCAAACGGGCCGCATTGTTCCGTACACCACAAACTCTGCGTTGCACATATATGGAAGGTGACCTAGTAGCGCATACCATCAAACAACCACACTGACTACCGCGCATCCTATCGAATGCGCATCTGTGCATTGCAAACCTTAATGGTACAGTATAGCCTAACCCACGCCTGCATAACAATCTAGACATCGGACTCAGAAGATTCGGGGTCTTCAAGCTCAGATTCAGGCACGTCGACATCCACTAAATCGCCTTCGTCCACTCCTCCCCTGCCTTTATTACCCTGGGCTGGTTGGGATCTATACATACCTGCCAGAAATTCTGGTGTGCTCGCCTGATCAATAGACTTGTCGTCTCGGATCTTCATAAACCGTGGAAAGCGCAAGCTGAGCCCTCGTGACTCCGACACTAGCCCCAAGGCGGCGACTGATACCGGACTGATGGTGATGCTGTAGACGTGAATGATCAGGCCAAAGACCAATTCATGAGGTGATGAACGTGACGTACTCAGCACCCCGAATTTCCCATACCTCTCGCGGCTCGAAGTAGACCTGTGGCCTCAGTCCTGCGCAGGATGTCAACACATATGGAAAGCGAGGATCCATATGACGTCGCGAACCTCCAGTCTCAATTTGAGCGTCCCATGCTGACGCCTTTGAGCAGGTCTCCGAGTCTTCAGGATACCGCTCACGCAATTCCTGCCCCATCAGTTCGTGCGCTATAACGATTTGGATGTGTCAGCGAGCGTCCATACCTTGTAGAATGCATCAGTGAAGCCTAAACAATGTTTTAAGTAGTCAGTGCGCGAACAAACCGAATCAATGCAAACACTGCACCTGACATGCACTTGCACACCGCAACATGCTTTCCGATATTAGGGTCCCAAACTGCGAGAAGGATTGGGCTCCACCACTGTGCCTTGCGCCCGTTCCCGTGCCATGCGCCGATAGGTACCAGATCAAGGCTGTCACCGATCCCGGTGACATAGTCTTTTTTGAGCTTAAGCCACGCCGACGTGCGTTTATCTGATAGCATGTCTCAAACATTGACACAACGCGATGAAAATGTGGATAATCTATCCCTTACCTGGCTCATATGTCGCAGGCAGCGGCTTCCGTCTCGATTTACCTTCTCTATTTACTTCCTCAACCTCACCGCTATCAAGAAGCTGCGAGCGGATCGTTCAGTTGTGTTGTCAAACACGCAACTAGCGGACACCATAACCTTGATCATGAGTCCCTCGCTTCTTCCGTTTACCGCGGCCTGCCAGAACGCCTCAACGCTTTCCCGCCCATCTTCGCTCTCAATACTCTGGACGTGGTCAAATCTCGCGACGCCCAGTTGTTCCGGCGTGAATGGCGGAAAAGTGTTTCGCAGAAGCGATCTGCGATTGCGAAACGGCTTCTCCAGAAGGACCTGGCCATCACGGCAGGAGAAGGGTCGAAGTCAGACGTGTGGAAGGACGCGACGTACAAAGTAATCGCATACCTCGCTGTTCAGGTACATCAGGTCAAATACAAATACGCACACCGGCACCTTGATGTCGGCGATGTTGACGTCTCGTCTTGCCCGATTAGATAACTCTTGGAACGACCTAACGCTCCCATCCAAAGGGTCGATAGCTACAATCTCAGAATCGATGATGAACGACTGCAGGGTCTTTTTTCTGTCAAAGATTTGTTCTACCAGTGCGACGACATCCGGATACTTTGAATGCAGGAAGAGCGATGATCAAAGTGTCAGACATGTACATCAAACGCTAGAGATTGGTATAGACCTGCCTTGTCGGTCATATCCTCCAAATGGCGGGAGAAGATCTTTACAGACCTATCAACGCCCGACATTCGAGCCCCGTGGATTTGCGCACGTTGGCCGTCGTACTTGAATTCCGCAGCGAACGGTTGAGAATCAAGACGGTCATAAACCTCATCCAGAGATCGCGTTGGAGAACCCAGGGTCGGCAATAGCGGGATGCCTGGCCATGCATGGACATTCAGTACATCGCCTTCGGGTGATAGGGGATAAGAAAGAACAACATGCCAACTGTTAAGGGAAGACGCTGCGCAAGCCCGTCTAGCCCGGCCTCCAACAAAGCCCCAGAAATATGGTCATAGTTCGGATGAATGACATAGGCTTTCCTAACAATGCCGTCCGCTCGGAGGAACTTGCTGTTGAGCTCATCCCGAGCTGGGTCCTCGATTTTCTTCTTCGGGTTTGCCGGTAACGGCTTGACCGCCGCCAGCAATTCCGCAGACGCGTAGGATCCGGTTTGCGATGAGAAGGGGCTTGACATGCCACTGGGCGGTGTGAGAACCAACGCTCTCGCAAGCGCGGTCAGTATTGAAGTGCGCACAGCCCCCACTCGCAGGTTCTGATAGAGGGTGCGAACGAGATAGCGTATCTCCTCTCCCTTGGCCGAAACGAGTAGCCTCTGAACGACAGCCTGTTTCTGCTTGCCCGCGCCGGAGCCTTTCGCGCGTGCGATCGCGAGCAGCGATTCGTGCACACCGACGACGCGTAACGGCGGATGAGGCAACAAGGTTCGTACATTAGACTTTGCCTCGAACGCGACATCGCCTGCGATCCGCCGAATGCATTAACTCATCACAGATATCACGCTAGCCGTCGCGATAACGGGGAATCGCGAGACGACGCACCTGGGTCGCCGGTGCTCGTGTACAGCCTCTTGAGTGCGGCGGGTGTGAGGCCTGAGACGTCCTGGATCGCTTTAGAGATGATGGACGGGCCTAAACCGAGTTCGAGCGGTGAGTACGGCGGCGAGAGCGAGTTGGAGAGCAGGTATAGGGCGGGACATAGCGACGCAGGGTGGTATTGAATGATGGTGCGCAGTGTGTTTGTCAAGGTGTTGAGAATTGCGATCCTGGAGCGTGTTCCGGACAGCGTAGACAATGTATGAGCAAGGAAGGAGTACGGGGCGCCGGACGCGGCGGGCGGCCAGGGACATCTGTCAAGCGAGTAAACAAGGGGATCTACGCTCAAAGCAGGGTATTCTTCCTGCGTCTCCTGCAGCGCTGCACCGACGAATTTGGGGGCAGACTTTGTGGGACTCGAGGGCACGGAACCAATGGAGGCGGTGCGCGCCAGGGTTTTACTTCCGGACGCGGCTTCCACGCCAGGAGATAAAGTTGCCTCCTCAGGCTGTCTCTGTCGCTCCTGGCAATCGTCGTCAAGGAGGTCCACATCGATAACCTGATAACTCGGACCGGTAGATGCATCCACATCCAATTTCTTCACGGCCGCAGCACTAAACTTTCGTTCTAGCTTGCGCAGCGCGTCCACGTCCAAACCATCCTCCTCTGCCAGCCTGCGCGCGAGCGCCGCATCTCCAGAAAGCGCAGACGCCGCCGTGGTGGCATCGCGCTCATCTGCTCTCCCTTTCTGTGTCTTCCGACTGGATGAAGGCCCTGGCGTCCCGCTCGCTGCTCGAGGCGTGCCAAAGAAACTATCCAAGCTGGGCTGATCGCTGGGCGGCTTCCCGGCATTTCTCCGTTTTCGCGGAGTTGCGGGGGATGCTGGCGGCGCGGGACGTTTAGCCATGCTATAGCTGCGTGTGTACCCAGCGTCTCGTTCGTGCGTTCGTTTGCGTCCGCCTCAGGGTGTTGCGCTGTGGCTAACGTCGTTCGCGCGACGGGATGACGGCGGTCGAGGGTAAAGCGGGGCCGGAGGCAATTGATGTCCAACCACGCCTGCCATTTTGGGGAGCGAGCCCAATGCAAATCGGCGCGCGGGGCGTTCGCAGGACACCCTTCCAGAAAATCGGGAACCCGGGGCCCTGCATCTGAATTCTCTGCAGCCAGTGGATCTCAATTAACGTTATGTATGTAAGTTGTATGTACAGAACGCGCCCCTTCCTTCTTCGAAGAAGGCGATCTAGGGAGGCAAATCGCACTGGTGTGTGTGCCCGTTTCGGTGGGACGTGAATCATCACTCGTTTTTCGTTCCTGTTTTCCCGCACCCCCTGCGCACAGTTCCCCGTCGAGTGAGCCTCCCCACATCATTGAAAGCATAATCTGCAGGTCATCAGAATGCGCATGACACGCTCGGCGAAGGGAGTGGGGAGGGCATAACATAAGTGATTTATCCTTAACGGTCGATGTCCTGTCCCGGGGGTGTCACCGTTGGGCACCTGTCTCGCGATTCTTGCGTATTGCGGAGGGAGGCAGGCGACGGGGCCGTGCACGACATCGAGCGAGCTGCCAGGATTTCTGTTTCGTTTCGTCTCATCATTTCTAGCGGTTTAGTCACACACACCCTGGGCCATCTCTTTAGTCTGTACCTGATACAACCTTGCCTGACAGCCCATTGCGATAACATTCCATCATCTATCAACCCACTTGAGTACGCGCACCAGATCAGCTGTGCGCCATCTCGCCATTAATAGGACTAGCGTCGACGCACCTCGCCCTTGATTCGAGATTGATGATGCTGATAGCCCAACAGAGGGCGAAGGGGGGCGCATTCATTTGTTGGCAGAGCGAGGCAGCCCCGGGTCGCAGTTGTGCTGTGTTAATTAATGATTTATGGATTCGGGGGGCGTACCTGACGGGGTGCACGGCCCACACATTGCCAAGCGAGGCCTTCGTCCGCCACCCTGCCGGCACCGCGAGGGGCGAGGGACAGCAGCAGCTTCGTGCCGCAGATCAGCGCCGGTTCCTGGAGTCCCATGAGCATGATGTCAACTGAGGGCCTGACGGTCATCAGGCCGTTGGAAATGGAACCATCAGCGGGCGACTTCCGTTTTGCGCGTAGCGGCAACCTACTCCCTAGCGAGTGCACAGAAGACGAGCAGCCGTGCCCGGACCAAGGTTACCATCTCATCTGTGCGCGTTCCACGTCAATGCTGGATGAGCAGATGGGGCGAAGCTGCGTATGGCAGATAAGGACTAGTTTTTTTTTCTTGCTGCTGTTGAACGGAAGAGGCTGGGATTTGGGCGGCGTGCGCGGGTCATCTGGTCTCGTAGCGGCCTGGATGTTCGGAGGAATTGAAAGGCGGCCGTGTCCCCGATGTGACTTGTGGGCTGTTGTGCTGCTGACCCCCCAGGCGCAGCAGCACAAGCGATAGGCTGGGTGAGATCTCAGGCACAGCGAAATAACATAACATAGATTGTCCGGGGCGGACACACGACTGGCGTGGTCCGCCAACGACCGACGGCGGGACGGACGACGCACGAACGGGGACGGTGGGCTTCCGGGACAGCTTCCGCGAGACTTGCGCAGGTGGAGGGAATTATTCCGTGCGTCGTGATTTGTTTAGGTTTGAGCTGGAAATGCACGGAGCAGACGGTGAGACAGATTTAGCTAAATTGTGATCGAGTCATGCCCTGAGCAATATACGCTGTCTGTTGCAGCCGCACCGTCATCAGCGCACACCGAGGCGCGTTGTCGGCACGACTGGCGGGCGCGTCGGTGGCCCCGGCGGGTGACGAGCTGTGGGAAAGGAAAAAGAAGTGCAGGCGTCCGGAGCAGGGAGTGTATGAATTGCATGAATTGGCGTAACAAGGGCGTGAATGGGGGCGTGAATGGGGGAATATAAAGGGGATTGGCGATTAGAAAGGACGAATAACGGGCTGACTCGCCTGTTTAGCGTGCGCGTGCGAGGGAGTGATTGATCGAGCGCAGGCAGGGTAGAGTTGTTGCTCGAGATGATCTCCAAGAGCGTTGTGGCAGTGGTGAGATTGTGCCTGGTCCAGGGAGAGCTAGCGTTAGCCGGGCAGTACTTAGGCGGGGAGGAGGGGTGCCCTAGCCGCCAGAGCACCCCTCTGAGACCCCCTGAGCGTGAGTCATGGCCGAGCGACACTCGCAGACGATGGCAAGCGGCCCTGCAGCGGTGTACGCGAGTCCCGGCGGGTGGCAGGGACACTACGCGGCGGGCGCGAGCAGTGTGTACGCGCCGTCGAGTGCAGCGACGCACACCCACCAGAACATCACGCACCAGAGCAGTACTGCTATCGCGGGTGCTCCTGTTGGCCACACATCTGTTGGCCACACGTCTGCACACTCAGCGAACGTGAATAGCCACACCCACCATCAGTATCCATCTTCGTCCTACGTTACTCACACCTCCTCTGGTTCGCTCAGAGCCGGGCAGACCAGTCCGAGCTCGTATCAGACGGTGATGGGACAGCCAGGCGGGTATCAGTCACCAGACCGTCAGACGTCCCCCTATAACCCGGCCCAGCACGACCGCCCCTCGCCGCACACTGCCCTCCACGACCCCTACTCTCCCCAAGACCGCCACCATCCCGCCCAGCCGTCGCCCTCGACGCTGCATCTCTCGCGCGCGCCCCCGCACCAAGCTCCGCACTCGTATTCCCATCCCCGCTCGCTCGCGCAGCAGCAGCAGACGCAGCAGACACAGCCGCACACCGCGCTCTCCTACGCCCTCGCACCGCACCACCACTCGCCCGAGCTCACCTCGAATCCTTTCTCTCACCACCACCACCACTACGCATCCGTAACACCCCAGCTCGCGTACCCCATGGACGCCGCGCCCTCCTCGCAGTACCCCGCATCGCCCCAGCGGCCCTTTTCGTGCGACATGTGCGCCCTCTCCTTCAATCGCCAGCACGACCTCAAGCGGCACCGCGACACGCACACTGGCGAGAAGCCCTTTCTCTGCAATGGCGGATGCGGGAAGACCTTCACGCGCAAGGACGCGCTAAAAAGGCATCAGGTCCGTGCCACTCCACTGCCGTGAAAAACTGTGCGCTGTGCTAATGAGTCCTCCCTCCCCTTTGCAGCTGGTGAAAAGATGCGGCATAGACGAGGGAGCGTAGTGTGTAGCCGGTTCTCGGCCCCCTGATTCAGGTGAGCACCCCCCAGTGGCAGCACTGTGGCCACCCCCAACTCACTACCACCTCCTTCCCTCACCAGAGCAACGATATACCACCGTAATCCGCCGCCCTTGCGCCCCCATGTATCGTATTACATTATCCTATTAGCTTTCGACTTTGTGTGCCCCCAAGACCCTGTTGTCGTTCCGGTTGTCAACCCTGTACCATCCGCTGCTCTCCCTCCCCGTCTCTCTTTCTCTCTCCGTCTCTTTGTACCTCTAGCCACTCGTCGGCGCAGTCGGGTTCGACGCTCAGGCAGCACCTCGTGAGACACGAGCCGGGACCCGCTGTACATATATATTTTTACACTATTGCCGCAGCCATACAGTAAAACACTATCTATCTACCCAGCAAGTGGCCCGCCGCGATCGCAGATTGGAAAAATTGCCACCACTACTACGCCTCCGCTGTGGCGTCCCCCACCGCCCGCTCGAGCACCCACGCATCGTGTGGCACGATCTTTTTGTAGTAGTTCTCCGCGAGCCCGACCTCCTTGAACCCGTGTCGCTCGTAGAACGACTTTGCACCTGTGTTTGACGTCTGTACGTGCAGGTATATCGTCTTGATCGTCGGTTTCGTGTGCGCCGCGGCAGCCTGTATGATGTGCTCTATGCTTTTCGCCCCAAGGCCTCTCGAGCGGTAGGGCTGCACAGCACATAACGTGTGAGAAATGTGAGACAAACACGGCGAAGCGATGGGACTCACAGCGAGGACCCCCATGGTCATCACGTACAGCTTCGCCTGATCGCCATCCGCCTCTATCCTGCAGCAAAACGTGCCCACGGGGATATCATTGTAATAGACTGGCACATCCGTTCATCGCCGTCAGTGTCAACGACTCCACATCATGCAACAGACAGACAGAGACGCACTGAGTTGGCAAAATTCCTCGACCTCGGGCTCGAGGATATCATGATAGAACCGCTCGCTGTATCTGATAGGGAAGAGCACCGCGTTCAGCCTGCGCACGGTGCCTAGAGCTCGTCTCCGTCAGCCGACCTCTTGCGCGTGAAGGGGGAAGTGCACACACCGAGGTTGTTGGCGGTGAGGGCCGCGAATGAGACCCGCGGTTGGGGGCGTGGAGACGACATGGGAAGGCGTGGGAACGCTGCTCGCTCGTTCTGCTCTGCTCTGCCTGGCTCGGACGGACGCGCACCCACAAGCTCTCACCCGCAGAAGACCTCCAATTGATGACCGTGCGCACTCTGGTGATCTCCTTCCACACATCGTTCGAGAGAGAACTTTTCGATGTTCCATCCATCTCATAACCATCGGGAGTAGCTCTGAATCAATGCAACTTAATTGCAGCAATTAACGACGCAGGCGCTCGTTCTCGACATCCGCCTCCGACGCTGAAGCGCACTACCGTCGGCCGTCGAGGCTCGGGCTGGACGGCATCTACGCCAACCTCGAGGACAACTTGGAAGTGAACACTCGCCGCTGTCTGCGTCAAGGTCAACGGTGATTCGCCGCCGTCTGCTCCCGGCCGACAGACCAGGTCCCATCACCCCTCTATGTCGTGACTGTCGTCCGAACCGACCTGCCTGACAGTAAGTGTTTACACATCTGCGCGAATGCCCTAGAGATGACTGAATATTGGCTCGTCGTTTGACTCAGCGTGCAGCATGTCTAGAACTTCTACAAAACAATAGAGAAAAGCCGGCTGAAAACAAGACACCATGTCCCCCGACGGACAACGGAAGACGGAACCATACTGTAGAAGCGGTGCAGCGTTTGCGCGGACAGAGTTGCTAGGCCGTCGTTCCAGACCGTTTCATTGCATGCAATTGGTCGATGCCAAAAAATAGTCCGCCCTAGACATCCATCCCTCGAACTCTTCTCGACCTCGAGGGCCAACACGTCCTTCTGAATGTTGTTTTCCTCTTCCGACCACGACGGGAACGGGGTAGTCCACGCGTCTGCGGATGAAGTTTCTCTGTCACCGACTCAATCGCTCTAGAAGTCCGACGAGTCGACAGCATATATGCCGTCGGACGTCCCGCACACGCGTCGGCCAGGCCGCCGCTCTCGTCACTCGGTGACATTGCATCGCAGCGCGCTCCGCACCATTATCTCTGTCACTTGCTCGTGTCGCACCAGTCTTATCTCTGGCTCGCGCATACCACATTCTGGTCAGCTTTTGCACAAAATCTCTCCGAGCGCCATGTCGGGTCTGGCGTTCCTCTTAGCGCATTGTGCATTGTCCGACCGCGGGGGCGATGCAGTGGTAATGCAAGACGCTACGTGCATTCTCGGTTCATCATGACCTTTCTATTTACTAGGTTAGGCTCCTGGTTCGACTGATCCAAGCGTTACCGTAACTGCCGCTGGTCTTGTCCCTGGCTCATGCATACCAAATACTGGCCAAAATCTATCTGGATGCCGTGATGCTTTTGCGTCCGTCTGATACACCCTCCCTGCGCGATGTTCGATAATGCAGAATGTTACGACCATCTCGGCCTATCATAGCCATTCCACCAGCTTAGGCTCCCAGCTCGACTGGCATCTCTCCCTTCCCTCCCACGTCACTGTAACTCCCTAGGGTTCCGGTCTTGTCTCTGGGTCGTGCATACCATACTCCAACCAACTATTGGACCAAACGTCTCCCCGAACGCCGTGATTTTTGTTCAAACCTTGACGTACTTTGCCCGTAAGATCATCCCCCAACTGGTGACAAGGACGAACCTTAAAAGCATCTTGGCTCATGAGGAACAAATCTGAAGAACTCACGGTTCGATTGATGCACCACTCCGAACTGGTACCCCCTCTTTCACTCCCCTCCCAACATCTCTGAATAAGCACTCGAGAACCAACGGCGTGATGCCACGTCTCGCGTCCCAGTCCGACCGATCAACGAGCGGAGAGACGTCGCACAAGCCGCGTTGCCGCACACACGCGTCGGGCCCTCTTTGGCCCTCCGACACCGTACCTTATACGCAAACGAAGCCGCGGGCCTCGGAAAAGCCTATGTGACCGCCTCCGACTGACATACAAGGACGCACCGCACGAACCAGAGCAGCAGTCAACTCCGCATGCCAGTTGGACTTGTTCTCCTCCTCGGGGCCATCTTCTACGTCGCCTCGATACATGGCAACTGCGAGCTTGTCTGACCGCCCCTCGCTTTTTGGATGACGAACGGCCGCCGTCGCGCGCGAAAAAGCGACTGCGGATTTTGACGGGCTACGACGGTCGTCTGAGCAGCAGATATCTCACCATTCATTCCCCCCTATCCTATCTTTTGCGGCCGATCATCGTCTCCCTAATATCAGCGCACACGACTGTATGGCATGCATCCTCATGCTCGGTGTCCGCAGCCAAAACATCGCCGTCCAGGAGATTTCGACCAGGAAATTATGCTGCCATTTGGACGTGCTTCTCGCCGCCCGGCGGCTTCCCAGTGCGGGGCAGCCTTGTGGCACCGGTGGCGGCTTACTCATCGCACACAGACGCAGCAAGCTCGCGCTTCTCGCGGGTCGCACAAGTCTATCGTGACATCCCGGCGTTCTAATCCAAGAATCCCAATACGCTTCTGGCTCGTCGGCTCACTGCAAATCATATGCGTCGCCGCGAAACCAGCCATCAGTCGTCCCACGCTACTGGTGCGCGCCAGTGTGCAATACGCTAGCAATGGACGCTGGGAAACGCGGTTGATACAGTAGCGATTCAGAAGCTGCGTATGTCGTATGTATGTATTCACGTCAGGCGAAGCTGGATGAATTGTCAGGATCACCGACGTGGGTCTTTGTCTTCCGAGCTCGAGGTCGTGGAAATCCAGAAGTGCTGCATTTGTAGAGAGGGGGCCGCACGTAGGTACGTACGCAATCATGTTGTGAGTGGTGCCACAAAGAATCAGACAAGTCGGCTGATACGCTCTCTAGAGACAATAGAACGGCGTGTATGATGTGCATGAATGTTTTCTTTCAGAACACCGGGCGCGGCTGAACATTGCAGCGTCGACATTCCGACCGGCGAGGTCTTTGTATTGCCGCGTCAAAAGAGATATACAAAGCATGTACAAAGAAGCATCGTTGTGCAGACTTCATATCACCTGTCGAATACGCTCGTCCCTTGGATCCTAGCAAATCGCACAACGGCATGCGCCGTGCTTCCGCGCGCGAGCGGTATCGACGAAGACACGCGATCCCGCTCCCACGGCTGCTCGTTTGCGTTTGCGGCCAGGCTGCGCGATGCGATGCAGATTGCACATCGGTGCGACTTCTGCAGATGCGCATCCCTGCGCTGTCAAACACAACGCAGCAACGGGACATTGGTCGCGTCAGAACCGCGGCCGTAGCAGGCAACGACACTCACCCCTTGAACTGGAAGGCGAGGTCTTCCCTGCCTGTCTCCGCTGCTGACCTGGTCCGGCCATATTGTACGCATGGTCCTTGGTCTCGACGACGACGGCATCGCTGATCATGCATCCCACGCCGCTGCGTCCCTCCGACAGAAGCCGTCCGGTCACAGCGTCCATCTCAATCACTTCCGCCACCCCTTCCAAATTCCCAGCTCGTACATGGACCCATCCCATCTTCGAAATGGCAGAGCCCACAGGATCTTTAAGCGCCGAATGTGGGTCAGGACCCTGCCAATCATGACATCCTGCACGCGTCCGAAGTCGGTCATCACGCTTCTGCCAGGAATGTCGGGCGTTGTTGCGTTGGTTGTCGGCTTCTCAGTCGTGGAATCTGCTGATGGGGATGCGTAGCCCCGACGTGTCGGAGGCTCGCCTGTCAAAATGCATACAGAAGAACCTCCAATAAGGCATACCCTTCCGTTGTGCCCTCAGGGTATGCGTTAGTGGGGGGTATGCCATACGAGAAAGGCGCCCATTATAAGCGCCGGTATTTCGCACATGAATAAGTCGTAGAGGTAGATGTTATGAGCTGACTGAAGTCTACAACTAGGAGAATACTTAGTTATTGTTGTTGTAGACATTACATACACATGATCAATGTTCACAATAAGGTATGGGGCGCTGATAAGACTCACATTTGGCAGGTTGCACATCAAAAATCGATATTTATACCTGATAGGCGCACATAATGTATGCCTTTTTTTCGGCCATGGAGGTATGCCTTATGGGGTATGGGAGAGTTATGCCTTATGCACTGATTTCCCCCGCAAACCAACTTGGTTTCCTCGAAAATGTATGCGTTAGTGGAGAGTATGCCTTTTCAGGGGCATGCCTTATTAGAGGTTCTTCTGTATTGCGCAGCGACGAACGAAGAGAGGGAGACGTGATGCAATATTATTGCTCGAGGTACAGAAAGTGTCAAATGTCATCAGTTATAGGTGGACGAGAAAAGGCCAGAACCAGAACGTGATGGGTAGCGACGGCCGTAGAGTGTTCTGGAGGGCGATATCTTGTCTTCGTGGCCACAGTACGGCGTTCGGGCCTGCACTTCTCGGATGGCCCTGCAAGACCCCCGTCATGGATTTCGTTTTGCAGAATCACAACAAACTACTCTACCAATACGGCGCAATGCTTCCTGCTTGTGGTTGTGGCAACTGCGTTTTCATGCGAACAATCACATCACACCCCTTGCAGACATCATCATCATCAGTGCATGCATCTGCCATGATGTTGGAGCGAAGCGTACGCGTTCGTTGCAAATACCCCGACACTGGGCTTGGTATTGCTGCAGCGCGCCGTGCGCCTAAACTTAATCATCTTGCGCGTTGATGGGTCGGCGTTTTGCAGGATCACTCTTGGAAGACTGGACGATATGGTAGGTGTTCGGTTTGTAGATTTTGAAATTGAGGGTGCTGCCAATTCGGATATGCAAGGTAGCGTGTGAGCGAACAACACCTTACGTATTGCATATCCAGGGAACTTCCGGTCTGGTGAGACTTGGGCACAGAGAGCTTGTATTCAGTGCAGCGGAGAAACATATGCGCAGTGAATTAGGCGGAACTATCGAGAGGAATGCTACAGCTAATGTTCCCAACTTCCGTTGACAACAACGATACTGTACCCGTGAGCACAATCTCTCAAATGACATTCCAGAGGCTGATCTCAGAAAGCAGAATGTATGTTAAAACTTGCCTATTCTGATGATCTTCTTGTCAGGGTTCTACGCAGTGCTACAATTCAGCTCGTTATTTCAATTAATGCTGTAAGTGGTTTGACTGCGAGGGATAGACTGAAAGGCGAAGGCAATGGAATAGCTTCAGATCCAACAAACAAACCTCTTACCTGGCCAACAATCGGCCAAACCTCATATAGCCTAGTTAGCGTTAACGAGCCACTGCGAGCCTCTAGATGAGAAGCTCCCACAACCAAACGGATTCGCCCAACATCAGCATAAACATCAACATCAATGGCTCATGTGAGTATTCAGTGTCGTTTATGCCCTTAGGATAGCATCATGATTACATCCATTATTATGGCCAGTCCGGTACGTCCACTATTATCTGTGCATATGTCACGATCTACGACTATGCTAGGATGCTGACAAATCACTACTGTACACCACATTCGAACATTCACACATCGGTAGACAGACGTTGTCCTTAGTAGACATACGGACTGCGAACAAACTCAATCACACACTGCGCGGAAAACGATTGATCTTAGGTACGTAGTGACTCTTATCTGTCCTTACCCAGTCATATGCACGGAACAGCGAGTACGGCTAGGTGACGCGTCAGAGCCGATGCACAGTACTGTACGCTTCACCGCTCTGCAGCGCAGCTCTGCCATTGTGCCGACGATGTCGGGTTCTCTATGCGTGGATCATCTTCAAAAGAGGAGGTCACTGACACTGACATCCCCACATTCCTCCCCAATACCTAACTATACCGGCCATGTCTGGATACAAAACTTTTGCAGTCGTTGGCGCAGGCACGATAGGCGGACCCGTCATCTCCGAGCTCCTGAAGCTCAAAGCAACAGGTACGATCTCCTCCGTTAGCCTCATAACCCGTTCGGTGCGTCGTCCCCTTTTCCTCTATTTCCCGCATACTGAATCACCGGCATACTACCACAGAGTACACACCCGCTCTCGTCCTCCGGCGTCCAAATACTCACAGTCTCCTACACCGACCCCTCCTCTCTCACTCGCGCGCTCTCCGGGATAGATGTCCTGATCTCAACAGTCGCAACAGCAGGCCTAGTGCACCAGCCCGCGCTCGCGCAGGCGGCGAAGGAGGCGGGCGTGAAGCTGTTCGTGCCGCCTGAGTTCGGGATGCCAAGCGACGTGGACGTGCCTGGCGTTCTGGGTGCGAAGTATAGGTTCAAGCAGGAGCTGAAGAAGCTCGGGTTGCCGTATACGGCGATATGTAGTGGGATCTTCACGGGGTTCATATTTAACGTACCGTACGTCGTCTTCTTTCTCGTTGCCCGGCATTCATTCAATTGTATTAGAGCTGAAGCTGACATTGATGTGCGGGCAGACCGTTTGGGTGGGATGTAAAGAACGGGAAGGCGACAATATTCGGGGACGGGGACGCGCAGAACAGCTGGACGGATGCCCCGGACGTCGCGCGGTACGTCGCGCACGTCCTCACGCACGTTCCGCGTGAGAAGCTCGAGTGGCAGACGCTGCGCATCCAGGGAGACCTCGCGGTGCGTCGCATTCCATCCCTCTCTACATGCCCGCAGGCGGCTGATCTGATGTTATACTTATGCTTCTGTATTACTTGATACGGCAGTCGATGAACGACATCCTCACAGCCTACCAAACACACACCGGCACTCAACTCTCCGTGACGCGCGTATCGACCGCAGAGCTCAAGGCGCGCGTGGACAAGAACCCGGCGGACTTCGCCTGGCTCCTGCTGCTGTATAACGAGGGGTACGCGAACGTCGAGAAGGCGGGCGTGATGGCGATGGAGCTGTTCCCGGAGTGGAATCCGAGGAAGGTCGTTGATGTGCTCGCTGGGATGGCTGGATAATCATAATCGTGGGTTTTTAACGTCCAGAGGCTTGTACTAGCGATGGACGCGTTTATCAATTCCCTTTTTCGGGGAGACACCTTCGTGGCGTGCACACGTGGCGTATACAGCAGGCGCTTGCACGCGAGAACCCCTTCGCTCATGCAAGGTATCCTCTCATGCGGAAGATGTATACACTCACCAGTAGCCGTAAAACCCATCCCCTTCCCTCCCAAGTCCCACACACTTCAACGTACCAGCTCCAATACTGAACAACCCTCTCTAGGCATTAATCAGCACACCGCCGGATTACTCCCGAACGGCCCTGCTCGAAAGCCCCTTCGCTGGTTGCAAAATATCTCGGTATTGCACTTAACTCACGATTCCTTCGCAAAAAATCTACTGTGATCACCCTTGCGCTGATGAGGGTCTGACGTTCGCTAGCAACTCCGAGAATCTCGCGCAGCCTCCCAGCTCACCAGCTCATTCAGTTATCCAGGTTTATCTATCTCATCGGAACGAGGAGCCTACGTACAACATCACCAGCTTCACCTACAGCGAGGAGCTCGCCACCTCTCCAGCATTACAAGAAAGAACGTGCCCTCCCAAATCAGGCAGGTCCCTTCCCCTCCCGACTAGTCCCTTACTGAACTAGTACTAGCAACATCCCCCATCACAGTTTGTATATATATCGCCCTGCGCTATCTATGACGAGATGCTTACAAACGCACTGTTCTCGCGTTTAGTAAGCGTATGAACCTGCGAGGTTCAGCACAAAACAAACGAGTTGAGGGCTGTTTGGAGGCATGGTGCAGGGTGCACCTTATCTGCGCGCACCCTTACTCAGCTGGTGTGTGCGGGCTATTGAGGGCGATGAGGGTGGGTGAGGCGATGATGACGAATCACTACGTTTTGGAGGTATAAAAGACGGAAGGTGAACGTCGCGAAATAGCAGAATCGGCACTCACATTCCCATACACACTACCTAACCGTTCTCGCCAATGTCAGGATACAAAACCTTCGCAGTAGTCGGCGCAGGCACCTTAGGCGGACCCATAATCTCCGAGCTCCTAAAGCTCAAAGCAGCAGGCAAGATCTCCTCCGTCAGCCTTCTAACCCGCGCCGTGCGTCTTCCCCCTCCTCCCTCCCTCTCCCATTCCCGTTCCCTCACACCAACTTAACCAACACACCAGAGCACCCACCCCCTCTCATCCCAGGGCGTCCCCATCCTCCCAATCTCCTACGACTCACCATCTTCCCTGGATCATACCCTCACAGACATAGACGTCCTAATCTCCACAGTAGCGACCTCCGGCCTCCCGCACCAACCCGCGCTGGCGCAGGCAGCGGCCCGGGCAGGCGTGAAACTGTTCGTGCCCTCCGAGTTTGGGATGCCGACGGACGCGGACGTGCCGGGGGTGCTGGGGGGGAAGTATAGGCTCAAGCAGGAGTTGAGGACGCTTGGGGTGCCGTATACGGCGTTTTGGACGGGGCTGTTTACTGATTTTATCTTTTCGCTGCCGTTAGTCCTTTCTTCCTCTTCCTTTCCTTTCATTTTTCTTTCGTTTTTCTTTGAGCGTGTGAGGAATGGAGAAAGCTGATGTGATGTGCTGACGCACAGGGAGTTCGGATGGGACCTAAAGAACGGCAAAGCGACGATCTTCGGTGACGGCGAGGCACAGAACACATGGACGGACGCCCCCGACATCGCGCGCTACGTCGCGTACGTCCTCACGCACCTCCCGCGCGAGAAACTCGAGTGGCAGACGCTGCGCATCCAGGGGGAGCTCGCCGTACGTCCCCTCTCCTCCATCTCTCTCCTCTCCTCTATCCCTCTCCTCTCTCCTCCATCCCTCTCCTCTCCTCTACGCAACGGCTGATGCGTTATTGACAGTCCCTAAACCAAATCCTAACCTCCTACCAAACGCGCACCTCCACCCTTCTCTCCATCACACACGTCCCCTCCTCCGCGCTCAAAGCGCGCGTCGAAAAGGACCCAGAGGATTTCGCGTGGATGCTCGTGCTGTGGGTGGAGGGCTTCGCGAACGTGGAGAAGACGGGCCCGTTGGCGGGGGAGCTGTTTCCTGGGTGGAACCCGAGGAAGGTGGTTGATGTGCTTGCTGCTTGAGATGGAATGGTTAGCTGCTCAGGAGCTGGGACTGGAACTGCTGTGTTGTAGGATAGTGGATTGAATCGAATCGACTTGTGCGCGTCTATGAAAACCCCTTCTCAGGGTTTATGTAGCTACTTCAAAATGACACAGCCTTTTCGTCCTCGCAAGATTGCATCACCCAAGTTGTAGAGATAATATGCCAGCACCAACTGAGCTTGCCAGTGATCCGCCCATCTCCTCAGAACTCAAGTCTATTCTTTAACTTTCAGAACCCAGCAGTACGTATGACGGCAATACTGGAAAACAAACCCATTTGGGAAGCTCATTCTTGAACCTGAAGGGTCATCATACTCGCATTGCAAGTCCCTCCCCCGGATCCATTGCACTTCAGCGAGAACGTAATATCCTATCCCTGTCTGCTACCGCTCCAATGACGGCAGTACAATAGTGTACCTTGATCCAGTAAACAGCTTCGACACATTGCGCTTCTTTCTCTTCAAAATCAATCGCTGAACGTACGTCGAAATCTGCAGCGTCGAGACAGCGTGCAAAATTTCTAGAATTAAGTTACACTATTACCGCCATACCGCCGTATCGGGGTACACACCTTCGTGGCGCCCCACGTGAATACCGTACAGCGTAAGCGCTTCAGTCCTTCGCTCAAAGTAAATCGTGATTGTGTATGAAACTTCGTGTTCGTGTGTTCTCGTGTAATACACATGACTTTTAGACGTACAACAGGCATCCAAGTATCGTACAACCTCAGCATGCTCCTGACATCTTACAACCCTACAAACACCGTCCGCGTCAGCATGGTATCCCTAACCAGGACATAAATGTGTGAACACTCACCAGTAGCAGCAAACCCCATCCTCTTCCCCCCCAAATCCCACACACTATAATAATGCTTCAACGCACTCGCCCCAACAATAAACAACCCCTCCTGCGCATTAATCAACGTCTGGCACACCGCCGGATTGCTCTTAAACGGGCCAACGCTCAATTCACTACTCGGGACCGTAAGCTGGAACGTCGCCCCACTCGTGCTCTTAAACGCAAACGAAATCACCGCGGGCAACGACGGGATCGCAGAGCACGCGATCCCATACGTCCCCGGTTCCGCCGCGAACGGCTTGATGGCGGACGAGATCTGGGCGTAGATCGCCTCGGTGTCGGATTGGGGAAGGACGAGGTTGGAGGTGCCGCTGTCGAAGATGAAGGTGCGCGATTGTTTGAGGGTGGAGGTCGATTTGCCGTTTACGGTTATTCCGGACGAGACGAGTTGCCAGAAGCCGGAGGAGGCGCCGGTTAGGGAGATGAATGTCGGCGAGCCTGGCGAATTGTTTTGATTGAATATAGGTTCAGGAATATAAGGGTGGTATGGGGAAGTTACCTGTGAACTTGGTCGTGTCGATCCCGCCTAAGGTGAGCTCGGCAGCTTCGGTGTTGTGAGGCGTGAGGAACAGGCTGAAGAGCGACGGCAGGCCCTGCGCCTCGAGTCCCGCAAAGAAGCCCTGCGCGACCGACGACATGCCTACACAACATACACAGTCAACACTTATCCAACCATAAATACGCTGAATGACATACCCTGAATACCGCTGAACGGATCAGGCGCAAACGTGGGTGTCTGGCCCGTGATGAGGAACAGGTCGACGTTGGAGACAGATATACCGCCAACGGTGACCGTGTCCTTAGCCTCGCGCAGCGTCAACCGCCAGTTGCTGCCGATGACGGGGTCGACGCCGACGCCGGTGCCGAAGGTGATTGAAGATGTGCGGCGGCTGTCGACGAAGGTCGAGCTCTTGGTCGAGTCGAACTGGATTTGGTTCGCGCAGGCTTGTCCGCAGAGGGTGCCTGGGAGAATACCGCATACAATCAGTCCTGAGTGCGTTTCAAGAGAGAAGGATGGATCTCACTTGCGAACTCGAGTGTTGAACTGCCCGTGTCGAACACGACGCTGATCGTCTGCGGCGGCGTTCCCACTAATCGACGACATATGTCAGTCCACACATCGATGCACACACATGAATAGCACACGGACCTTGGATGTCACCATACCATCTGAATAGCAAGAACGCCGATGTCAGAAGCGCACCCTCCGCAGATCACAACAATCCCACACTCACTGCAGATCGGTGCCGTTAAAGTAATCGAGCAGAGGCACGCCAATGGGCGACAGCGCTCTCCTCGACACCGTCGATCCCTGCGGAACACGGCGGGACCTGAGGCTGATGGTCTGGGGCGACGCGCGCGCGACGGGCGCCGGGCTGGCGCTGACGACGGCGGAGAGGGCGAACGCGACGAGGGCCAGAGACAGCATCGTGTATGGGCGAGAGAAGGCGAAGGACGTCCTCAAGCGTTCGAGCACACCTGCTACGCGCTTTTATAGCATTTCGAGTGTGTGGTATGAGCTTCCATAGCACGCGGTAGAAGGTGCAGATGTCGAGATGACGCGGTGACGAAGAGCGGTGAGGGAGCACGCGGGCGGGTGGACTCGAAGGTGGTGTGGAAAGGTGAGCACACGGGGAGACGCATGGTCGAAGCAGGGAATGTGTTGGGAGATGGCGCGGGATGCAGATGCTGATAACGATGAGGCTACCTTTGATCGGCATGACAGAATGCGATGGACGGCGGGTGAGGCCATTGCAGGCAACGCTGTGAGCGGGGATGCGTGGTTCGCTGGACGGCGACCGCTGATAACCGGAGCATGAGCTGCGATCATTGTTGTGTCCACGCGTGCGAGTGCTGCTTCCGCCCGAGAAGAGCGACAGATCCCTCGCGTGGTGCGTCTTATGCAGTGCTACACATTGCCAAGAAGTCGAGGTGCTCCAGTGCGATGCCATGGCAAGGACCACGGATGATACATTTGAGCAGGAGTACACAAACCTGCATCGTATTCCTCGATGAGTGGAATTCACGAAATCACATACTCGCACTCACTATAACATCCTACCCACATTCCAACAGCATACGTCCAGTCCTACGAGTCCCACCTCCCAACGGTGACGACACCACCAGTCGCATCAGAGACAACCTTGACGTCCAAGATAAGGCGAATGATGTGCGGGGCGTGTGCTGGCACCGGTAGGGCACTGCAACAAAAGATATCGCAAGCACTTGGCCCGTCGCGAGCACTGCAGGTTGTTGTCGCAGCGTTGCTGTCACCGAGTGCGCTGTGCTGAAGGCGAACGGGACATGGTGATCCCGGTTGCAAGTCACAAATCACGACGACGGAGGCTCGAGCTCAAAGGTTGTAGCACGTGATAAGTTGCTGTCATCCTGGATGATTCAATGAGCGCGACAATGTGAGGCAAATATCCTGTAATTTATATGGAGCAATAGAACTAGTACAACGGTATTCCTAGTAATCTTTTTGAAAGGTGAACGAGAGGAGCGGTCTACCTGTACAATAAATTAAGCATGTTCCTAAATCTCATTTAAACCAAAATCAACAAATATCCCAGAGTTAGCAGAGCAAGGCAGCTCCACGCCTTGCTGAAAGTGTTTTCGTTCCCGAAGAGGGTAGAGGCTCCTGAGGCGTGGGTCTGTGTCCCGTTCGAACCAGAAGTGCCGCTCGAGGAGTTCGATCCCGAGGTACTGCTGTTACCACTAAACAAAGTCAGCACGATCAGCACCATCCACCTCACCACCCAAAAACACGTAAAACACATACCCAACAACATCCGCAAACCCCAACCTCTGCCCCCCAAGATCCCACACACTATAATAATGCTTCAACAAACTCGCACCAACGATCCACGTCTCCTCCATCGCATTAATCAACATCTGGCACGTCTCGCCCTCCCCGCCGAACGGGCCCACGCTCAGCTCGCTGCTCGGGATCGTGAGGTTGAACGGCGCGCCGGATTGGGAGGTGAATACGAAGGTTATGGAGGCGGGGAGTGAGGCGACCTGTGAGCAGGGGAGACCGAACGTCCCGGGCTCGGGGGTGTAGGGTTGGATTGAGGGTGAGATTTGGGCGTAGATTGCCTTTGCACGGGGGGTTAGCATCAACGTCAGCTTACTTCTAGTCAGAGGCGGAGAGAGTGGATGTACGTGCCTTTGCGTCCGCGGCAGGCATGACCATATTACTCGTCCCGCTATCGAACAAAAAGACCCGACTCGAGCCAATAGCAGGTTTCGCAGCCCCGTTCACGATGACCGCGCTCGACTTCAACTGCCAGAAGCTTGATTCGGGGTCCGTCAGCGACGCGTACGTGAGCTCCCCTATTTCATTATTATTATTCCTATCATCAACACAAGCAGCGGAAGAACGAAGAAGGGACGGGGGACTCGCCTGTAAACTTGGAATTGTCGATCGCGCCGAGCGTGAGCTCCGCGCCGCCCACGTCGTGCGGCGTGATATAGAAACTGAACAGCGAGGGCAGACCCTGGTCCACAAGCCCCGCAAACAGCCCGTCCGCAGACGGCGACATCCCTACCACACACCCCCACATCCATCAACAAAAAAACCCTCCTCACTCACACACCCAAAGCCAAAAAACGCACCTTGTATCCCATCAAACGGATCCCCCGCAAACGTCTCCGTCTGCCCCTCAATCAAAAACATACTAACATTCCGCACCCCAATGCCCCCCACAGCCACAGTATCCCTCGCAGCCCTCAACGTCAACTGCCAGTTGTCGCCGACGACGGGGTCGACGCCGACGCCCGTCCCGAACGTGAGCACGCTCGATTGGCCGGCGGAAGTGTCGATGAAGGATGTGCTGAGGGACTTGGAGAACTTGGTCTGGGAGGCGCAGGAGGTTGTGCAGTCTGTGCCTGCATGGCACGGCGCGTGGGTGGGTGTGTGTGAGTTGGGGTGCGGGAGGTGGGGGAGGAGTGGGAGGCGGACGTACTGGTGATCTCGAGCGTGACGCTCCCTGTGTCGAACACGACTGTCAGGTTCTGCGGGGGCGTCCCGACTTTCAAAACATCCTCGTCAGCAAGACGCGGTAAGCGTGAACGCGTGAGGCATACCTTGGATGTCTCCGTACCACCTACACCCCACCACTCTGTCAGCACATCCCGCCCACCACATATCAATAAAGACAAGACGTACTGCAGATCAGTCCCATTAAAATACTCCTTCAACGGGAGCGTAACAGGGCCCACCGCCCGTCTCCCCAACCCACCATGCCCATCCCGGGACACTTTCCGCGAAGCGAGCTTGATAGTCTGTGGGTCCGCGACGACGTATAAACAGAGAGAGAAGAGATAAGCGAGTGAGGTGGTACGTTGTGAGACCATGGTGTATTAGTTAGAGACGGGGAGCATGGGGAGGCTGGTGTGTTGGTTGCTGGCGGTGGGCGACTGGTGGGCGGCGATGACTCTGACAGCCCGCGGATCAGCTGGTGCAGGGTACTAGCGCCGAGATATCACTGAGGCTGACTCCCGTCAACGATATGTTAAGAACAGTGACGCGTCAGACGCGACAACGTGAATGTAGCATTGCTGACAATACAGGCCAATCTATTATGGGATGTGGATTGTCGTGAACGAGCACCTTTGAGAAGTCTGGCTGGAGACGCGCTATGCCAATTTGAGGCCAAGAGCTTTGTGGCGCTCGGCTAATCAGGTTTCGCACTCATCATGTCCAAAGATAATCTCGTCCCATCCATCCCACCTCAGCCTCCACCAACACCCGCCTCCACCAACACCCGCGACACCCTCTTCTTAACACCCCATCTGAATAACTAACAATGGGTAACGTCTTCATTAAACACACACACCGCCTCCTCGCTAACAAAATCTCCATAGCCTCCTCCGAAGAACTAACATTCACCCCCGCACACCCGCCCACCCCCAAAGCCCTCGAAGCATTCACAGTAGTCCAACACGCAATCAAAGCCGCCCTCGTCAAATCGCGCCACGACTGGGACATCCACGAGCCGCGCATGTGGGCGCGCGCCGCCCCGCTCTCCGACCACGAGCTCGCGGGATTTGTGTTAGAGAACGATTTGGTGGAGTGTAGGAGCGCTCCGACGTCGTATGGCACGATTATACTTGGGAAGATTAGGATTCCGGCGGTGGGGGATGCGGAGGGGGAGGGGTTCGTGCATGTTAGGTGGGTCTGTTTCGCGTTTCCTTGTAGTTGATGAGATGGATGGCTGATGTGTGGTGTAGGATCCATGACCCGCCGAACAGGGTGAGCACCAGCACTATCCACGTGCTATCTTACGCGTTTTTCTTATGTTGTTGTTATGTGATAGGGCACCGAAGACGTGCGCTTCCACTCCATCTGGACGGACGAGGGCCGTCCGAGCGAGGACGCACAGCCGACGTCGTGGAGGGCGATCCAGACGCGCGAGACTCCCCTCGAGTTCTTTAACGAATAAGGGTGTGTGTTTTAAGGGTTCATCGCACGTGTGGGTTAACAGGATGATAGTGGTGATATATGGTATCGTATGAGGAAATGCGGAAATAAGGAAAGGAAGGAAGAACGATGGATGGATGGAATCGATTACAATGTATTACGCGTATGGTTTAAATGGACGTGATTTCCAAGTACGCATCGCAATTTCACTTGCGGGCGAGGACGCCTGTCATGATGAGAAGAGTGCACGACTTACGATAGCACTGACTTTTGTGCCGTCTTAACCGAAGCGTGCACAGGCTTTTCCACTCACGATAGCACTCACCCATGTGCCCACATGCGGTAGAGCATACGCAATGGTCGTCGCAATCGCACTTCAACCACCTCAGTGTTGATCATACGAGGGCTCGCATAGGCGTACGCATCTACTGTTGTACATATTCTGGCACAAGTACATAGGTGTCTCTTCAGACACATGACAGGGGGGTTTGGACATATGTATGGACGGAGAAGACACACAGCTAAAAATGGGGGTAGAAGAAAAGAAAAGGTACAAGGAGTAGAGAGACGGAAAATGTACGAGACAGAATATGATATGAAGAGAGAAAAGAAAATGGAAAGAAAAAACAAACACAAAAAGGGGGTGGAAGAAGAAGAAAGGACGATTCGATGCTGAAAACTGATACTGAACGCAGTCCATGTATCCTAATCACGACAGAGTAAATCTCAAAGAAAAGAAGCTAACCCGACACCGACCAATTACCGAAGGTATTATAGGCTGCTATACTATCACCGACGCCTTGCATTGCGTCGATCATCGACTCAGTCAGCACAGGATTCGACACGGCCTCCGACAGCGGCGGCAAGCGCACCGAGCCGCCCAGCGTGGGGTTGAACGCGGCCAGCTTCATGTTGGCGTATTGCTGCTCCATGGCGAAGGCGTAGTCCGGGCCCGTGATGTTGACGTTGTTGCTAGAGAACCTTGCGGGAGAGCCGGCGCGAAGAGGGATGTCGAGGCCCGAGAGCTGCACAGTCCTGTCGCCATCGTCAGACGACGAGTTTGACGCGGTCGACATCGGCGAGTACGTCAACAATGGCGTCGAGACCGGCGGCGAGGGGATGTAGCCGTACGAAGCAGACACCTGCGTCATGTACGCGCCCTGTCCTTGTCCTTGCTGCGCTTCCACGTTCATGTTCATGCTGACGTCGGGCTCGGCCGAGAACAGAGAGGTCGCCACCGGGATCGACGAGGCTGCCATCCAGGAGTCCACTGTCATCATCGACGCGGGTGTCACACGGGCTGCGGATCCTATTTCCGGCACAGTAGCACTACGACGGAGACCAGACGAGGAGCCTTGTGCGGACGAGCGAACTGCGGCCAGACGAGCGGAGAAGAGCGCAGCAGGCGCAGTCGGGGTGAGCCATGCACAAGTAGGTAGCTGCAGACTCGCTTCGCTGCGGCATCTCGCCACAGAACGACTTGAGCCAGCGGGCGCGGGGGAGGGTGTCGTGGGTGCTTTACCCACCCAGAGCCTCCACTCGAGTGCTTCTCCGACAGCGCGTTCACAGCGGCCGATCTCGCGGGGAGGAAGGCCAGCAAGCTTCGCCCATGCCTTGTTGGAGTACGAACGATCCTGCAAGAACTTGGAGGCGAGGATGAGACACGCGAGGAAAGTGCGGCGAGGGCAGAGGAGAGGAGAGGGGAGAGGCGGGAGAGGAGGCAAGACCGACGAAGGCTTCTTCGACGACGTTGGCGGCGCGGCAGGCCCTTTCGTGTCCATGGTGGCCAGGAGCTCCGTGGGAGGGGCCGTCAGCGGTTCTTGAGCGAAAGCTTCATCTAGGCGCACGGTTTGAACGTAATCGGCGGGTTCGGATTGGTGGCTATAAGACACGTTATCTTCGCTCGCCTCGCCAAAGATGTCGCCCATGATGATGCGGCTTTCTTCAAGTTCTTCCTCCAGCAGGTCCGGGTTCTCTTCTCTTGCTTTCTCGCGCGCGATCAGATCAGGGACTTTGCTACGAACGGCCTCCAGATAGCACAGTGCGGTCTGCAGGACATTGGTAGACGTGCGCGAGCGTCGCAGGACTTCGTGCACGAATCCTCGGATCGGGATCACTTGGTTACTGCGGCAGCTTGCTGCCGCTATCTGAGCCGTCGCTGAGATTGGAGAGGTCGAAATCGGAGATGGTCGAGTTGAGGGTGAGATTGGGGAGGGGAGTTGCACATTGCGGAGGGTATGTTGGATGAGAGGTTCCTCGATAAGGCGATGTTGCTCGCTCGTCGAAGTCGGATCGGACGCAAGCGGCGCCTTCGCGCGGAACACGACAGGGATATCTTCAGGCTGCCAAATATCGCATAACGATTTGACGGCTTGATCTAGGGAAACGGACGGCCAGCGTCAATGCACATTCCACATACGCGGCCTGTCCCTAAAGCGGTAGGTAAGTAGGATGGACGACTCACCGACGAGACCTGCTACATATTTATATTTGTGATCGCGAGAAGGGCCGCTTGTGGTCGGGGTAGGTTTCGCAGGCGTGCAAGGCTGTGCGGGGCGTGCGGAGGTGAGGATGGCGGGACTGATATAAGCTGATGACGATGATGACGATGATATTGCAGAGGACGGGGTATTGACATATGGATAAGGTGAGCGAGACAGAGTGGGGGACGTCGTTGTGTTGAGAGCGTTGCATGAATACGGTTGCCAGCGGGACCTGGCGCGTGAGGCGCCAGGGCCCCGATGGGCGAGCGAGTGAGTTATAGAGTGCATTTTGCGGTGGGTACGATGTCGGCGAGCAGATAAGAGAGGACTGAGTTGGGATTTGGAGACAGGAACAGGAGCGCGAGGTATGTTCAGATCAAGTTTTCAGCATCGACGTCGAAAGAATTAAAAGCGGTTGGTACGATAGAATCCTGAGACTTGAAAATAGAGGAAGTAGACTGAGACGTTGATTTGTGGACGAGGCGTAGGGACGGGTATCTTGCAATGACGACCTGGGAACACATTGCTGGTGTTTGGTTAGAAACGGATGCCCAAAGTCGCTGACTTAGGACGATCCGATTGGTTTAAAGTTCCTCAGCAACCGCGGAGGGAACTTGAGGGCGTGGTTGAGGGCTTTGAAGGCGTTGCTAACGGGCGGGGCGGTGAGCACGTTGGCGGAGACGATCCTTGAGACAGGGAGGAGAATGCGCGGAGGGGTTATAAGGTGCGGGAGGACGAGTCACCTTCACACAAGCAGGCGGGAGTCACGACCTCGAAAACAGCCGGATTTGGCGCTACGGGTCACACACCGTGACGAGATCGGGCTAGTGCCGTGCCGAGAGGGCTGTGGAACCCCCCGTCACGGACCCACGGCCAGTCACGGCTGGGCCCGTGTGTGACTCCAAGCCGCTCTCGTCATTTCCCCGCCTCATCTTGTCGCCACAATATTCGAGACAATATTGACTCGCAGCCAGCCAAAGCGCAGCTGCATCCCCCTAAATATTCCACCGCCATGCATCCTTGGTCCGTGTTCGAATGATAGAGTATCCTAGCAGGGCAGGGAACGTCTCCTCGATCTGCCAAGGAGCTCCTGTCCAGTCACCGCCACCTATCGCTACTCGCAACCACCCGTACTAGTCTGCTTTGTCCATCTGCTTCAGCCCGCTGTTGCCGAGGCATATACTCACAGTCATATTTCCCATAATAGGACCCGCTCATCGTCATCGATAGTCAATATCGACGATGCAAATCGCATTGTCTCTGCGTGTTGCAATCGCCACCCTGCGCGCATCACCAAACGCGGCCGTAGTGACTCGTCTCCCAAGCAGAGCGAAAAAAATTACTTGCTTTGTGCTATTGCGCTATTGATCTATATCCAGATAGCGCCAATCCCTGCTGCCTAATATGCCCGTCGCCTTCACACAGACTTCCCAGGCCCTATTCAAAGAACGTCTTCGCGTTATCTGGCAGACGTGCTAATCCGTCTTCGCAACACCGGTACGTCGTGTTTGACTTTGAAGCTGCGCCGTTGCTCTGCCCGTTCAATGCAGTGACTCGGACAGCTGTGACAAGAGCCTCCGAGCGCTCAGATTTACTTCCGTTGCATGCTATGACCCGTCGCGCGGACAAGCTCCGTTGGCCCTATGCAGGCCGTTCTCTGACTCTTCAACATTTTCTGCGTTCGTTCATTGAGGATGTACTGATCTTGCCTCCAGAATGGAATCCATAAATATGCTGCGGCTACCCTGGAAACCCGGATACCCGGTGTGGCATTGTTAACCCCACCCCAATGGACAGACCGAACTCTTCTACGGCAGCACCGCCCGCAACTTAAGCTTCGCAGTGCCCGTGGGTCAGGCCATTATCGTCTCGTACGGCATTGCCTGCGGTTTCTCGACTCCGAAAGGCAGTTCACCACAGAGTATCGATCAGCAGAACGGGGACATCTCCTAACAGACTGTCTGCAATATTCTAGCGCTTCAGCGACTCTGACCGCAGTTCGGTGGAACATCACACGCTCCAGCCTCCTTTCTTTCAGCGGCCAGCTGTTCATATTCTGTCTTGCTCCCATTGCAGGCAAGGCCGTGATCGGATGACTTTGGACGCTGATGTCCTCTCGGAACCGCGCATCACCGTGTGGACAAGTGACACGGTCAGCCGCGAATGCACCTGAGTTTGCGTAGCTCAGGCGCTGTATTAAGACAGAGTCAATAATCAAATATGATTCGTTTCTTGCATTCCAGGGCCAGGATGTGATCCTAACTCTTAGTGGCCACAAGCGCAGTATGTTGAAGAATGTTAACGCACACCGAATATCATCTTGTCAGGCCCCAAAGTATGACTGTAAGTCACGTATTGCAGACATCGTTTTCATTACTTCCGTTAACGGAGCTCGTCAGACTCGATATCCAAGCTCGGATCACCAATCTCCAGGGTTCCCTCCGCCATATGAACACCCTGAAGATCCCGCGCACCTCCATGTCTGTGCAGAGAAAACCATCAGCACGCAAATTGCTTTTCACAACCCAGACGTAGGCCGACGGCACACTCAAGCCGTACATGTAGTCACGTGACCAGTTCTTGAGATCTCTTCGACGTGACTGGCCACACACGTCAAAGCGGAACCGATTGCCTTGACTGCTCATCGTGATGCTCCTCAGTCGGCATTAAAGAACAGTGCAACCAGCTGACTATACTGTCCAAGTGTGAGTGAGCATTCAAATGTCACGAAGGGTGGTGCCCGCAGCTGACTCCTTGCGCACATTCAAGGCTCCTCACACATTCAGTACGCTTCACGTAGGTCTTTCCCTTGTTTCATTTTTGGCTTGGTGCGTACAGGCACATCAATATCCCTCTCTTGACAGCTGCATTATTGTCCCGGCAACACATCGTACGTACACCTCTGCATTTCGGCATGACTAAATGCGCATGCATGTGCAGACCTCTGTAGTCACGCAAGCTGACGGAACCGACGATGCCTATGCCTACTCGACAGTTGATCCTGATTCACACCCGTGAGTATCCCGACTCAACGGCCTATGTTTTCGGCTCCTCACTCAGTCTCGTGAACAGGTAGAGATGTCCCTCACGGACAGTTAACGCAGGATTCAATGAATTTGCTTTGTACAGCGGCCCGCTGAAGATGTAGTGCGCATTGCGTCAGATATTTCCTGACTCAAACATCGCCCGGAGCGCGTACGTTTGCCCCTTTGCTCTCAAACATGACTAAACGGTTGTACATACAGGACATACGCAGCTCGATAAGCCTCATCGCCTCGTCGTTCGCATCTTGACTTTTCCTGCTACGCAAGGCTAAATCTACTAAACCGTCTGTGACACGACCATCGCTTCGAGCTGCGCACGCATACCACCGGCCGTAGTATTCTCGATCAGAGCTGCGTAGCTGGTGCATCCATTCAAGACCAAACGGCCGAAATGAAAAATGATGTTTCAAGTATCGCCACAATGTCTCTCCATGGGCGCCTCGGCTTGACCTAAGGCCTTTCAGCATTAACTTTACCATAAGAGACGACGGAGTATCAGATGAAAGGCGCATATCCCGACGCTGGCCAGTCTTGGTAAGCATCCCGGCAAGCTTGCGCAATCGTTTGATGTGGCCCATTTTTTTACAGCATATATCCCCAGCTCGACATTTCTGCTTCCCTCACCGACACTCGAGATGAACGTTTCAAATTCACAGCGAACGCTCTTCGGTCCTGCGCAGTCCCGAAATCCAAAATCGCGCCGATTTCGATTTATGCGACGAAGCGGCGGCGTCGGTGAACAGCCTCAGCGTAGATTCCCACACGGACATCTCAACGAGCACTCCGATTCTCTGGAGAATATTATCATCAGACTACGCAGTCACTAGGGGTGCTCGACAAGCGTGTTTTCGCGTCGCCGCAGCAAAAGCGGTGCGACATACGGCCGTCCCACCCCTCGTGGAGAAAAGAACATATCGTTGCTAAGCACGCAGCGTGAACGAACAGATACCTGTTCCCTTTCTTTCACGTCAACATGTCCGCGGAACGAGGAAAACACAACACTGCTTTCGAACAAGCACGTATGTGTTCCACCCAATCGGCCCAAGCCCATTCGCCCCTATCGCGGGATCTCGTTGTTAACAGCGCACGCGCGCGTTTGGGGAGGTCGTTCTAGTCGCGAGAAGTGGGCCTTCCCATCCACAGAAGCTGCGGTACGAGTGCGTACATCATTCCGTAACAATCGGAGACGTGGGGAATAACGTGCGCAGTGCCGACGATGGAATTCGGCTATCTCTCTGTCTCGCCCACCCCCTTCTTCGAGTTAACGAGGGCCCTTCCCTGAAGTGATCGGGCCCCCTTGCGGCGAGCGGACATACGCCCCGGTGGCCCCTCGGGGGATGTTTATCGTTGGCCCCGCCGGAGATTACTTCCAGCTCTTCCGTGAAGGTGGGTCTATCGTTCTTGATATTCTCATCGTTACCAGATTTTGAATAACCTGGCGCGCTGAAACAAAACATCAGAAAATATTGATAATCTGCTGCAGTGGTGAACCGCGAATTTTTGAGCAGTTTTCTTCTACGCTCGCATGCTGTTGAGAGATAACGTCGATCGTGTGTCTGTCCAATCGATTATTAGCGGCAGGTGAGCGTTGTTTCAGAGTAGGGCCACTCCTGAAAGCTTGGAATAGATCCACCTGGGCGTCCCGGAATGATCCACAAACCTGCCTGTATCAGAGCCCATATCGACATCAGACTCACTAAAGATCTCTTTCGCTGTACCCAACGCTGCAGTCCAATCGCAGAGTCGGGTTGGCTATAGTTGAAATGGTAAGTGCCAAGCCTCTCAAAGGTTATTACACTGTTCGGTCCTTGCTCGGTAAAGCTATTTCACCACCTCAGGTCCTACGTACGAGATTCTCGCCTACATGAATGATAACTCGACCCGTACCTGTGGCAGCATGTACTCCCATAACGTCCTACTGCCTGCATCGAAGCGCATACGCACCTGCTTTGACGCCGGATCCCTAAAGGTACGCAAGGCATCATCATACGGGCCCGATCTACATTGCGTTAATCGGCATCACGGAAGCAAAACCTTGATTCTTACGCAATAACGGTAGTTTGTTATGTATGCGAGTATATGTCTTGAGGTTAGGTTATGATACACGTTGACTTGCAGGTTGGTCAGACAAGCACGCGGGTTCCACACGCAGACACGCATTCAACGCCTCCCATCTAACAGCAGGCTCCTCGGAAAAATTCCGCCATCGTCGGAATCCAGCCCTGCATACCGCTCAATTCCACAAACACGATGCACGGTCCACTCTTGCGGTGCCGATACAACGGTTCGGATGGCTTGCTGTACAGCGTATGGCACATGCGCTGACACTACTCGCTGGAGCGATTCCAGGTGCCACCGTTATGCCATTCGTGACGCTGCTTATCGCAACACAGCACTAGTTTTTCACGCATGATGTGCACGACTCGAACCGTCAGCTGGGATCGCCATCTTCGTGCTTCCTTTATCCCATCGCACTGTACGTCCCTGCATCCTCGAGGACAACACGCACAGCTATGCATCTTCCTTTCCGTCTGTCTGTAAAGACTTTTTTTCCGCGCCGTGCTGCTAATGACCGATTAAAACCGCATTGCACGCCGGTCCATTATCCTTCGCGGAGCTGGGCATCACATTGGTAGCCGGGATAGGAAAGAGTCTAGAATGATCTCTGTGGCCTCCTTACGATCTACCACATCTGACTCTGTTTTTCTTCCTGGATGGTGGCGCACGATCCGTTTTGCAGGGTTACGAGCTGACCGACACCTGTAGAATACGAAGGAACGAGTAGCACTCAGTGAGCCTCGGAAGAGGTGACAACTGGTAATATATTCCGAACCTGTAGAATACGAAGGAACGAGTAGCACTACAGGAATGTAAGTACATGATTTGGGAGTATAAGATAAAGACACGACGAACCTCAGTGAGCCTCGGAAGAGGTGACAACTGAGGAACGTCGTGTCCTGCAGATCGCGAAACGTCAGCGCGTCGAGCGCTTGCGTAGAACTGTATAGTTCAAATACAAGTAAACAAAGGGCGCAGTAGGCGCGGGAGAACGCGAAGGGAGTAGCGACCGTGTGTGATGAACTACGAAATAAAACAACACGCCCACTCAGCACATATGGGCCTACAATTGTCCCAGTCCGTCCAGGAAGCGGGTATGCTTCTCACGCGCGAGAGCCTTGGTAAGGACGTCGGCCACTTGGTCGCCAGTCGGAACATACTCCGGAACAATGGAGTTGTTCTCGAAAGCGTCACGGATGAAGTGGTAACGCACCGCAATGTGCTTTGTGCGTTCGTGATGCTCAGGGTTCTTGATTAGGGCAATTGCGGACTGGTTGTCGATCAGGAGCGGTACGCGATAGGAGGTGGAGAGTCGTCCCAATTCGGCAAGGAAAGCACGAAGCCATAGGGCTTCTTTCGTAGCATGTGAGGCGGCCATGTATTCGGCTTCCGTGCTGGACAAGGCAACAGAATGTTGCCGTTTAGACGACCAACTGATTGCCCCACCAGAGAGAATAAAAGCGTATCCTGTGATTGAACGGCGATCGTTGATGTCCGAAGCCCAATCGGCGTCGACATACCCAATGAGTTCCGGCGCGATGGACTCCGAGTCATTGCGCACAACGCCGCGGTATGTTAGAAGTAGGTGCTTGCTACCTTGAAGATAGCGATAGACTCGGACGATGGCGCGGAGGTGTTCCGGACCTGGGGTTGCGGCGTGCTTGCTAAGTACGCCCACTGAATACGCGAGGTCGGGACGAGAGCCTATCATGGCATACATGAGCGACCCCAACATAGACTGATAATTCTTCACGTCAACGTTAGGGTCAGCTGTGGAGAGCTTCGGCAGCTTAGAGTTGGCGTCCATAGGTGTAGAAACCGGACGGCAGTCGGTAAGTCCAAAGCGAGCGAGAATGGTTTTGATGAACTGTCGCTGAGACAGCGTGAGGGTTCGGCGAGCGCGGTCACGGACGATTTCCATGTTGAGGATCCAGCGGGCTTCACCTAAGTCAGTCATCTCGAAGCGGCTACTAAGTGCCTTCTTGAGGCGACCAATGGCGGTGAGGTCCGAGGAGACAATAAGCATGTCGTCGACGTAGACCGTGCATAGAATGTCGACCTTTCCTTCCTTCTTATAGAAGACAGCGTGGTCATACTGTGAGCGTGCGAAATCGAGGGATGCAAGTTCCGTGGAAAGGCGTTCGTACCACTGGCGGCTAGACTGTTTCAATCCGTAGAGTGACTTGTGGAGTCTCCAGACAGAACCGTTGGATGATTCAAAACCGGGAGGACACCGCATGTAGATTTCTTCATGGAGGTCGCCATTAAGGAAGGCGGACTTGACGTCCATCTGATGGATCTCGAGGTCTTCCTTGGCGGCTGTGGCGAGGATTGCACGGATTGAAGTGAATTTTGATACTGGCGCGAAAGTCTCCGTGTAGTCGATGCCTTCGACTTGTGTGAAGCCCTTTGCGACAAGGCGGGCTTTGTGCTTGACAATTGCGCCGTCTGGACCGCGTTTGATCGCAAACACCCACCGGCAATCGACAAGAGTGCGATCGCGCGGCTTCGGAACCTCTGTATAGAGTTCTGCTTTGACAAACGCTTCGAGTTCGGCGATGCAAGCGAGTTTCCAGTCATCAGCGTCCGGTCGCGCCATAGCTTGCGCATATGTGCGCGGTGCTTCGTCAAGAGTGGCAGCAAGAGCGAAAGGCTCTGCAAAGCTTCTGTCGGCTGCATCCTGAAACTCTTCCTCTCCCTCATCTTCGTTCTCTCCATCTATGGGCTCGTTCTGCATGGCCTGGATGGAGGCCTTGCTGCGAGCATCAAGCTCATACATTGGATGGTCATCGCGAGTCGTCGGGCGCTTAATGCGCGTTGAACGTCGCAGATCAGGAGTGGGGATGGGAACAGGGTATGGTTGGCGGAGAGTTGTTGGAGCAGGAACACGGCGTGCACGGGAGCGTGTAATTGGGCCGCGCGGAACATCGGGTTCTGGGGCGATGTCCTGGGAATCATCCTTGGCGCCTGAATCTGGAACCAGAGGGTGGACTTCTTTGATGTCAGCTCCATCCTGTTCGTCTGTTGACGTGTCAAGCGTTGGTGCGGCAGCGGGAAGCGATGGCTGAGAGGGAGAATTGCCTTCCTTAGGTGTGGTTGGAACGTCAAGAGTGTCCTCAATGTCAATCAGAACCCTGTCAGGCTCCAACGAGGAACCTTCGTCGAAAATGACGTCGCGTGATTCAAAAACGCGCCCACTGGAGCGATGTAGGACACTATAGGCTTTGCGGTTCTCGGCATATCCCAGGAAGACACACTCCAGAGACTTCGGATCGAGTTTCTGGCGCTTCTCAGCAGGTACGTGGACATGGGCCTTGCACCCAAAAACGCGGAGATGGGCGACTGATGGCTTGTTTCCTGTGAATAGCTCATAGGGAGTGACACCATCGAGCACACGAGTAGGGATGCGGTTGAGGATGTGAGCAGCATAGAGTACTGCATGACCCCAGTAAGTCTTCGGGAGTTCGGCATCGTATAGCATTGAACGCGCCATCTCGACGAGTGTGCGGTTCATGCGTTCCGCAACGCCGTTCTCCTGCGGCGTGTATGCGTTAGTCTTCTCGTGATGAATCCCCTTGCCCTTGAGGTATTGCTCAAACTCCGTTGAGCTGTACTCGCCTCCGCCGTCACTGCGGAAGAAATTCCCGCGGCTACCAGTCTGGATCTCCGCACGAGCATAGAAGTCCTTCGTAAGTCGAGCGGACTGATCCTTAGCTGTGATGAGGTTGACCGAGATGAAGTGCGAGTAGGCATCGAGGTGGAGGAGGAAATACTTCTGGTGCTGAGGGGTTTGTGTTTCCATCGGGCCGCAGACATCTGAGTATACGCGGTGCAAGACGTGCGAACTCGAAACGTCTGATTCCTTTGTGATTGGAAGCCGTGACTGTTTGCCTTGAAGGCAGCCGACACAAGGTGTGCTTGGTGGCGAGGTGTCTCCGGAGATACTCATGCCTTCGACCATGCCTTGTTGTACCATCTTCAACACATAGCTGAAGTTGACATGCCCGAGACGGCGATGCCAGGTTGCAAGGTCAGCGCTGGAAGTCGACCGAGCAGTGGTCTTCAATGCGGAGAGTTGAACTGGGGTAGTGAGTTCAAAATCGCCCACTGAAGCGATATATGTGCGAGGCGTGATCACGGGTGTTGAGTCGAGGACGTACAGGCCCTGAGATCGCGCGGCCGTCGCGACGTGTTTCCCATCGGCACAATGAATATTGCAGCCGTTGTCCTTGAAGACAACGTTGAAACCCTTCTTGGTAAGGTGCGAGACCGAGAGGAGGTTGCTGTTGAGGTCCGGGACGAAATACACGTCTGTGAAGAGAGAGCGCGCATGTTCTTGTCCAGATATGCGGACGTCAACCGCGACTCGTCCAATGCCAACAGCGTCGATGGTGGACTCATCACCAAGGCGGATGTGGAGGGGGGTTGCAAGCGGTTTGTAGGCGACGAACCAGGAGCGTTGCGAGCTCATGTGCACAGAGGCACCTGAGTCGACAATCCACCTCCGGGATAGGTCGTTATGAGAGCGGTAGTCGTTTGCCATGAAGAGCTGGAGCGGGCGATCAGTGTCGTCAGCAGTTGTGGCGACCTTCGCGTGCTCGCTAGTCTTCGTCTTCGCTTGCTCGTCCTTCGCAGCCTTGTCTGCCTTCTGCTTCCGGCACTCATCCGCGGTGTGTCCCTGCTTCTTGCAGTATGAACAGCGCACGTCCGACCTTTTCTTCTTCTCCTTCTCCTTCTGACCGCCTTTGCCTTTCGCAGTCTTCGCGAAAAGAGCGACTTGTGCAGGGTCGCGGCGAGATTTCTCCTCCATGAGGATGGAGTTGATGACGGCGTCAGTGGTCAGGGATCCTGTGCTCGACTCCATGAGGATTGTCTTGAGCACGGAGTAGGAAGGGGGGAGAGAGATAATCATGGCGGCGGCAATCAGTGAGTCATCGAGGGGTTGACCGAGGGACGAGAGGATATATGTCTTCTGGCGCATGGCGTTGAGCTGCGGTTCGAGAGGGGAGTCGTCCGAGAAGGTGCCGCGGAAAAGGTCTGAGAGCAAGAGCACTACTGTCTGCTTGCCTCTTCCCTCGTACCGGGCATGCAACTTATCCCAGACGTCCTTCGCACTCGTAGCGTATAGGACGCCGTTCAGAGGCTCATCTTTGAGAGTGAGCGTGATTTGTGCGCGCGCCTCCTTGTCGAAACGAATGAACTCGGCGGACTCGAAAGCCATAGTGGGTCCAGGGTCGGTGAGCGTGCCGTCGACATGTCCAATCAAACCGCGGAGCTCCAGGACCGTGGTGATGCGGTGCTTCCAGGTTTGGAAGTTCGAACCGTCGTCTTCAAGAGCTGTAATGTCGAGAAGGCGGTTCGACGCAGAGGCTGGGCCGCGAGGAGGGTAGATGGTCGTCATGACTTGGTATAGAGTGCTTTAAGATATCTTGTAAAAAACGGATGTAGGTTTTAGATTAAGAGCGCGGGGCTCATAACCTTTTGCAGGGTTACGAGCTGACCGACACCTGTAGAATACGAAGGAACGAGTAGCACTCAGTGAGCCTCGGAAGAGGTGACAACTGGTAATATATTCCGAACCTGTAGAATACGAAGGAACGAGTAGCACTACAGGAATGTAAGTACATGATTTGGGAGTATAAGATAAAGACACGACGAACCTCAGTGAGCCTCGGAAGAGGTGACAACTGAGGAACGTCGTGTCCTGCAGATCGCGAAACGTCAGCGCGTCGAGCGCTTGCGTAGAACTGTATAGTTCAAATACAAGTAAACAAAGGGCGCAGTAGGCGCGGGAGAACGCGAAGGGAGTAGCGACCGTGTGTGATGAACTACGAAATAAAACAACAATCCGTCTGCACATAGTACAGTTTGCCTATACTGTAGAGAAACTACCTAAAGTTCATGTCACAGTCACAAGCCCCTTGAACTTGGTCGATTTGAACTTGTGTAACACGTCACAGGCAGGGCAAAACCCAGCGCTTGAAGGGCGCCTTTCAAAAATTTGCGCGCTAACGCGATAAAATTACCATATTAGGGCACGTGAACTTCCAGATTTTTGATGAACTTGTGTCACATGTCACAGCCCATGAACGTTAGGTCGTTTCTCTACAGTAGTCTACTTGAATATTTATTCTCCTCAGGGTTCCGCGCTTTCTCCGTCCACTACCATGCCCGATGGCCGAGGTTACACTGTTTGATGACCCTCTAGAACCACTGGGTATTGTGTGCGACTTGAATGTTTGACCACGGCATTCGAATCATCCTATATTCCAAGAGAGCGGTCTATGAAGCTCCTTCTACAGATACCGTATAAGTACTAATACAGTTGCCTGGCTGCCTCTCAAAGAATGAGCAGGACAGCATGACGAGCTTTATGACTGACGTCTGGGTGACTCTTTCGACCCTAGGCCGCTCGCGACCTTTTGGATTTCGGTTTGATAACGCCGACCCGTTCCCCACGAGTAGGCCACACGAGATTGAAGTAGACACAAGAGTCTAGGGCGAATATTTGCGGAGTATAAGATAAATGATTTATGGTACATAGGTGCTCTAGGCACGGAATATATACGTGACAGCAGGAAAAACAGTGTGTCTGGGGCATTACAGAATGTTCCGGTGTGGTATAATGTAGGGGTCATGAGGACGGGGGTATGATACAGGGTTTGTCATGAAAATGATGCAGTGCGACAGTGCAGACGACAGCCAAGAACGAATTTATTGATGGTACTTCATATACGGATAGGGCGCGTAGTGAGCAGAGTTCCCGACTCGGTTTTGATTCTGGTTCTGATAGGGATATTGCATCGTAGGGTACTGGAGGTCTGTCACTTCGTCAGTTCGCCCGTGGAGTGTCTCCGGACTCACAGCGAAAGGATGTATGGGATCGACGTGCTGCGAGATGGGCGCCTGCCAGTCCTGAGGGTCTTCTACCTTGACGGAATCAAGGAGATACGGTTGCTGCGGAGCGACATGCGATGTATGGTAGGGGTGATGTGCTTGCGGATGCGGCTGTTGTTGTATTTGCTGCTGCTGAGCATGATGATGCGTGAGTGAAACTGGGAGAGGCTGTTGAATCTGAGCGTGTTGATGATGCTGATGGTGTTGATGCTGTGCGGGATAGTAAGAAGAGTTGTTCGCTACGTTCGGAACCGTAGCGTGCGAGCTCATGGTGGGTTGATATCCTCGGATATCTGGAACTCTGGATTGAAGAAACCCTCAGTCAGCTTTCAATCATATATGGTGGCACCGGGAACACGCACCTTTGGGGTGATTCTCTCTCGAGACTGCCCTGAGCGTATCCATAATCACTACTGAAGCAAGGTCAGCGGTTGTTTGCGGGGCGAAATGATAGGTGGCCTACCTGAGAGGACGACGTGCAGGTGGTGGCAGAGAATGCTCCACTGGCTCGAGCTTCGGCGGAGTATAATGGCGGGCGGGCGGAGTAGACGTCTCGGACATGCCTGATGAACCCGCAGTAGAGGGTCGTCCTTCCACAGAAGGAGAATGTGAGGGGCGACTCTCGCGTCGGGTGCTTCGTTTCCGCGTCGCAAGCCCATCGGGCCAAACGCACTGCAGCGCCTCGATTAGCGGAGGAAACGTCACTAGAAGCATTCTCCATACCTTTCGGTTGCTTGCATGACAACGCGCACAGTCCGGTTTCTCCTCGTCGCACTGAGGCGCAGTCAGCAACCAGGGTGGAGTATCCCCCGGGCAACACATACAACTCACCTTGACTTTCTTCGTTCGACATGTTAGACAGCCGGTCTTGCTGCGTGTGTACTTGGGACGCTTGCGCTGAAGTGGCTCAGGTTGCGACATGGATGCCATGGGCATCGAGCTTGGGACGTGCTGCTGGGCCGCATAATATATTTGGGAGTAGTCAGATGTGGTCGGGCTATAACCCATGGTCAGAGAACGCGCAGAGGTTATAGCGCACAACACTCACTAAGCATAGTGGAGGCCGTCCTCCATTCTTGCTGAGGCCTTCAAGAACAGGTGGGCTGGAAGGGGGGAAGGTGCAGATGACGGTGAACCATGCTGAGGTCGGTTTTGAGGCCTAGTGGCAAGCACCTAAGAACCGTGGATTGTTGTGCGGATCACCGCAAATCGAGATGTGGATCTTCTATCCACTCGGTCCACGTCGCTCGAAGAAAATTTAGAAATACCCTTTGGTATCATTTCCACTCGGCGAGGCAAACGCCAAGGTCCATCGCCCGCGCTCACAGCAGATATTCGGACTTTCATGAACCCTCCCGTGAGGACTTGAGTGCTGAGAACACAGTAATACCCCCGTGGCTGGCTTCATGTGTCGCACCCTAAATCAGAGTGAGTCATGGGAAACCCCCACAGTAGGTCAGATCTCCCATCGTATTCCCGGGACATGCAACGTACCGCAGACAAATTGACAAAAAGAATATTATTTAGACGCAGGGAGAAACGGTACAGCGAGCGTGGTATTGCCCGGTGTTAACTTCATTAGGGAAAAATACACCTTTCGAAGGGGGTCAGTTGTAAGGGCTGCTGGTAGGCCGAATTGTTCCGCGCGTCGGTCTATTAGTGACGGCCGTCGAACATTTAGTCATTTTTAACTCCGTTAAACTACATGGGAGAACTCTTTGGCCTTGTGTTTTTGTACGTTGCATCGAAGCTTTCATATAGGACTTGTCCGTAACAGCGTGGTGGTACATATCGTGCCTTGGAACTTTGAAGGCTGATACGTGTACAACATCGACATGGCCCCCAGGACGCGCGAGACGGCGCCCATTGTGCATCGTGCGACAGCGAAGGCGGTATTCCCGCACCGCAGAGGTAGTTTGGGGGGTGGATTACGTATACGAGCTGCCTTGCTACCGTACTCATCTGATGTGTGCTGCTGTGAGGTGGCAGGGCGTACAGGATGAACCCTGGCGACTTCCTTGAGGCGCCGTGCATGGCCGCAGAGAAAAAGGTGGATATTATGACAAGGAACCGGAATATGCCTTACGGCGATGACCCATCCAGGATTCTGCACTATGTACACGATGGTCACTTGATAGGCAGTGCACATATGTGCATATCTCTGTTCTCTTCTCCCGCTCGGCCTCACGCTGTCGAATTTACAGTTTACGAGCTGCAGTACTTTCACTCGCAGATTGAATCCGATGCTGCAACTATCTATCGTTCCTCCAGATTTCCACGTGTATAGCTCTGGGCAGCCTGTATTGTTACCCGTCTTTCTGGAGATAAGCACATCGGTATACTGAGCCAGGAGGCGCACGAATACCTCCGGTTTACCTCATAGGACAAGGGTCGTTGGTGATCGAATCACAACTGGAGTGGCTTATGTAGAGACAATTGACTAAAAAAAACTAAAACAATCTATTTGTATCTCCGGCCCCTATGTGTTTTGACAACAACACTCAGCGCCGCAACAAAACAGCAATATCAGTCTGATGCTCCGCGACGGCTTGGGACAACAGACCAGTAAATATACCCACTTGCCCCCTGAGCGAGCTCCTTAAGCACGCTAAATCACGATATCGAAACACACTATCCTAGAACTTTCCTATTATGTCGACGGCGTATTCAATCGGCAATCGTCCCAGAGGAGCATGACCAGGTGGCCCGCACCGTGCACGGAATGATGACGGTCAGCTGCAAGATCTCCACATATAGCAGGAAGGTTACGTGAGGAGCAAGGCTGCTGTTTGATTACCGGGGGCTTGTCTACGAAGCAGCTTTCCGTTTTCCTCGCACAACGTCTGTCTGTAAGACATAAAACATCGGTTAACCAGGGATGCGCTCGCGAGGCGAGCAGCGATTGACCTCGACTGACGTCTCTCAACACAGCTTATTGAGGTTCGGTCTGCTCTCCGCAATTGTGGACGGAGATTACGGACAATCATCACCGATGGCGCATCACCGGAGCACCAGGCTGAGCGACGCTGCTTCAACGTCGGTACCGCATCTCTTCGTATTCGCCAATGCTCGTTCCCCTCCGAATGATGACGCGCCACCACTGTAGCTGCAAAGTATTATCAGATAAGTTGACCAGGAGATGGTCGGCTATCTGCTCACTGTGCATATGGATCAGTCAAGTTGACTGGCGGACTTACGGAGCGGAGTCGATGGCCATCCAGTACTGCGCTGCACACTCCGTGTCCGCGCTCTGTTCCTCGCCAAGGGTCTATGACGATCCGTTGCTCAAGCGTAAAAAGTCTCGCGGGATCGCTTAGACTATGAAGTAATTTCGCTTGTACGGTCTTCATGAACAGCGACATGCAGTGCAGGACACATTGCAGATCCTTCTTCCCACGTATCTGCTGTTGTTCGCAGTATAATGGCTGAAATGTAAGCTAAGAGGTAACCTGTCATTGCAAGCACTGCTCGGTGTAGATCCCTTCTGACATTGAGCACGGTAAATCCTATGAGATCATAAACAGTTTCATCGAAGCACGTACCAAACTCGCTAGCCGTATATTCTCTACCCATGATGAACAGTCGCGCGAGAATGAGACAAGGTGTATATCGCCTGCAAACATGTGATGGGGGATTCAGGAGGGTGTTGAAGGCTTGACGGTAACTCGGTGTGCACCAGCCACGAGGTATTTCCACCCATGACCACGAACAGGAAATAACAACAAACCACGATAGCCATCAGCTCATAATGACCTCGCAGACATAACTGGAACACGCAATAACCATTGGCGATATCCGTGTCCATGCCCGAGAAAAGGCTGGAAGGTCAGACGATGCTTATGCATTGACATAACGATTCTGTACACGGAGCGCGTGAGCTCTGTTGCCGCCTTGAGAAAGAATAAGTCTTCGGGAGAAGAACTACCAGCTGCCCTTTTGTCCCGAGTGCGATGTATTTCATAAGGGAATTGAAGTCTGTGTCTTTTTTTAACACAACAAACCCTGATCGCATTATCGGGCGAAGTGACGACACTGATAATGAAATGCGCCCGCACCTGAAACAAGTATGTGCAGAATCATTTTTTGTCACTGATAGAGGACAAAACGTTCGATCGACGGATTCCGTTTTCTGAAGAGTGCACTAAATGATGCTGTGGTGACGCAATTCGGCAACGTCTCAGTATGTGAATATCCGGAAACATAACGGCACACGCACTGGTCATAGATACTCTATGGGGTGCACTTTTCTCCTGGGCGGTAGTTCTGCGACGAGTGGAGCTTCCGGAACCATGGCGGTCATGTAACGTGAAGCTAAGCTCCGTTCAAGATGTTCAGCAATGCAAAAGTCGATACTGTCCGCTGAGGCGATAGCTCGGACGAGTAGGTGGGGTCAAGGAACGCCCTACGACACCCGACTATTGCCGCTTTGTCCATCCTATGGAGCATAGCGTCTGGTTAGCGTCGTAGGAGGTGGTCACAGACCTCGTCATGGAGTGCGAGGGTGTGTTCCGAGTAATCCGGCAAAGTATAAACTAGATAACGCTGTAAAATGATCGGTGTACAGTACGCCCAGGCATACGATGCAACCTCCACTGGGAAGCAGAAGAATGCATAACTCAAAAAGGTCATATTTGCTATGCCCGGGGGCCGTGCATTTCATGACCGACATCTCGTATAACGTGAACATGCACACCCTGGAATACTAATGAGCTGAGACCACGAGTCCGGATACACCATGAGTTGGGCGAACGTACTGAGAAAATAGGACGTCCGGTCACGTATTAAATCACCAGCACCGCCAAAGACACTCAACTGTCTTGCAGTTTCCCCACGATGTTTTCGCCCGCGAAGTTAAGGTTGACCGATCTCACCCTGAATTGGTCAAGAGCAACGAGGCAGCGTTCCGTGATCATGATCAGTTATTTGCCTTTGAATTTCGAAGATAGGGGCGTGGCTATAATACAAAACGATCAGTAGCCTAAGGGGGATAAAAATTTCTTGTGTTGATTCTGGTGATTGAAACACGAATATGTGGACATCATGCCAATGTGGCCAGCGAGAAAAGGAACTCGCACCCTTGCGAAAGATTGACGTTTCTCGGGGGTTGTAAGGGTTCGCAAATGTGAAGAAGATGTTATTGATTGGTCAATCTCTAGCACCGCAGCGTTCCATTGCAGGGATGCAGAGGTACGATAGTACAGCAGAAGAAAGACACTAGTCGCACCATTGAGTTACGATCGCCTTACTGTTTGACAAAAAGGTCCGTGAACTTATCGACCGGCATCTTCGAAAGGGACACCGAATCATTTACGGTGTCGAAGATCCTGTTTGCCGCCGGGTTTCATCAGGCTTAGACGAAAGGAGTGGGTCATTGGACTTACGTCTTTTGGTGTCCCTCATCAAAGTGAGGAGCGATGTGGCGCTTGAACTTTGCAAGCAGCAATGGAGTGCCTTCTGCTCGCCTGCGTTTGTGACCGACGGGGTACTCAACTTCGACCTCATCTAGAACGGTGCCGTCGTTCAATTCCACAAGGAGCGCATTAGAGATGGACCGTTTGGACGGCTGGTGATAATCGATGCTGTAGCGCTCTTCCTCGACACAGTGGATCTTGGCCCGGAGTTCATCGATACGGGGATCTGCTGCTGCTGCATCGGAATAGGAATTGGACGTTAGCTCGCCGAAGATAAGTGGGTATGCAACCATATAGTTGATGTCGTGGCTGAGAACATGCATGAGTTCGCAGCGAACACGTAATCAGTAAACCAGAGCAAACTTACTCTCGGTCAGCGAAGTTGTCCAGCGGACCCTTCTTATTGATGATCCTCATTGCAGCCTGCTGCGTCCGAATGCGAATACTCTTGATATCATCGGACGTCTTTCCCAGGCTCTGTAACTTTGCATATATGATGTGCGCAGCTTCCACGGCAGTCTGCGCATGGAATTCCGCCGGGTACGAAATTTTGAAGAGAACATTCTCCATGATGTAGGACGTGTACGGCATAGCAAATTCAAACGGGTTGTTCTGCGGAATTGGAGGGGGAAGAAGGTGATTTAATTTAGGAAATTCCGTCACATTATGCAAATATAACAAACCTTGAAAAGCACGTCATAAAAGCCCCATGTTTTCGCACTGAGCACGGAGGGCATGCCCTTCTCGCCCTTCTTGACCAGGTAGGCCAAATTAACCGCGCGAGAGCATGCATCCCCGGCAGCCCACGACTTGCGCGAACCGGTGTTCGGAGCATGGCGATAGGTACGTAAGGACTGACCGTCAGCCCAAGCCTGAGAAATGGCATCGATAGTCTGAGTGCGATCAAGACCACTGATTCCATCGGTCATTTTTCAGAGTTCCTATGAGCAGAATCGTACGGTGAAGACATACAGGAGCTTGGAAACAACCGCCGTACTCGCGACCTTGACAAGCACGACGTGGTCAAGACCCACTCGGTTGAATGAGTTCAGAAGGGCAAGCTGGCCTTGGATTTCGTGCGCCTTGATCATTCCCTCGAGGACGTCACGAACAGTCAGGCTTTCGCCCTTGCGAGCAAGATGGTCGGCTACGGCCAGGATGGCGCCGAGGTTATCCGAAGGGTGGCCCCATTCAGCCGCGAGCCAGCAGTCGTTGAAGTCAAGCCAACGTATCTGAGTACCGATATTGAACGCGCCTCGTACGGGGTCAAGCTGGTAATTTGTGCCGGGAACCTTGGTGCCTGTGCACACATGGTAAGCGTATGGAGTGAAGCAATCACAACATACATACCGTTAGGAACCACTGTGCCTTCAACAACGGGACCCATCAGCCGAGCACAAGCATCAAACCTCAGGCCTTCCAAGCCGCATCCAATAGTGTCGATCAAACAGAGTCTTGCGGTTTCGAACGCAAGTTCTGAGTCAATCTTGTAGTTGTGTACATAATCGGCAATGTCTTGGAGGACCTGGTCGGGCTCTGGACGAACTGCGCTCTCTGCTGCGTGCGACATAGTGCGTGCCCCGAATTGTGACAATGACGGTTTTGCGAAAGCCGGTCGATGAATCAACGGAGATCTAGCGATAGGAACGGCGGCGCGAGTGTAAAGACGCGTGGCAAGCGGATTTGTACGTGTAATCCGCGGTACACGCGATCTGACCGTAGACAACATCTGCACTTGTACTGGAGTGTGTTGCTCGTCGTTGCGTGGCACGTCGGTCACGTCGCTTGAGCAAAACCGCGTTTCGGCGGTGAAATACCCCACATTTGACCGGCTAAACCCGTACCCGACGATACCGGAAACGTACAACTGCACATACCACTCACGGAATTATCGGACTTCTCATTCACTTTTGAGCGGTAGACTTGCCTGGAATTATCGCGAGAATATATGACATGCGTTGAAAATGAACACCTCGACTGAATGATACGTAACAAAGGTCTGCGATCGATCGAAGAAACCCGGGGAGGTTGTCAGCCTCCCCACCCAAGTTCATGCTTCGGTAAGGGTACTACAGAGACATGGTCTGCATTCTCTCCTTGCGGGTTGCCCATCCACCTCCAGCAAGGTGAACAGATGATAAAGGGACTTTCCCCCAAGCGTATGTCTCCACAGACAGCATAAACTGCCGGGGCTTTATTGCACGCCCTACATGTGTCGAGCAGAGGCGGAGTGATTTGCGTGGTAAGCGGGTAGCTTGACAGAGGTGGGTCGGAGGAATGATGAAGTCTAGTGAAAAGGTTATCATGCATCAAAGGTACATTGCGGAGTGACTACGAACCTCAGCTGTTCGAAGATGACGAAATGCTCGCAATCCCCGGCATGGAGTAACCAATACGGTTTATTCAGGCAAAATTGGAGAGTCGTGAAGGAAATATCGTGCATAGCACACCCTTTATTCAAGGTCGGTCTGTTTTTGGCAGGTAATTTCTTGACATATTCCAAGAGTTTCCTGTAGAGGAGTTAGTGTCCTTCGTTTACAACCCAGGATACAATTTAGCGAGACCTACTCACTCCGAATAGTCTTGTTCTGATTGACCGTCACCGTAAATTACGTCCTCGACACAAACAACGGACCCCGTGCTTTCAGGTAGCTGTGAGTCCCTCCAGCGAGAGATACCGTCTTCATCTTCGTGCTCTTCAGGCATTTCATGAGAGGAGCATGGAATGGTATCGACCAAATCCCCTAAAGATTGAGAGCATAACAACACATGCTGCGATGTACGAGTAAGCAGCCGGTGACCCCAGTGCAGCGAACTGTATGCAGTCACAAACAACAGCGCTTGATGTGGGCCCTCTGGCCCCGGTACGAATGACAGCGATTTCTGGTGCAAAGTATGAGCACAGCACAAAACATCGCGGCTAGGATAGTACCGTTTCGAATAGGGTATTATGATCTGAGTTCTTTGGTGGGCGTATAAATAGAGCCGCTTGCAGGGTCAATCTGGTTGGGACATAAGTTATATACAGGGGCAGCTTTACGGTGTTAACTCACGGCCAGCACTGCAGCTGAATACTATCCAAGCTGTTTTGCAATACACGGACGTTCGGATGTTCTTCCGAGGGGTCTGGCAAAGTAGCTCGCTTGCGCTTCTTTTTGGTAGAAGTGTCCGCACTTTCTTGCACTGACTGAATAAACACCTGATGCGTTTGCATAGTGTGGCCCATCAGCCTCGGACTGCGTATGACATCGTGTAATTGATCCTGAAATTCTGCGACACTGGGTATAGTCAGTACAACTCGCAAGAAAAAACACCAGCGAGCGTAAAGATATATGGCCTAAGAATATGGACTAAGAACATACAGAAGAAAACGTACCTACATTCGGCTTCAATTTCCTTCCGGCGTTCGTCCGTCAACGCGTTCCAACCGGCCACAGCGATTTCTGGCACAGAAGGGGGACTAGTCTTGCGCAAATCGTCCGTCGAGTTGAGAAAAGAAGTGACATCCACCAATTCTGAGGGTGGGCCAAAATACGACTCATAGCTTTGACCTTGTCTTATGTTCATGACTGTGGTGCTTCAAAAGGTGTATAGTGACGGCATGGTGGTCGCGGTCATCCGAGCTCTCCAGCGCTAAGATCGAATACATGTTGCTACACACCTCCGTCGTTGCAGTAGCAAGTCGGGACATGCACATTCAACCAGATTTTAAGCTAATTGCCGTCCATGGAGGGGCAGGTTTTCACAGCACAGCCAAAATCTCGGAAGATGAAATAAAACGATGTCTCAAGCTGTGTGGCAGGCCTTCATGACATACGCTGAACTTCGCTGAAAGTTCTACTCCAGTGCCTGCAAACAGTCCCTCGCGAATCTGGAGAATGGATGTACAGGTCTAGATGCTGTTGAAACGTCTATTGCAATCATGGAGGATGATCCTTGCTTGAACGCAGGTGCTTTTGTATTCACTGCTTGTTACGTGCATATGATTCTCATCAGCCTTGCGCTCTCAACCAGGGTACGGATCCAACCTCACGTTTGAAGGCAGCGTAGAATGCGACGCGTCCATAATGGATGGTCGTACTGGAGACTTCGGAGCTACAGGTGCACTCTCTGGTGGGTCGCGAATGCCACTCGCTAGGCGTGCCACCTTTAACTCTGCGTCGAGGTGTAAAGCATCCAATATCTGCCGCAGTAGCTGTTCTGAGATATTCTCGCCAACCCGATCCGCTTGGAAGGATACGGCCTATGTGACTATTTTGGCTTGATGCGCAAAAAATGTCCTGCTGACGTATTTACCAGAATGTTAGTGTCTAACGGTGCGAAGGCGTTTGCGAGGGCACAAAATATCGCGCGTATACCAGACGAAGATATGATCACTCCTCGTGCCAGAGACGAGTGGCTGAAGTGGCTGGAGCGCTACAATTCAGCAAGCACTGAGCCGTCTGCCTCTCCGATCATTATACCTGCATTGAGGGAAAGACAGGATACGGTCGGTGCTATTGCATGGGACGCATCTGGTTCATTGGCCGCCGGTGTCTCAAGGTGAGAGGATACACTCAAGTATTGTATACCATTAGAGCGTACTGATCGACGAAGCGGCGGGCTGCTGCTGAAACCCGCTGGACGGATAGGAGAAGTACGCAGGCTGCTTGCTTGTCATACAACGCCAGGGCTTACGGCATCGACAGGCAGCTATCTTCGGTGCTGGATGCTGGGCGCAGCAAAGTAGTGAGTCGGGTACGGAACGAGGCGTGGCGTGTAGTTTATCAGGTTAGTGAGAAACGATCAGGCCCATGCAGAGGTGATGAGTACTGAGGACCGTAGGCTCTGGAGAATATATCACTAGGATGATGCTAGCGAAAAGTATAGGTGAAGCTGTCATGCAGAACCCTGATGAGGACATCCATGGTATTCTGCACTCTACGCTGACAAACTTCTACGGTGAGCTGATGTTGTTTCGTACCTGGGGTAAGATATTTGCGAATACTCTTTGTAGAAATGTGTCGTCATCGTGGCGAAACAGAGCCCAGCGCGGGAATTATCCTTTTAGTGCAAGAGGTGGATGATGATCATGTACAGCACCGTGAGTTGTTACAGTTGTATAGTCAAATGCACATCCCCTCTGATCAATAACCTCCACGAAGCTCGTCTATGGTGTGCCTTCACTACGGAGAGCATGTCTATAGCGTACGCTTCCACGTTACAGCCGAAGCCCAAGGTGCGGAACACCCGCTTGTGTTGAGGCCATGCTGATAACCGTACGACAGGCTCTGATACTCCGCCGAGATTCGAATCCTTTTCAGGGAGATACTCCTTCTATATATATCAGTGCTCTCTCCATGGCTGGCTAGGATAGCTTGTCACAACATTGGAAACATGCGAAGAAACCAACGACCTTTCATCTCGGTGCCGATGGAGCAACGTTCCTTGCAACTGGAAGGGTGTTCCCGTTGCCATTTGATATCGCGCGGGGCGTCCCGCCTGGCGCAATAGAAGTTGACCTCGGAAGCGAACCAGGAGTGCCGGGACGCGAAGCTGTGGGCGTCGTCTTTGGTTTCACTGCGTTCAATCGCTGAAGAGTCTTCATGGGGAATTTTGTCCTGCGTCATAATCTTCAGAGGAATGGAACTTAATATGATCGCTGTATTGTACATACCTGCAGGTTGAGCACACTGGAACGGGTGAGCAGAATACTACAGACACAATACGCAGTGGTCAGCAATGAACGACGCCGGTGACTCGTGAACGCACTTGATAGACACACAGAGCAAACGAAGCCAATGTCCACAATGTCCTTATGACAAAAACAAGCGGCTCTGAAGTCAACCTTGTCTTGGGTGGGAACTGAAATGAGTTGACGAATTCCAGGTGGCGGGAGGAAGGACATCTAGAATTCAGGTTGAGAATGCTCGGACACTACATTCCGGCCTGAACTACCTACCATAAGAAATTGCAAAAGTGCGTCAGGTCTCTCGACATTGATGTAGGAGCCCCCGGTCAGATGCGCAGCTTGCTGCAGAAAGACGCTATCCGTGCCATACAATTTGCACACGTCTATGGTTACTTTCTGTTGTTCGTCAGTACGGATAATACCATCAGCGGCAAATTAACTCACCAGCTTCTGTGCGGAGAATATAGAGTTCATGATAGAGATGTATGAAGATGACTGGTCCGGAGACACCGAGATAATAAGTATGCGAGGGTCTGGTAACCCGATGATCCCCTCAGTACGCGCACTAGCAACATTGGTAACGCGATTTATGTCTGAAAAATATTCAGCTCGAAACGAATGAGTATATTGGAGGAAGCACGCACAGCACAACGATTTTGTGAGAGCACCGACAAAATCTATCGGCGCTGCAAGTCAAGTGAGTCAGACAATCGCACACAAATGCCGTACATACGACCCACCTTCTTGCTCAGGCTCCCCGAGGGCGTTCACCTGCTGTAGGATTGACTGCATTACGGTCGAGTCCAGTATCTTGAAAGGTCTGTAAGTATTAGAATCTGGCACAATTGCTTGCTCATCCGTCGGCATCGTCGTGGAGTACAGCATCACGCTATACAGGGTCATCTGTCATAAAGTCTGTCTTGACGTAGGAAGGCATACTATACCTTTTTCCTGGAAGCGCGCCAAACACAGCCAGGCTGTTCTCATCCTTGCACGCCATGTGGGCGTTGAGAAATGCCAGCATCTGCGAAAGGAACGTAGACAGAGGAAGCGATGGTTTGTTGCTCGGTAGACCGGATAGGTGCCATTGCGTGGGAGATAAGTCAAGGATGACACTCAAGTGTGAGGCTTTGTCCATAGTGGCTTATAGGCAAGGAAAGGCGGTCAGTGACCTGGTGACCCTCGGGCTTTTATCTACGTTGAATTCATATACAGTGAGTTCGGATAATGTCAGGATCGTCCTAACTTAGCACGTACTGGAAGCTGTCCTAGCTGAACTTGAGATGATTACATGGGCATGCTCGTCTGAGCTTGAAAGCGATGACAGGCCAAACATCGACAAATAACGCGTCCTTCGCGCTCACAATAGGCGCGATCGCGTCGTGAGTGGGCAACCTCACTTCTCGCGACGAGCAATGGCGACGCACGTCGGTATTCTGCCAAACGGTACGCCCTTTTATGTGCTTTCCTCTCGCAAGAGCACTAACAGCGCACACACAGATGTTCTGGACACCCTGTTATCTCAACTTGAGGACTCTGACAGTGCCCAACAGCAAAGGAACCTACGATTCCTAAGGTTACCCCATCCGCGCACAGGTACTCGCTCGACAGGAGCTGATATTTGCCATGCGCTGGGCTGATCCGCGTTATTAACAGGCGTTCCGTCCCTTTTTCTGCCTTATGAGCTGCGCGACGCGAAGCAGACATCTATACTTGAGGTGCAGATGATCGCACCTCCAAACCAGCGATCATGGTTTCTATCAGAGGGACAAGTCTTGGAAAGTCTGTATGTCTCTGAGCTCCTCTCCTTCTAATACTGAACAGGCTTTAGACGGAAACCTCCTCATGATGACCCCAATTGACCCCGCCTTTCTACTAATACCTCTCCTTCAGACCACCATACCAGTACGTCTCCCCGTCCGCCGTCTTCTCAGATCGTTCTCATGAAAGCTTCTTAACTCCAGCTGAACGGAGGCACAGCGACTTTTCGTCCCCTAGACGATGTTATTGACTTGGCAGTCGAAAAAATGACATTGTCACCACCATACCCACCGGACCCGAAGGACCCTACCACACGTATATCTCAAAAAGATATTAGAACATTTCTGTCCTTGGACTGCGCGCATAGCGCTATGAAGCGTGTATGCGAAGTGAAAGGTAATGAGTTCCACTTTTGTGCCTACTCAATCGCTAACCAACGAATCCAAATGCAGAAATAACGTCAGAAATTACCGTATATCGTTACTCGGTGGAGAAAGTCATTTCCTACTTGAAAATCAAAGTGGATAGACTCAACAACCCAGAGTTGTTTGAAACTTCCCGTACTCTCGTACGCACTCTAGCAAAGGATGGTCTCATGGAAGACGGAAAGGAACAATTACTTGAAGGTGTGCTCCCTAGAATTCACACGTGATAGCATTGCCTGATTATTACACAAGCGGGGAGATTGAAGTCCGCTTGTGACCTTGTGTGTCAGTATGCACCCACAACGATCCGAAGCGCATTACTGGCCGCCTACGAGTGAGCTCGAGATAATCTGCCCACCTTTCTATTCTCACTTACAAAACACTGCATCTCAGTTTTGCAAGCTTTGACCTATATATGAAATCTCTCCAGGATGAGGCCGCATCGCTTGCTGCAGCCGAGATGAGCAAGGCCGAAGCCAAAGAAAGCAAGGGCGCTAAAGGAGACAAGAGCGGTGACAAGAAGCGGAAGGGACCCGCGAAAGGATCGGTTGGAGTGGAGAAGTTGAAGAAGGCAAACACGAGGGGTATGGCCAAGCTTTCTACTTTTTTCCAGGCGAAGAGCTAGACGATCTTCTGCTTTCTTGGTTGAGTCTGTTTCTGGTACGCCGCAATAATTTATATTTGCATTGTGGCTGTAGTAATCGTAATTAGTTGTGCGACGGCTTTCGCCTTGTAGGGTTTAGCAGATGATGGTTGCAATCCTAAATGGATAGCTGACATGATACAAGTAACAGGGGACTGCAGTTTTTGCTAACCACTAGTAGCTGAAGTCGGCGCTGTTGAGTTGATGACTTTTGGTGAGGTAGACACGAAAAAGGGAAGTGAAAACGTTGGTCATCAATTGATGAGTCTCCAACTGAATAGGTGCACTGGTATATACAAGACGTGTTTCTGCCCGCTCTGTCGGGGGGTGACCCTCCCGGTAGAATGGATCCCTTATACTCAAGGATGCGCAAGGTACTTCTCTACATTTGCCTGTACAAGAGGGTTGATCTTCGACAAGATCCGAATTGTCTCGTGCTGGGAAGCAGGAATCAATCCCACTGGTAAGTTCTCTATGCTCAAAACCGTCAACCTTCCAAGTTAAGCACTTACCCAAACATTCTCCTGAACCTCCAACCCCTCCCTGCTAATGACAAAATCACTCGGCTCCCATGTCTGCCCTGTAGACACATATGCCCCTCTCATAGTCTGTCCGACGTGCGGTCCATCCTTCCCGTCTGGACCCAGGGCAGCCCAGATGATCTGCCGTGCGCCCTGCTCTGCTGTTCGCGCCATCAGCATCTCAGCTATCTTGTCTCCAATACGCATAGTAAGGGGGAGGTTGCGACGTATATTGGAAACACAGAAGCCGGGATTGACGGCCGTAGCAATGATAGGTGAGTGGCTACCGAGATGCTGTGCGAAAGCGCGAGTGAAGAAGATGTTGAAGACTCTATTTTTTATAAAAAGAACATCAAGAGTAAGCGTGCTTCTGTTATAGATATGTGAAGCATGAAGACTGGTACTGACGTTTAGTTTGTGAATAGCGGTTCGTCATTGTTCCGTTGCCGGAAGAACATTCAGCATCGCTGAGTGTGGCTAGTATGCCTTCCGGCGCAGATAACAACTTCTCGTCGATCTGCGCACGGCTGTACATCGAGCTCGTTACAACCACCAGCCGGGAATATGATTCGTGCTGCTCTGCAGCGCGTGCAAGATTCGGAAGGAGCAAAAACGACAACAGAGCCGTCGAGAGATGGTTGATCTGGAGACTTAGAGAGTCGTAGCATTTTGGTGCGCGCTTTAGAGCTTAGCATGAGGCAGAGTGCTGTGACATACGATTGTTCCCAGCCATCCTTGCTGACTTGGTATTCTACAAGCCGCACCCCGGCATTGGCCACGACAATGTCGAGTGGGACATCCTCAAGTCCTTTGGCAAAGGCAATGACTGTTTGAAAGTCGCTCAAATCGACTACGCGGACTTCAGGCAAAAATCCTGTTTCCTTCTGAATCACTGATACGCGACCGAATCAGCTCCGACCGCGAAGGAAATTCAAAGACGGTAATAGGTACGAGACACTTACGCGCGGCGGCATCCCTCCCTTTCTCCTCACTTCTGCATGCCATCACGATCCGTGTTGGAGGCTTCGGTATCCGCGCGAAGTGCAGGGCGGTCTCGAATCCAATGCCGCTATTTGCACCAGTGATGAGCACGGACTTGCCCCGCAGGTCCGCGGTTAGAGGTGGTGGGGGGAACGCGAATTGCTGGGAGAGGCCAGAGGCAACGGTGGTTTTCCCCATTGCAAGTGTTCTGCAAAGACTACGGTTGCCGGCTAGGAGTAGGGGAATATTGCGATGCCTCTGTTCAAACGGCAATCAAGGCTTACTGTCCTATATGTTTTACATATGGCGCGCACTTGCCATTCCATGCCACCGAGACTGGTCAAGTATATCCTGGTCGGCATATGCTGCGTGACGTGCCCGTTCGGCACCAAGGGTCCGAGGTGATTCGGATAACGGTGAACGCACCAAGCAATCTAGTGGTAGCTGTGCCTTGATACTAAGAAGCATTCCTGTACACAGCGCATGATCTAGCTTTTTGACCATCGACATGGTGCTGAAGAGTAATGGCCGGCCGAGAACGTTACTACAGCGGTTCATCGACAAGATCGGGGCTGTTCACGCATCCACAGACGCCAGTCGCAATGAACGGCTTGTCTCCTGCCACCACTACTGCCAGTACCACCTCTTGATATTCGCACATATGAATCAGTCTGACCACTCTACTGCTCACCACCCCCACCGAACGATCTATGTGACTCATACACAGTTCCGCAGGCACTACTAGCACACCCGCAGATCTTCTACTTTATCAAGTCGCCGTGCCTGAACGGCAGTACACTGTATTGCCTCTGCCGTCTCGACATGCCTTTGATTAGCTCTCCAACGGACGATCAGTATATGTCATCCAGGCCGCGTTAAATAGCCCCCTTCGTCCCCATCCGAGCGACCCCAGGCTCTTCTCATCGACGTTGTGCCCGCGCGGATGGCAGACAACAACCTCATCATCTGCTTCGGACCGACGGAGGATACGTTCCTCATGTGCTACGGCCGCCTCTGCGCGCACAAGAACGCACCCGCGATGCTCGTGAATATGTTAATGGAGGACGAGGACTGCAACCCCATGCGCCTTGGCTGGATCTCGTGAGTTACCATCCATCCCCTGCCTCCGCCTCTCTTCCCACCTGACATCCCTTCTGCTCCTCAGCATGCAGCCCGACTTCTCAACCGGCGTCTTCATGAGCTGGGTGACTGGTCAAGTCGGGTGGTCTGACGGCCTCGCACTCGAGCTCGCAGGGTACGTCAACCCGCCCGACGTGGCCAACGCGGTCTCGTACCTCACCTTCGCCGACACTGACGCAGGCTACTTCGTGCGCTTCCGCCCTGGCGGCGGGCCTGACGGCCGTGCGTGGCTCCTCAATGTGCGCCCAGACTACCCGGACCAGATCTCGCGGCTCATGAGCGAGGTGCCCGACTTCACGGACGCGCTGCGGTATGTCCTGTTCGGGCACGGCGGCACGCACATATATGTCTTCCGGACGGGATTCGTCGCGCATTTTGAGGGTGCGGCGAAGGACCCGCAGCACCCGCTCAACCAGGTGCGTCTCGCCGTGGGCGACCTTACCCGTGCGCGTGAGACTGAGTTCGATATGGGTAGATCCTTACGGAGTTCTCAAAACCCGGCTGGACGCTGCAGGACGGCTCAACTCTGAGCGCACACGACGACCGGTGGTTCGCGCTCAAGTTCGCGCATCCAGACAGCCAGGAGGTCTTCATGCGTTTCCACCTCCCTGCATCGATGCACGAGCAGCTTATGGAGCTCGTGGACATGACCAACAAGCCTGACGAGTCGTTGGGTGCGTCGCAAATCGCCTTTTGTTGACGTACAGCTGTGTTGATATGATGAGAACGTAGTGATACAGAAGTATTATCAGGAACTGACGGCGGAGTACGAGAATAACGTACGTCTGATTATGATGCTTGACTTTGGTGCGTGGACTAGCTGACGCTGAAACAGGCTCTGCAACTGGCAACTGCTATACCCATCGTGCCCCAAGCCACGGAAGCCACTAATTTTGTGCGTGATCATGTTGTTCGATGTAATTCGGAAACATAAGGCTGACTGCTGTGTGCACATAGGCGTTTATGCAGCAAACTACAACGACCCTCATGATGTGGTGACGACCGGAACCGCTACGTGCTGTGTATTTTCTGTCTGGTGTTTCTGTGTCTCGTCTGGAAGGGTCATGGGAGCAATGTACAATCGAAGGTTGGCGTCAGCGTACGCATGCACCAGTCATCTGTCCGAGCATCATGGCAAACTTCCGCCGTGAATGGTGAAAGAGACAAATCATCATTTTGGCACTACGCTAAGAGATGCATAGCCAGTGCCTTAATTGTTGAAGTACTGTTCTGCAATCGCCCTCACCTCTGGTGCAACATCTGCCAGGACCGCGATGGTTTCGTTCTGCGATGTGCGAAAAGCAGGAATTAGCAAGTCAAATCCTGCCCCAGAATGCAAATGAGCCACGCACCCAAAGCTTCTCCTGGGCCTCGAATCCTTCTTTACTAACCACAAAGTCACCCGGCTCCTCGACCTTTGCTAGACTCACGTAGGCCTCACTCATTGCATAGTGTACATGGCGACCCTCCTTCCCGTCGGGCCCTAATCCAGCCCATATCAGCTGACGAGCTCCTTGCTCTGCCGTGCGTCCGATCAGCGCCTGAATAGCTCGTACACGGATCCGCTCCGACAGAAAGACGCTGTGAGTGAGTTCTGTGCCGCACCACCCCGGATTGACACACGTTGGAACGACCGAGAAGGCGAGAGACTTAGAGAGATGTTGCGAGAGCGCGCGGGTGAAAAGAACAAGTAGAACTGTGTAAGTCTGGTTAATGTTAGGGCCCAATGTCTGCTAAGATGGCGACACATACGCTTCGTGTCCGCGTACCGACAAAGGGCAGTCAGTTCTGGCGTCCAATGCTCCTTGTTGTTGAGTTCATGAAGAATGTCATGGTAGACAAGATGCTCGTCAATCCGCCTCCAAATGTGCACTTCACTTGTCACGACAACGACGCGGGAGGACGAATTGTGCAATTTGGCGGCCTTATGGAGGTTGGGGATCAGAAGGAACGCAATCAGCGCAGTAGAGAGATAGTTGGTTTGCAAGCTGGTAAGGTAGAAATGGTTTAGCAATCGCAGCGTTGACAGATAACGAGGTGCATGCACGTACACTTCTTCCCATCCGTCCTCCGTCGCTTGATACTCAGACTTGGCAACTGCCGCATTGAGGACAAGTACGTCAATCGGCTCGCCCTCGAGCCGTTTGGAAAACGCTTTGACTGAGAGAAAGCTGGCTAAGTCGACGATCTCTACGTCTGCCCGGAACCCAGTTTCTTTAGCTATCACTGCACAACAACACACATATCGTTATCACGATACGAGACATACGTGTACTTTGTTACCGTAGAAGAGTGGACATACATTCGGCAGCCAGCGAGGCCTTCTCCTCATTTCTGCATGCAAGAATAACACGCGACGGGCACATCCTTGAAAAATGTTTCGCTGCCTGAAGCCCGATACCAGCGTTGGCGCCAACGATGACGATAGACTTGCCACTGAGATCTACGGAGAGAACAGGTGGGACGCGGGAGTATTGGTTCCAGAGGATGTCGAAAGCACTGAGTTTGACCATGTTATCGAAAGTGCTTTGCGCAATAGGTTTGCGCTTGCAGGGTGGTAAAGCTCACGACGGCTCGCACTCTCCGATAAATGTATTTAAAGGTGCAGCACACTAAATCTGTAACAGGCAGTCAGAACATGTCGATGACCGTTGATATGAGAAGGGTAATACCTGGTACCGCTCAAGCTATAAAATCAATAGGCCGAAGGGGTCGTGTGAAAGGCGACGGCTGCAGGCAGGATAAGGACTAATGAGGCCCACATGCTGAGCGCGATGGTCACCTCTCATGAACTTTCGTTCTTTGTTCAGCCTATACGGTTCTGGTAATGGTATCATGTCACATGGAAAGCAACTCTACATCATCGGTGCGCTACGCAGGTCGTCAGCATGGAACTCCCGACTGTCGGGGACTGTTTAGAACTCACCTCTGTAGATACTCAAGCGTTCGCGCTCACGCTCACGCTCATGCGTCTTGACTTATAGCTCTTCCACAGGATAAAATGACGTGTCCCCTCACGCAGTACTGAACGCCAAGACTTCCGAAGGCCCAACAAGTAGGGGACCGTGGGTTGTTGCATGATGTGAATGGCTGCACCATGAAGAAACGGAATCGTGATCATAGAGGTATACGGGACAGTCACGTGACTGACAGTGACGCCTGGGACGTTACCAGAGCGGAGGCAGGTCGCATCTTACGCGAACACCACGTAGTGATCAGAGGAATGTTATATTCAACAATGGATATAGCATAGTTCAGCCACCAGGAAGAAAGGGAAAGACCTCTTCGCATTAAGCAGACGGGGGCGAGGAAGCTCCTGGGAAGACCTGCACTGGATCTTAGGATCTCACGCTCTGCCAAAGTATTGTTCAACGATTTCCCCCACCTCCGGCACGACCCCCTCCAAGACCTGGATTGTCTCCTTCTATAAACCCGTATCAAGGGACCGTATCGTAGCAAATAAGATTTATGAGGAACTTACCCAAACTTTCTCCTGCGCTTCGTACCCTTCGCGAGAGATCGTAAAATCGCTCGGCTCCTCAACCTTCGCCAAACTTACGTACTGTCCACTCATTGCGTACCTCACATGAGGACCGTCACGACCGTCTGGCCCTAATGCCGCCCATACGAGCTGGCGCGCGCCCTGTTCCGCTGTCCGTCCCATTATCGCCTGCATGACGTTCATTCGTGTCCTTTGAATAAAGGGAATAGGAATATTGCTGGTGAGTCCGGTGTTGCAAAGACCAGGATTCGCGCATGTGGGGACGACCGAGGAAGCGTAAGTGTTGGTGAGGTGTTGGGAGAAAGCGCGGGTAAAGAGTACGTTCAGGACTTCATCACAATAGCATAGGATATTTGAACATGTGATACAATCCAAATAGAAATATGTGACGTACGTTTGGTGTCGAAGTATCGGGTAGCCATTACTTCTGAGGTGCAGTATTCTTCGGTATTAAGCTGGGCGAGCACACCGTTCTGAACGATTTGTTCATCAAATCTCCTCCAGTAGTGCACCTCGCTTGCAACAACAACGAGACGCGATGTAGAGGAATGCGTTTCTGCAGCCTTCAGGAGATTGGGCACCAGGAGGAAAGACAACAACGCAGTAGAGAGGTGGTTCACTTGTAGACTGATGGTTGAGTCGTGAGCTGCCAAAGCGATTAGATATTCTGTGTATGTGCGCACCCTTCCTCCCATCCGTCTCCTGTCGGTTGGTATAGGTACGTAACTACCGCGGCATTGAGAACGAGAATGTCAATCGGCTCGCCCTTCAGTCTTCTTGTGAACGTGACGACGGAGGCAAAGCTGCTCAAATCCAAAATCTCAACGTCGGGCCTGAAGGTTGTTTCTTTCGCGATGACTGAGGATCATTGGCTCATCAGCATAGTGACGAACAGACAGACGATGGATTGGGATACGTACGTTCCGCGGCCTCTTGCCCCTTCTTCTCATTCCTACAGCAGAGGATGAGACGAGCAGGCCTCATCCTCGCAAAATGCTTTGCGCATTCAAGCCCAATGCCTGCATTGGCACCAACGACGGTGACCGTCTTTCCCCGGACATCAGCGGTGAGCACTGGTGGGACACGGGTAAACTGGCTCCCAAGGAGGTCAGTGAAACTTAGCTTGCCCATGATAAGTATTAGGCAGGAGATTTGGGGTCAGCTAAAATGTTGTGTGATTGTCCTCCTGTATGTTGGGGGCATATATAACTGGGGGGTTGTCCACAACAAATCAGTGTTTGTCACAGTAACTCGCGGCAAGGAGGGTACGTACGTATGCGGATGTAGGTGGCCGCGATTACATCTGGAGGAGCTACAACCAGTACCATAGACGATACGGGCTGGAATCTACGCGTCGACGGCACGTCTGGCAGATGTCAAAGCGCCTGTCACAGGCTTGTCGCCACTTGACCATTTGCGGTCTATTGATGATAGAAAATTCAGGGGGCTCGAAACACCTCAGAAGGGCTGTGCAGAAGGGCATAATGTACTCTGTACTCTCTTCGGTACCACTAACGGAACTGACATCACGTACATGGGGCTTTTCCCTATGAGCACATGCAGTAAGTCGGGTTGGATCCAGTCCTCAGCTGGAGAGGCGGACCTCTCGAACTCGTTGTTCCGATAGCATAAGATATCGATTTCCTGAGCATAGTTGTCAGGAATGATTAGCTGGTCTTGCTTACACGTTGAGTCTCAAATTTCGTCGGCCAAGCACTTTTTGTTTCATTTGCATCTCCGTCTGTGAATTGGAATTTGCCTCAGGTATGTAACTCATCGCAATGAAGAAAGGTGACAGTGTGACCGCAGAGACAAAGTGAGTCTCGCATCGCATGCGATGCATCTTTGCTAACCATTGTCATTGCAGGGATAAAATACAGACAGCTGTCCTGGCCTGTGAATGTGCTGTCTGCACTCATACTTGAAGAAGAGGGCAGCGACAATATTTCACATGGCGCGTTCGCAGCTGGTGTTCATCGCAGTCATTTCATTGACCTGAGCTACCAATATAGATATTGTCTTACCTACAACGCCTACAATGAGGCAAATAAGTCTGATGTCTATTTCTTCGATTGGATTTTCATTTGGGTATGTCGTGGACGTGAAGGTGTGGTCGCAAAGTTCTTCCGAGCGGGCGTTGTATGTGTGATCCGCTTGACGTGGGCGCCTAAAGACCAATCCCTCTGCCTCACACCACCATTATGGCTTCCGCTACTGGTGTGTACTGTACTTCTTCTTAGTACGATAGCAAATGATTAACCTGTTCCAAAACAGGAACTGGAAAGCTTTCTAGAGAGGAGTTCAGGAGACAGAAGGACTTGGATGCGGCGCGAAAAGCGGGTACTGCACCTGCGGCCCTTGACGAAGAGGGAAAGGCCATAAACCCCCACATCCCACGTACGTGCGTTATTGTACATATACCTGATATGAAAGATGTTTATTCTCTCTTCATACAGAATACATTGCACAAGCTCCATGGTATCTTGATACTGGTGCACCCTCTCTCAGCCATCAGCGTATCCCCGAATACGATCGCTCTGCTGACAAACTCGACAACTGGTATGACCGCGGAGCGAAGGCTGGGCCAGCGGCGAAGAAGTTTAGAAAGGGTGCTTGTGAGAACTGTGGCGCGATGACCCACAAAAAGCAAGACTGTTTGGAACGGCCGCGGAAACGAGGCGCGAAGTTCACAAATTCGGACATCGCTCCTGACGAGATTATACAGGAGGTAGCAGCAGGCTATGACGCTAAGCGGGATAGGTGGAATGGATATGACCCGAGCGAGCATAAGAAGGTGTACGAGGAGTATGAAGCGGTAGAGGCTGCGAGGCAGAAGATGCGGGAGGAAGCGATTGACAAACAGACAACCACGGACTTGGCGGAGGTCAGAAAGGTGGCTAAGGCTGGGAAGACTGAGGCAACGAAGGAAAAGGATGATGACTTTGGAAGCAGTGAGGACGAGGATGAAGACGCAGATAAGTATGCGGAATCAGCAGATGCTGTCGGCCAGAAACTGGACACCAAGACCCGTATAACGGTTCGAAATCTACGTATCCGTGAGGACACCGCCAAGTACCTCATCAACCTGGATCCCTCTAGCGCCTACTATGACCCGAAGACACGTTCCATGCGTGACAATCCGCTCATGAATGTACCACCGGAGGAGGTATGTCCATCCGCAATTGCCCCGTAATCAGTCTGACATTTCATAAGGCCCGGTTCGCAGGCGAGAACTTCCTTCGCTACTCTGGTGAAGCAGTCGATGTCCAAAAGCTACAACTGTTTGCATGGAACGCAGCTGCACGTGGAAACGATGTACATATGAACGCGAACCCGACTGAGGGCGAGCTTCTTCACCACAAATACGAGGAGAAGAAGGAACAACTGAAGGATACGACAAAAGTCAGTATTCTAGCGAAGTATGGCGGTGAGGAATATTTGGAGAAAGCACCAAAAGAACTTCTACAAGGTCAAACGGAGGAGTACGTCGAGTTCTCACGAACTGGACAAGTTGTCAAAGGGAAAGAACGTGCGAAAGTGCGGTCAAAATACCCTGAAGACGGTATGTACCATTATCGTCGTTCTTCCCAATTCTCCTCTCACTCTCGTCGTAGTGTACATCAACAACCACACCGCAGTTTGGGGATCCTGGTATGATCCCCCATCGGGACAATGGGGCTTCGCGTGCTGCCATTCGACAGTCCACCTCTCGTATTGTACAGGCGAAGCCGGAATTGAAGCCAATCGGGCGTCCAGTGCAAAGCATCTTCTGGCTGTTTCATCGTCAGTTGTCCAGGACGATGCCCCGGCCGAATCGTCTAGCAAGCCCGACACGGCTAGTGCGGAGGATAGACGAAAGAAGGCCGAAGAACTGTTTTCGAAGAAAAGACTGGGCGAAGGAGATTTGCAACTGGACAACCGAAAACTTGCGGATGCCATTCAAGCGGAACGGAAGCGGAAAGGGAGAGGAGAGGAGAGTGAGGCAGTAAACAAGAGGAAGAAGGCAGGGGAGAGCCACGAAGTTACGGAGGAAGAACTTGGTAAGTTTGTGCTTCAAATGATTCTTCATACTCGTACTCATCTCCTCTCCAGAGGCGTACAGGATGAACCGTCGGATGACAGAAGACCCGATGGCGAACTACGTGGATACAGATCTATAGTCACGGTGCATGCATCGTCGTGGTGTTCTTCCTTTGTCTTACTTTGTATATGTTAACCTTGTATTCTAACTAATTCGAGATGTAGCGCAGACATAGGGTCTGCTCATATTACTCGACATGCGACAACGCTGAAGCTTTAAGGTTTGTTGGCGACGTGAAAAGCAGCAGAAGCGGATTTGATCATCGCCCTACGTGTTTGTCTTTTCCGTCCGGGCCTGACGCTCTAGGTTCATGTCAGCGAACATTGTGTTTCAATTGGCAGCGGTCTTACTCAAACTCGCTAGCACGTCTCCCATTGTACCCAATGGTTGTGCGTAGAGGGATCTGAGTAGCAAACCTCAGGCAACTTCATGTATGGTGGTCTATCACCCCGCGGTATGTCTTCGAAAAGGACGTGTTGAACAAGGTGTCGAAAATCGAGCGGAGCATCTTGCTTGAAGGTAGAAAATGCGCTGGTGTCACGGTAGGGGTCACGTACAAAGCGCAAAGTGTGTATCGGCCGGCCGCGTTGCTTTCTGTCCCTGGCAAAATTCAAGATTGCAGAGTAATACTCCGCAACCTGCGAGTGAAGCTGCACCTCAGCTAGGGCGGGGAAGGCATTGTACCTGGCGATGAGCTTCAGCCACTCATCTTCATAATCCGGTATAACGAGCTTGTTGACTTCCGGCATCTCCCCAAATGACCTGGACGTGCTGCGACGTGCCCCACGAACCCCTTGATCAGCCGGCCACACATCCCAAAGCCAAAGCTCCTGGACGTTACGCCTATGTATGAACATGGGCAAAGGAGTATCCCATCCCCCACACCATGCATGTAAAGCATCGCTGCCATCTGTCCCGATGATCTTAGTGTCTGAAATGTAGAGGCGGCTGACTGGAAAGGACCTCTGTGTGCCCAGATCCGTAATGTTGAAGTCGTAGACCCGAGCGCAACCTTTCATGATCAACTTCGGCTCAATGACGCGAGTGAAGAGTGAGCCCTTCATCACAAGTCTTTTCAATACTGACATAGAGATTCGAGTTTCGGGTCCTATCGTCTGCTTTGCCGTTGCTATCTGCTCTTGGCCAGCATGACGCTCACTATTATCAAGTATGACGAGGTCCTCGAGTGTCATAGCATTGGACGCGAGTACATCCAGGAGTCCCTTCACATCGGCGAGAATAGAAAGGGAAACTGTGGTCAAGATCAGGCATCGCAGCGTGCAAAACGTTCCTGTCTGCCATCTCGTGTAGTCACGTACGACCAGTGTGTGAAGGCGTGGTGTGTTCACGTGGCTGAGCAACGGAGGATCAAAACTCGGTCGAATCTGTTCTGCAGGTGCTGCGCATACGAGCTCCAAAACCTCCAGTTGCGTAGCGTTTCTGGTCCAAGCAGGAACGTTCTCATTGTCAGAAGAGATGGAGATGCGCAAGTGTCGGATACGATGCGTGTTGGCTAGCAAGTCTGTCGCAATTGGTATCTTGGTTGAATCTGGCGATAGATAGGATTTGGCACCCAGAAATAGCACATTGAGGGGGCAGCCACCAGAGCGCAACAGTTGCACAGATACAAAGCGGGAAAGGGCGTCGGCGTTCCCCATTCTGAGCGGGATGAGGATGTCTGACCACAAGTAGGGAGTTGAAACGATGATCTGTCGCCAGTATCGACAAACAAGGGAGTGCTTGTGCCATTCGTACTTGATTGCATTTGCATCGGTTTCATGCGGTCCGAGATTTTTGTAGGGCGGCATGAGAAAAGTAAAGATAGTTCCAAGTATCTCCACTGGAATACGGTTTATTGGAGAAAATCGATTTTGAATGGTGCGCACAGCACATAACAGAGTTTTCACGCGCTCAGCAAGAGATGCGTACTGGACATAGGGAATTAGAGAGGGGAGGCATGTGTGATAGATTGACGAACGTACTGTATGCGCATTAAGTTCATTGTGCAGGCTTGATACAAGTTAGTTAGTCGATGTAGAAGGTGATGAAGGTCCACTCACTGAGCCGTTTCGTAATCATCGAAAGTGTTGGTGAGCCAGTCGATGCTATCAAAAACATACTGAAGACACTGTTGCATTTTTTCTAGATTGAATTCAAAGGGTGGATGACTCATGGTTAAAAATGAACAGGTGCGATGTGGCTGGGGAAGACGAAAGCTCGCACATCGCTATATATCGGATTGATACTCTGCGCGTGACATTGGCACGGTCACATGACGGAAGAGATCCTTGCCGCTGGTCGTTTGGCGCTTATCAGACGTGTGCTGTAAACGGAAGGCGTCGGGAATATTGTCTGTGTCCATGGAGATGTCTTTCATTGTGCACCTTAGGCCACGGATATCTCCAACTCACCAATGCGTTTTATCGGCCAGTGTTCTTGTCGAACTTTGTTCATTTAAATTGTGGCCATTCTGCAAGCTGAATTTCCACCATTGCGTTCAAGAAAGGACTCCTGCAAAGTTCGCAAGAGTTCTGCTGTCTTTGTTTTACGGGAACGAGGCTTAGGGTTTCGTCTGGCCGCAGAGGCTTTGCATATAGTAATGTATCAAACTCCGCACTACTCAGACGCACCACATTGGTTGCCTGAAGCCCGGCACCATCATCGCAAGTTACCGACTGCAAGGCCGTCGTTCATCCACTCCCAGGCCCTGAGGATAAATCCTGCACTCGAGTGCCGTAGCAAAGCTGTTTCGATACTGTTTCAATCCAGTCCTCTGTATGCGTTACATAGCCGGCCCTTACAATGCCAGAACATCCCAGGTTGCACCCTTCTCTAGCTCCCTACATAGGAATAAACATGCACGCTCCATCCCCCGACTGCATGGTACTACAGTGGATGCAGGCCGCCTTCATTAATGCCACATCCGCTTATGGTGTTTGGGCCCGAGGGCAGTTGCGCATGGACCCTGACTTTTTGATTTTGTGGCCTGGTCGTCTCTTGTTGGCCCGCGGCCAACCTGATACGACTGACAGCACCTTACTAGCCGCTTTTCGGACATCTCGAACGGTACAACCTGGACATAGCCAAGGCCGCGAGTGCAAGATGTGGCGGGCCTCGCGAATAGGTTGCTCAAGAAGCGCGAACGTGGACTGGTATTTAAGTAATGGGCGAAGACGGTCTCAAAGCTCAAGCTGAGCAGACCTCTCAATACCCTCGCTCTCGCCTTCACCTCTGTACCGCCCTCCGCCCCATTCTCATGCCTGTCACCAGAAGCATGGCTCGCATGGGCCGCCAAACTGTACGCAGGGCAGTAACTCATCGTACTTCGCGTTACGTCACTGCAACCACAGAATCCGCCAAGTACGCCCATAGCTCTAATGGGGTGGATGCAACTCAGCGTGACATTGAGACTCATCCCCTCTTTCCCGACCTGAGAAAGACTTGGCATACTGCCGTGGACCGTTTGTTCGGCTGGCGTCACCATCATCGAGGTGAATATATCAACTTCCCGGAAGGCACTCCGACTATGGAGCGCATCACAAAGGTCTGTCAGCGTGCAGGCGTGGATACTTCGATTCTGCAGCCGATTACTTGCTTGATACCGAAAGGCAGCGGCTATGAGAAGGTATGTAGTCTTAAGCCTCCATTCAAATTTTGTTTTGACTGAGAACATCACACGCAGGCCTTATTCTGTTTTCCGTGTCTGTACCAGGGCCCAGGAAAAGAGGTTGTATCCTTTACCGTCACGAGGACTCGCGCCGCGAAGGGACACTCCGGCACAGACGGACACAAAAGGATAGTTGCCAAACTGCTCGGCGTGGAAACGGCTTGTTTGAATAATCTATCCGCCTGTCCGGTTACTGGCTGCACCTTCAAGTAGGTCCTATATGTGATCTCCACCGTTCATTCCCTTGTCTTACCGTCACCTCAGGGCATGTATAGAGCGAACCCACACAATGAGACTCCATATGCAGGACGTGCATCCTACGGCTCGAGAGAACGTATCGCGCACACATGAAACAGGTTCACCCCACTTGTCCGTGGCTCCCATCCGCTCGCAGACATCCGAGGTCTTGGGCACCACGGCCAGTCCATCCCTTTCACCGCTCTCATCTCTGCCGTCTATCCCCTCCCGGTCCCCCTCGCCGGTTGACATCCCTGCACCTTCACTCCCCAACATGTACCAACAATACAACTGGTGGGACAATTACTATCCGATGGTTGGGACCAGCCAGCAACTGTTCTGGCCTGAACCGCCAGTATTCGTGAACCGGCAGTATCCCCCTCCATTTGCAGACCAGTATGCACCCCCTGAGTTGCCAACAGCGGAATCGAATGTCGAATATTCGTTCATATCTCAAACTGACATCGACAACCAGTGGCGTGGTTCGCTGTCTCCCTCCCTGGAGATTATACAAATGCCCTTCGACCCGTCAATGTGGCCCATGTAGTGTGCCGTATCACCCACGACTCTGTATTAGGATTATGCGTATCATAGCAACCTATGGCCCTCATCTTATATAATATACTTATGCTTTTTCATCGTCCGCCACAATATCCATGAATTTTTGAGAAGGTATTCGAAGGTGTGCCTCTGACGTCTAGACCGAGGGCAGCGCAGTCCTCCAATGTCGCGACTTCACGACATTTCACTGTACGTGGTCAGCCATCTCAACCAGTATATCTCATAACACATCATGATACTAGTATTCTGAACGTACGTGCCAATGCATTCGGACACTTCGGATCCGTGTCACAACAAGACTCAGGAGCAGTGCTTACCGATGATACGGAGCATGTCAATACCGAAAGCGTGGAGGTGCAAGCATTGACACTTGTTCCACTGAATTGTAGCAGCGACCAAGTGCCGATAAAACTGGAAACGCAACCAATAAATGACATGCGTGCTGTTGGCTCGATATTGCGTGTTATTGTACAAGAATTACATGTTGATATGATACATGAGAGTTCGGTTTGGGTTGCAAGGTGTAGGTGGAGGGTGTAGTGACGATTCTAGTCAGACGCAGAAGATTCTGCGCTTCAGCGCTGCCCGTAAGCCTTGGTCTCGTAGCCCTCTGCAATACATGTCAGTATTCGTCGCCTTCTCAATTCCACGGGAGACTCACTTTTGCCGATGATGACGTTGGCAGGGGTCTGAGGCTTGTTGTTGAAGAAGTTGTCCAAGATCTGCTTGGTTCCGTCGGCGTAACGCCTCTGTGCGTCGAGGGTAGTACCAGAGTAATGGGGAGTCATGCCGTTGCCTCCGTTCAACGGGTTCTTCATGGTACGCCATACGTGCTCCTTTGGGGCGGGTTGGACGTTCCAGACGTCACCTGCATAGCCGTTAAGATGCCCGCTCTTGATAGCAGCAGCGACATCCTCCGCGTTACAGATGGCGCCACGGGCAGTGTTGACTACAACCAGTCAGCCAAAGCAGATTTCGATGGAGCGAAGTGAGTCTTACCCAGCCACGATCCCTTCTTGAATGATTTCAAGAGGTCGGCATTGACAAGGTTTCTTGTGCCTTCGTGAAGCGGTGCGTTGACAGTGACAACATCGCATTGCGAGACAAAGTCTTTGAGATCTTCCACGCGACGGGCACCAACGGCCTTTGCAGCATCCTCAGGGAGGGGCGCATAGTCGTAGTACAGGAGCTCTTTGGGGCTGAAGGGAACCAGACGTTGCAGAACACGGTATCCGATACGACCAGCGCCAATGGTGCCAATGACCTTGCCCTCCAAATCAAACGCGTTGCGGGCCACTTCCGAAACTTGCCAGTCACCGCGTTCGATCATCTGCAGTGGTATATTTAGCCTCAGTTCGAGTCGGATTAAGAGCGAGCGCACAGACCTCATGGGCGGGCACAAAGTTTCTGACGAGAAGGAGCATGCTCATCACGACATGCTCGGCAACAGAGGTGACGTTGGAGCCCGTGACTTCAAGCACCTCGATCCCCTTCTCGGCAGCTGCGTTCAGGTCGACGTGATCAGAACCGACACCAGCGGTGATGCAGGCCTTCAAGTTTTTAGCCTGAAATCAAAGATGATGTCATCAGAGGGAGGGCTCAGTACACCCGTGCGGTAGGATGCCGACCTTGTCCAGCAGCTCGCGGGTCAGATAGCCAGGGTGAAAGGGAGTGGTGATCACAACATCGGCCTATCAGTAGGGTAGTCAGTCAATGGTCAACAGCTGAAGCCGGGCGAACCTACGTCGACAATGTTTTTGTGCAGGAAGCTCTGATAACCTTCCTTGTCGTCGCTGACATGATATTCGTGACCTTGAGATTCGAGCCACGGGCGAAGGCCAAGCTGTATCGGAGAGTCAGCATTGGATCTGACATGAACCTAGCCCGAACTGACCTCGTTCTCGACTGTACCTAGAAGACGAGGCTCCTGCTTGGCAGCCTCACCGCCCTTGTACAAGATAGCGATGACCTTCAAGCCGCGCGATTGCTGGTTGAAGGTAGACGCATTGCGGAGGCTCGAAAGAGCTGTTATACGAGCACGAGAGAGCATGGTTTAGAACGGCTAGTTTGGGATAGCCGAAGAGGAGTGGTGGTGAGGAGTGGTGAGAATCAGGAGGTGGGCACCAGACAACCAACTTATATATGGTTGACAGGGCGCACCTCCGTGCTAGCACGCATGTGTGAGAAACGGCGGCTGGCGTCGAGATAGAACATGAGTAGGACCCGGCACGGCACGAGCGAGACGATGGAGGGATTTCAGTATGATGCAAGAAGCTCCTGATGACGCCGTGAATATGTCGAGACCAGCTGGGAAATTCCGGTGGATAATCGATAATCCTCCACCTCCTATCCGAGCGCTAACCCCAGTATCTTCCGGTCCGTCCGCGGGCGTACTGTCAACATTGGCAGACTTTCACTGTACGGCTTAATACCGCCCTTGTAACTTGAATATATGCAGATGTAGACACGCTTTGAGATTCGCATTATCGTCGAGGTTGCAGAGGCCGTAAGATGAATTTTAAAGGTGCTTTTCTTCGTGAATTGAACGTGCCGCGAATCGGAGGGAATGGAACAGGTCATCTGATTGATCTTCTCAGCGTTCACAAGGCCATGAGTGTCTGGGTGCGGATGCGACTCCCTCCGAACTTTCATGCTTGCCTGGGGGTCCCGTGGTTATGTGAGACTTGACAGACACGATCTCTTCCGACACGGCCTCCCGGAACCAGACGGAACGTTTGATCCAGTCCAGAATAAGGTTGCATACTGCATTTCTCATTCCTCGCACCAGGCACTAAAAGAGCAAAGGATGATATTGTTCCGACATTGGTATGCAAAGTACTCACTCGGTCTAGGTGTTCTGACCGCCTCGTATGGTCCTCTTATTCTTCCATCGTAATACTATATGCGTTTGCTTAGCTCTGCTTATATATAATGGCCTATCGGGCGTTGGTCCAAGTAAACCACAGCTTCTACGGTCGCACACGGCCCTAAAAAGAAACCGATAAGTAACAACAGTGCGTCTACAGAACGCACCCATGGGAATCAATTCCTGTGTGTTCTCATCCCAGCTATCAATGCCGAGCTTGTGAGAGCCGAACCATTCTGACAAAGATGTGATAATGGGAGTCTGGTGTATTATCGAAGATGCTACGGCCAGCGACTTAATATATAGGCATCCAGGAGGAGCAAAAGATACGCTTATAACTACCTGGAGTGGGAGACGAGTTAAAATGAGACTTTTTGCATACGCCGGTTCATGTCATGTGTTTGTGGCACTCACCTACGATACGTCTGTCCACAACCGGTGGCAGTCTATTTTCATAGTACAACGTCTGTCCGTGTCAAAGAAATGGTTCAATCTACGGGATCCCGGATTCCGTCCGGCGTTGATCTCCCACCAAGCATTTCGTACTCGTTCTCGATACTCGCATCCGGGGCCTTCCTCCTCATGCGGGTCCCAGGGGGTAGGTTCGCACGCACTTCGCGCTCCTTTACGAGTTCCCATTCGACGCGCAGGAAGACCCACATCCACCGTCTGAGCATCTCGGCGAATTCGATCAGAAAGATAGCGCGGTCGCCCTCGATATGGGAATGCAAGTGACTGGACAGCTTTGCAGACCATGTCAGGCGGAGTACGAGGTCGATAAGTATGGCAAAGGGGTATATGGGTAGTGGTAGCAAAAGGGTCTTGCGGAGGCCGAAAGGATATGATTTCTCTGAGGTTGTTTGCAGGCTTGTGGTCTCTTCTTCGTCCGCGGGCAGGTCCTCCGACATGTCTTCAGACCCTGCCCGCGACAGTAAGGCCGAGCGGGAATGCAAGCGAGGAAGCACCAGTGGCCTAGGCGGAGAGTGCGCACGGCTCACACTGGCTTTCTTCGACTTTGTCCGTAGCAAGTCAAAGCCCCAATCGTAGGTGACATCCCACCAGAATGAATATAGTGAGTTCACGACCGCTGATAGTAACCTGCAATCGAGGAGTTATATGTCAACGCACGAAACAAATAAACGCCGCACTCACCACAAAACGAAAAGCGGGTGCTCGCTGTACCATAACATACTTTTATAATTATTGGGTACTGCTATCGGATCTGTCACCACAAGTCGTTGGGCGGCAGATAGATAGATTACGGGGAATGCAGTTGCGTATTTAATCGCATTGTAGAGCGGCCTCTTCGTCTCGTTCGTCATAAAGTATTCAATCAGGCATTGTCGGAATCGGACAGCGTAAGGGAGGCTATTGAGATGGCATCAGCTTTTAAATGAGCGCAATAATGACAAGACGTTCACCTCATGAGGGTGGGTAATATCCATCGGGACAAGCCAGACTGGGCGGGAGGGAAGAGGAGGCTGCCACCAGGAAGGAGCATGTAGATAGAGAGCCATACATCACCCAATACTTTCGCAAACGACGTGAAGATATCCGCGAATACTACGTCCGAGAAGTATACACGGTTCTGCGGAAACAGACATCGGTATACCGAACTGGTCATACGCGGTGAGTGAGCGGATATTGGAGCGAGGCATAGCCATACGCACTGGATGAATTTATCCCTTTCTCTCCTCCCAAACATGTTGAATGGTGCCACAAGTATCATAACGAGGACCAGTAACGTGACTGCAGGCACGAACTTGAACACGTCCACCAACTCGACGTCTCCATGAGTCGCGTGGCGGTACAGGGTCCAACCAATTAGTGCAAAGAGGGTGTATTGCACGAAGAGACGGTAAATGGGTCCGTATACCGTCGAAGGGTCTGGTACAAACTTCCATCCGGCTCTCGTTGTCGGTAATGGGGGGCCCGTCCCAAGGTGATCGGCCGTCAGTCGTTGTCCCTGAGTCGTGTTCAGCTCCAAAGCAGCCGTCGCGTCGATACCTAGCGCATTCAAGCCATGTATGTTCGTCGCCCAACCCAGAATGCCTACTCCGCCCAAGAAGAGCACGCGGAACGGCAGAGGAAAGACCGCAGAGAATATGATCTCTTCGGTAACATTATCGTTCATTCTCCTTCCACTCAAGTGTCGAAATTTGATTCAGCTGCCAGCAGTTGTGAGGCGTATTAAGGGACTGGCATGAAGAACAGCACAGGCTGCTGTCGGCGTGAAGAGAGGTGGCGGTCGAAAGATGAAGTATTGCGGTGTAAATCTCCACGTCCATCAAGCCTGCCAGCGTTTAGCGCCGTGACCAAAGTTCTGATAACAGATGCCGTGCAGAGGAGAACAAGTTCAGGTCACCCTGGCTTGAGGTTGTGCTCGAGGAGTTGCTCCTGTAGGTATGTATTCACGAAATATCATACTGCTCCGGGCCCTCTGAATTTGTACATCTTAGAGGGGCCAGAGCACCGGAAAAGGCGGACCGAAGCTCCCGCTGTATATATATGCGTGAGGCTGGTAGATTCTTCCCCATGTTGGTTTGACTTTGTCCTCCACAACTGTCTCACAGATCTTCCTACTCTCACTATCACTCACGTTCTTTACACTCCCCTACGATCTTTACCTCATCATCATCATGCACAGCACTCTCAAGACCGTCCTTCTCGCGCTTCTCGTTGCTCAACAAGCATGGTCGCAGCCGGTTTTGCAAGGGCGGCAACTCTCCGTAAGAGTCTCACTTTTTCTCTTCACGTCGTTTCTCAACAGGGTGGCAGATTGTGGACGACATCACCTGCTCTATGGTCAGCAAGCATGTGGAGGCCCCGACGAAGCTGGTTTCTCACCTCATGCGTCGCGCGCCGGCTCCTGCACTTGATGCCTCCTCTCTCTCTGATATCCTCGCTGCTTGTCGCAGCAAAGCTAGCAGCCAGCACAACAAGAAGCTTCCTGCCCACCAAGACAATGGAAGTGGTGCGGCTAACGAGTCGGGTAATGGTCAATATCCTCCTTACGGCAACTCAGCAAGCACGGCTCCGGGCTCTACCTCGGGGGCTACTTCCGCATCTGGGACCGGCTCTGGTTCTTCAGGCGTTGGTGCCAATTCGGCGGCCTCTGCGAACACTGGTCCTCAAGCTTCTCATGCTGGCGGCTCTCCCTCAAGTACTGGCGGCAAAGTCCCATTCAACCCCGCAAGTGCACCTTATGTCGTTACGCGTCGAGCGACGGAACCTTCAGGTGGCTCCTCTCCCCCAGCTACTAGACCAGCTTCTGGCAAATCGAAGTCGAACTTCAATTCCGACATCAGCGATGAGGGCTATCAACGTCCCAGTACTCCTCAGCGGTCCTCAGCAGATGGCAAGCGCAAGCCGTCCACTAATCATACAAAGGAAAGCAACACGGAGGACGACGCACCAACCAAGTGTGTCGGCCAAGGCGGCCCTATCGACTGTGCACTTCAAGGTCTCGGTCTCTGATCGTAGCTACGGCGTCATTATTGTATTTATGTTATCATATTTTGCGCAAAGCACCGTATCATGCTGCATAATTTCTACTGTATGTTGTGTCATGCACGACGATTTCGCTTCTACGAGTGCCAGGTTTCGGCTGCATACCTTGTTGGTTCGAACTCCGCGCGCGCTATTTCGTTCACCTTCCAAGGTTCTGAACCTCTGACCCAATCCTTACCGCTACTTACCGGCTGTTTATTAACTCTGCATACCTGGACAGCCTTTCAAAACTGCTTCGGTTCTGTTTCTTTAAGGGCTAATGGACAAGACGAAGTCGAAACTCGCAGCGTTCTTCAATGATGACGAGGATGAACCTGCATTTCCAGTGCGACGGATACCAGTCTAATTCATGTCATGTACACGCTCACCAAACGGTCTTGTCGCTAGCAAAAAGCAGTAGACGAACAGAAGTTGTCTCAGTACGCTCAGGGCACCCTGCGCAAGTCAAAGCGGGAGAAGGAGAAAGAAGCGGCAGAGGCGAAGCGGAAGGAGGAAGAGGAAAACGCAGCGAAAGCTTACGCAGAGTTCCTGGACGCGTTCCAAGGCGAGGGCATTGACCGCAAGCGAGCAGGCGCAACTTTCGTGAGGCCCGGACAAGACAGTGTGTATACTCCGTCGGTGCGAAAGGCGGAGTCATCGCACAAGGCGCAAATGTTCCAGGAACCTTCTGCTGTAAGTAAACGGCCCTGCCTTCTCCTAATTTACTTACCTAGACTCGATTATAGCCTCCCTCTCCTCCATCTGTGGTCTCTAAGCCGAAAGGCAAGCGTGCGATGGATTCGTTCTTAGAGGAGATTAAGAGGTGTGTCCCGCCGTCTTATGTCTCCATGGAGAGGTTTATGTGGCAAATTTAGAGAACAAGCGACGCGCGAAAATAAGTTTGGACGACACGGTTAGCATGTCTTTCGATCCAAAGATGCACGTATTAACGTTACGACCCAGCCACTCATGGCCGCTCTATCACGTCCATGGCCGCCTACGAGGGTCAAAGTGGCAGCAGGGACCGAGGAGATCCAGAGGCAAGTGCTCTGTACTGTGCTTCGTAGCCATATACTCAATGCGTTGTACAGACGTCCAATATCTTCGTTGCAAATCTCCCCCCAAATGTCACCGAACAAAGTCTAGGCATGTTCTTTGCACGGATCGGTCCTGTAGGCTCGGTATGCGTACCTCGTGTTTGTCCTTGTAACGACGTGTTGACCTCGTTTCAGGTCAAAATTATGTGGCCTCGCGGCGACGCGAGCAATACGGGCCCTGCATCGGATATGAATAGCCGCAGAACAAAGAGCACAGGGTTGAGTGGGTTCGTGGCTTTCATGAAACGCAAAGACGCAGAAGATGCCCTCAGAGAACTAGATGGGTTCGACTGGGGAGGCTCTATCCTGCGTGTTGGATGGAGCAAAGCAGTGCCTGTAGCTGCTAGGCCCCTCTACGGTATGTGGTATACCAACCCTCCTCCGCACCCTATTGACTCCTTGCGGAAGTCGTGAAGAAGTCGCGCCTTGACTCGAGGTCACGCTCGAGGTCCAGATCTCCGATTCACTCTCCCAGGCGGCACTACAACGACAACGATCGAAGTCGCAGTCCACGTCGTAACCAGGCTTATCCGGACGAGCGCGGCTCCAGCAAGCATTCACGGTTACGCAGCGCATCTTACAGCCGTAGCCGTAGCCGATCCTCTTCTCCCTCGCGGCGCTACCATAAAGGCTCCTATGGTCGTTCGGCCCGTACAAGGTCGGCTTCACCTGCCGAGGACGAGGAACAAACGTCAGAATCGTTCGTTCGAACTGTGGCCGCTGAAGTCAGGGGTCATGGCGATGAGTACGAGAAAAGTTTGAAAGAGAGGGAATCGTCAAACCCTCAGTATGCCTTTTTTAAATATGGCGTGAGTTTTCTTTCACACTGTGAAGTCATAATCTGACACCGCTCAATGACCAACAGAATCGCCGGCACCGACTCTTCCAGTCGCTAATGAGGCAGAGAAATCCTGTTGATCCTGAGTTCGACGATGAGGTATACGCCTTAAAACTAATTGTTCGGTAACACCACTTACGCGGTTGTTTCAGGGATATAACTCGATATATTCCACAGACTCGGCAGAGGAATCTGAGCGCGAACGCGTGCGGAAGAACAAACTCGGCAAACTCGCGAAGAAAAGGTTCGAATCTATGTTGCGTGCGATGTCTGGCCGAAGAGGCGAACTTGCCAGATGCATGGCCTTCTGCTTAGAACATGCGGAGGCATCTTCTGAGGTCGCAGACATCATCATCGCCTCACTTCTAGTAGACGGCACACCTGTTCCACGCAAAGTGGCGAGGCTCCACCTCATCTGCGACATCTTGCACAATTCAGCCGCCCCGCTTCCGATGGCGTGGAAGTTCAGACAAGAGTTCCAAACGCGCTTGGGCATTGTGTTCGACCATCTGTCGACGATCTACCACTCGTTCCCCGGGCGCATAACTGCGGAAACGTTTAAGAAGCAGATCACGAGTGTCATTGATGTGTGGGAGGACTGGATCGTCTTCCCCCCAGAATACACGGCGGAGTTGAGGTCGAGGTTGGAGGGCATGAAGAAGCCTGATGAAATAGAACATGAGACGCACGAGGCCGAGTCGGCTACGCCGGAGAAAGACAGCCCAGCCGTTTTTGCAAGCAAGTTCAAGGCCAGCTCGTTCATGCCTGCGTCTGCTCCTGCTGTGGGAGATGGAGATGATGGAGAACCAATGGACGAAGGCACTGACGACGACGACAACGATATCGATGGTGCACCTATTGACAATATTGATGGTGAACCCGTTGACGACGTTGACGGTGAGCCGTTGGCAGCAGATGTCGACGGAGAGCCCATGGATGACGTTGACGGCGCACCTCTGGATGACATAGACGGTGCACCTTTGGATGATGTGGACGGGGCGCCTTTGGACGATCTTGACGGCGACCCTATGGAAGACGACGTTGACGGCACACCTGTGTGAGAGCGAATACTTGCATCTTGCTATAAGCTGTATATAGTATAGCGAGTTGGGCATTGAACGACAGTATTTATTGCATATCTCTACGGAACGGAGACGCATGTGGAGTCATGAGAACAAAACGCGATGTACAACTATTCCAGGCTCCAGAACATGCAGGCAACATACAAAAAACAGAGGTATTCGACAGTCGACAGTAACGAAACAGTAACTAGGTGATATAATGACAAGAGACTGTGATGTATAGACGAGCACATTGACCAGGACACAAAGCGGTGAGAATTGTAATGGATCGAGGCTAGAGGGTGGCTTTCGAGATGCAGGATTAGATTAATGAAGCACTGTGTGTTGCCCTATTAGTCCATGACGAGGGAGAAGATTGTGGGCGTGAGAGAGCTCAGCTCTCGTCTGCAGTTGGGGAATCAGGGTTCACCCGAAGGTCGGCCATGGAGTTTTCGAGTGATTCGCCACGACTGGAACTCGGCCGAGAACTGGATAATCAACGAGTAAGTAATCATCGTCGTCTTCGTCGAAGTCGACATCAATATCAACATCGAATGGAAGAGTGGCATCGCGTGTCGCGAGTCGCTTGTGCGAATGAGCGAAACGATTCATCATTCGCCCGAAAAGCTTTCTACGGTGAGGCAAAGCACTCTGCCGTATGGTTGCGGTTGGGCTTGGACTATCATTTGCACTTGCACTTGAACTTGGACTTGCAATGTGAAATATGACAAAGAGAAGATGGAAGAATATAATCATGCAAGTGCGAGCGAACAGAAAGAAGTGAAGACGTTGGAAGGTAAGAAAAAAGCCAATGAAATGCACTTACCCTTCGGGCTTGGGGGATTGTTTCTTCCATTTCCATACTCTCCGAAGCCAAAAGGCCATATTAACTTCTTGCTTCATAACATTGACAATCCACGGGTGAGATAAGAGATCCTTAGGAGTAGGACGGGCAGCAGGGTCTCGGGTCAGACTATCCTACTTTCAGCGAAATGACTTCAGACTGTGACGGTGAATGGTACATACGCTGCTTTGATGAAGTCTTTCATCTCGGAGCTGTAGACAATGTTCTCTTCAGGTTCATCCTCGAGTTCAGGGGGCTGCGGAATGTTCAACGATAGAAGTAGAGCAAAATACGATGTCCCATACCTCGTTCTGGGTGATATGCATCATAAGTTCGATCTGTGCAAGATCATTGGGGAACGGGAAACGGTTCTGAACCAATTCGAGCAGTGTGATGCCCGTCGACCACACATCTGACCGAATGTTGTATTGGAGGCCAGACAGTCGCTCTGGCTGTACATGAAGAGTGAGTGTCTGCATCACATAAAAGCAACACACAGGAACGAACCGCCATGTACAAACTGGTGCCAGTGAATGTGCCGGCTTCAGAGTTGATGTTGAGCTCCCCCGATACGCCAAAATCACAAAGCCGGACTATGCCTTCCCGCGTCAGAAGTACGTTAGGCGGTTTGATGTCTCTATGTATCGTCTTCTGAGAGTGCAGGTACGCGAGCCCTTGGAGGATCTGCACAAAGGATCATTGAGATCATGGCCATCAACTCAGACAGGAACATGCTTACGCCTTCCGCCAGGCGTCCCGCGACCTTCTCTCCGACACGTCCGCCAATCTGTCTCATCTGCTTGCCAACGGATTCCAAGCTGCCCCCCTCGCAGAACTCCATGAGCACCTTGACCTCGTTAGACGAAGGAGATATGTACGCTCCATAAAAGCGAACAATGTTGATATGGGAGGTGGTCGATATAATCTTGATCTCTCGCAATAGCTGCTTCATCGGCGCCTCGTGTGTTGTGATCGTCTTACGTGCCATGACCACGCCTGTGCGTCGGTCTTGCACCTTGTGAACAGCACCACCAGCACCTTCTCCCAGCCTGCTAAGCTCGTCCAACATTTCATCAGTCCACTGGTCGAACTCCTCTACAGTCTGCCTTAGGTTGTCGATGGATACGGGCGGCGGTCGAGTCTGCGGAGAGATTATCAACGGTGGAAGGACTGTTGCCACTGCCGGACGGATCGTTGGCTCGCTCTCGGCACTGCTGTTGATATGGGGTGAGGAGGCCGAGGCATTCTGATTGTTTGGACCTCCGGCGAAACCGCCCAGGAACGCATCGCCGCCGACTTTCTGAAGACTGAGCTTCGGACGACCGCCGGGGGTCAGACCAGGTAAGCCAAGTGAAGGGCGAGTAGGGTGCACACTTGGTGGCGAAAGAATAGACGACGAGGCAGACGACGTGAAAGTATCGGGTCCCGTATTGCTTTGCGCCGTTTCTCGCAAGTTTGTGCTCGAAGGCTTTCGCGCGTTAAGAGGTTGCATCTCTTGGAGATGTAATGGAGAAGGGGATGCGGAACGTTGAGTTCGGGGGCCCATGGGCCTGGGAGGATTAAGATGATGCATTGACTGCATCGTGCGCGACGGCGTCGACGATGGCGAGGACGAAGGAAACGAAAGCAGTGGTCTCTTTCGCGCTCAATGCTGTCCTATAAAAGGGAACGCAGTAATGAAGAACTGGCATCACGTGATGTTATGTGATTCGCCTTGCGTAAGAGGTTGTGTGTTCGGTCGGAGAACAGCCTGAGCGCAGACCTTGCTCTTAACGACCACTTGCCTGCCGTCTGGCATGCATACTGCAAGGCGGTGTGTGTCTCAATCCAAAGGCGAGCGTCTCCTCGCGTAGATTTTCAATAGCCCATTCCACCGTGCCGCCAGCATGTTGAGCATCGTGCGTACCGACCTCCCCTCAACTATATGTAGTGGCTTTGCTCAGCTCCTTCAGACGCACCTCTAATGTCCATTCGGTATTATTGGTAGACGCAGAAGCATTCGCACGAGTGGCTCTGGAATACCACGCGACAGTGGCAATTGCTCTCGCTATTTAACTCTGTCGATATTCCAACGGCGAATGGTGTCGCAGAGACTCTTCGCCTTTGGAAGACATCTCATTTGGGCATTCGATCGCGTTGAGGCGTACCTAATCAACGGATGATGCAGCTCCAATAGGCCATGAACCCAGTATGTGAGAACAACGTATCCATTCAATCCATTGCACTGGGCAGCTGATTGCAGTCACCGTAGTTCATGGCTTCATCGATAACCGGCGCGGTTTCAACAAATGAATGGCTGGTTGAATTCTTGATGCATGGACCTGGGGCGATATACACATTGCAACATCGAGGCTACTCGCTTCGGTGACACCGAGGTCTACCGGGGGCTGGCCGAGATAGGCTTTCGTGAGAATAGCACGAGCACTGTGTATTAAGTACAGCTCAAGAATCTGAATCTCTATCCCCGCTCGCGCCGTGTTCGACCGTTCCTGGCCCCACTCGTAACTTCTACACCATGACCATTGTGAAAGCTAGTGATAGTGAGCTTATTGCTCATGCAAAACGACTTCAAGGGAAGATTCTGTTGATCACAGGTCAGTCATGCCGCTATCCGGTTTGTCCGTTTACCCATGACATGAGCATCTGTTTCAGGTGGTGGCAGTGGTATTGGCAAAGCGATCTCTATGCTATTCGCTGAATACGGGTAAGCTACAAGTCATATCAGGAACACTGGTTCTGATTTCATTGTTGATGACTCTGCAGAGCGAAGGTTGTCATCGGAGACACTGACTCTACTTCAGCTCAGCAGACGGTGGAGGAGATCAACGCCAGTGGGGGGTATGTATTGACAGTTCTGTAAGGTTTTGTATTCAGCAACGGAACTAACCAGATGTCTACAGCGTGGCTGTTGCGAGAAGTTGTGATGTAACTGTGTGGGAAGAGCAAATAGCTTTATTTGAGTTTGCCAAAACTACGTATGGATCTGTTGATGTTGTCGTAAGTCTCTTTGTTTTTCATCAGCTACGGTTCAGAACCTGATATGAATGTAGATTCCCGCTGCCGAATTGTTTGTAGACGACGGCCTGGAGTTGAAAGAACAGGATGGAAAGCTGCACCCGCCAGATCTGAAGGTCATAGATGTGAATCTGACAGGATCACTGTACAGTAAGTTCTCTGTACCAGCAATGGGCGGTTTCCTTTTTGCCAGCTTGCTAATGCATTACGACAGCAACCAGTCTTGCTCTTCATCATCTGGTAAGCGATGAAACTGACCCCACGTCTCTCAAAGCTCTTGTTTTCATTGGTTCCGTTGGTCAGTAATGCGCTGGAAGAGATAGTCAAATGCTCAGGCAGTCCTTTGCAGCATCTATTCGGCCTTTCTACCCCAACTTACAGTACAGTGCCTCTAAAGCTGGGATTCGTGGACTTCAGGCAGCTGTCCCGTCCTACGCTAGGAAGCAGGGTGTTCGAACCGGCTCAGTGTTCCCATGGTTTACCTGTACGCATTTACATGATTAAACACCGTCGCGCCTCCCCCTAATGTCATTACTAGCCTCGTTTGCAAGTCAAACGAACCGCCAATGGCTCTCGGAGCTGCCACTAGTTGACCCGAAACGCGTAGCAGCGGTCTGTTTAGCAATCGCAACTAATCCAGATCCCGCTACAAATGGCAGGCCATGGTTGGTTCTTGCTGGTGAAAACGCTCAGCGATTACACTACGAGATTTTTGATGAGAGCATATTCCGCGAATTAAATAGTCATGCAAAGGTAAGTGGGCAGATTATTGGATCTTCTAGTCCAGTAAGACAGTTACCTAGGCACACGAAGACGTGACAGCATCAGAAGGCTCAGACCAAGCAGCCAACCCAGCCTCTCATGTGATTCATTACTCAGACGAAGAACTCATTGCGCATGGGGATCGAATCAGAGGCTGCGTTTTCCTGATTACTGGTAAGTATATATGGCATCTATCAACACTGTGAACTTGAATGCACCCTGTCATTTTATAGGGGCAGGAAGCGGTATTGGAAAGACTGTTGCTCTCAAATTTGCACATTATGGGTACGTAAAGAGGCTCCCGAAATATAAAAAGCTGTTGCGCTGATGTCCGCCAGAGCAAACGTAGTCATCGGAGATATAAACCCTGCTACGGCTCAGGAGACTGTGGATGAGATTCGCAGGGCTGGAGGGTGAGCACATGCTGACAGTTACTGATCTATGCCCTAACACTCCTATATGCCAGTCATGCTATATCGCAAAAATGTGATGTAACGAACTGGGAGGACCAAGTTTCTCTTTTTGAGCTTGCCGCAACAACTTTTGGCACTGTCGACATTGTTGTACGCTGCGCTCTTTCCCCTCTGCCTCCTTTCATAACTCTATGTAGATGCCAAACGCCGGGGTTGCCAACGAGCCGTATGAGCTTTCTCTGTTACCACAAGTCAAAGATGGAAAACTGCTAGCTCCGAACCTCCTGACTATGGAGGTTAATTTGACAGGAGTCCTGTGGAGTATGTGCCTTCCTTGGTTGAGAGCTGTAAGCTGAGAGTTGATCCAGCGACCGCATTGGCATTGCGATATCTACCCTCCGAGGCCAGCACAGGCCGCTCTGACCGCTTGAAGGCCATTATTTTCATTGCTTCTATTAGTAGGTGCTCACATCCTGCGTGGATAGATTTTGCTGCTTATCTATGATTTGTCATCAGTTGCTTTACTGTCGTTCCCCACAAAACCAATGTATGCAACGTCCAAATCTGCCGTTCTGGGCGTCCAACAATCTCTCGCGCCGCTGTTGAAAGGCCTTGGTATCCGTAATGGAGCTGTTTTACCGGCATATGTCGGTAAGCTATGTAGTCATGCCCTTGTGTTTCCGTCGCTTAGGCGTTGCCCACCTACTAGATACCAATTTGGTACGCGGGCTCGAAGATTATGACTCCAAGTGGCCTATGGTTCCCGTAGAGCGCGTCGCTGCAGCGTGTATGGCTGTTGCATCGATTCCTGACCCGGTGTCATCTGGGGCGCCATGGCTACTTCCTTTAGGTGCCAACGGTGGCGTTCAACGACTGCAATATATGTCCCTTTCGGAGGGTCTATGGGGGGAGTATGAGAAGCGAGGTCTCGAGCTCTTACCCGAAATCATGCGATATCAAGCAGCGATGTCTAGGATGTAATGGTACCATTGCTGGTGAGCTTTTGCTCTACTCGAATTTGTTGCAACATTGTATATTCTTTTGCCCTCCGAATGAACCCTGATGTCATAGGCCGTGCCTGCCGTCCTTGTTTTGGTTTCATGACACATTGTGAATCGCTCAAAATGTCCAGGAATTGTGGGATGTTCTAGATCAAGTCAGGCGGCTTAACCGACTGCTCGTCATTTCTAACGGCTTCCCAGCAGTATTTACCTACTGACCGATTATACTGCGATTCGGGGGAAGAATCAGACGAAACTTCTCGAACATCCCCACAACCCCTCCGATGAATCACAGCTCTGCCAAGCTAGCTCTGAAAGCATCGCGCTCAGTGTCTAGTCCCGATCTGAAAGGAGTACTAACAGACCCCCATACATGCTCCCGGGCAGTGTCCGTTCTGCAGGACCAAATCAAGCTGCGGTAGTATGTCCTGGTGCGAAGATGGGCTCATCTTGAGTCAGCACAGCTTGCGAATAAAGCGCTTCTTGATGAGGCAAGTTATGCAATTCTCGCACATATATATGGCCAGCCTCATAGCGATTGGACTTAATACTGCACTCACACAGGTTCTATAGAGCGGCAGTAATGGTCAAGATTACAGACCCAGAACTCCTCGCCCATGCGTATACAAGGAAAGGTTCTTGTTATAACTGGTGCGTATCGTTTGCATACTCTCTCTGACTATCCCCTCCAATGAACCGAGTTTAGGTGGTGCTAGCGGAATCGGAAGACAAATAGCGCTTCTGTATGGACATTACAAGTATAATCCGGAATCTTTACCCATGTCTCAATCTGCGTACTCATCTACTATCACTACAGAGCGAGGGTAGTGATAGGCGATATAAATAAGGACGCTGCAGAAGGGGTGGCGAACGAAATCATCGCTTGTGGCGGGTGAGCATATCCTGTACAGCCAGCCAGGTTTACCATCTCTCACGCATCTCTATAGAGCCGCAGTCACCTAGCAATGTGATGTAACGGTCTGGGGGGACCAAGTAGCACTATTCGATCTCGCAATGGACTCCTTTGGCTCTGTCGATGTAGTTGTACGTTGTGCCATTTCAGTATCTCTTCAAACATTAAGGACTTCATATTCAAGATCCCGAACGCCGGTGTTTCTGGCGACCACTGGGCCCCTTTGCAACAAGTGGATGGCACGTTGGCTCCGCCCGACGTGAAGACACTGGAAATTGACCTGATAGGCGTGTTCTACAGTAAGTCTGACGCCCTTATGGAGTTTCTCATCCTACAATACGTGGAATCAGCATGCCAACTTGCACTACACTACCTCGTGCCCGAGAGGGAGACTATAACTCCGGATAGTATTAAAGCGCTGATTCTCATAGGCTCGCTAAGTACATTTCTGACTTCTGCATCTTGGGGAAGCACGTCTAACACACCGCGTTACATCAATGTAGTTGTCGTTTACCCAAGGCCCGGCTTTTTGCAATACACGACAGCAAAGCACGGAGTGCTCGGCTTGCAGCGTTCTTTATCCCCCTTATGCACAGCCAAAGGCATCCGATCAGGTTCGGTACATCCGGGATACGTGGGTGCGTACTCTTCATCTGTACTGCAAGCCATGCGATGTTGTCGTGTCTCTTTGCTGAATGCTGTGACTAGAAACACCCATGACTGCTGACTTCATAAAGTCGGGAGCCACTGAAGGTTGGCCCATGGTCCCGATTGAGCGGGTCGCGGCAACTTGCCTAGCTGTCGCCACGGACCCTGAACCTAGCTCATCCGAGAAACCGTGGATCTTGGGCGGCGGCGTCGATGTAGAACGGTTGGATAACTTCGGTGTTAATGACGATTTCTATCGGGAATTGGGCATCGTGATACGAGAGAATCTCAATGTCGCTGAAGTCACAAATGCGTAGTTGGGGGTGAGTGGGTCAGCCACTGCATTCGGGAACGTTGACAGGAATATTGAAGATACATAGGTAGTAAGCAACTGCATATTATGGCTGATATTACACGGTTAAAGAATTTATATACGGTCATCACTGAGCACCTCGGTTTCGGGGGCTCGGGTCTGCCAGGGTATCATCGATAGTAAATGCTAAGTTTTCATCGTGAAGTTCAGTATCGGCTGTAGCCTCTGCATGTGCGACAAAGTCCTGCCCATCATGAATAGTGGGGGCCTGTGGGATTCCCGGTGCTGGAACTTCAGGAGGATGGTCATTTCGGTACTGCTCTGCTTCCACAATGCGAGCAAGAACGTCTTGGATCTTGGGGCGCTCGTCCGGTGTCTTCTTCCAACAATCGTTCATCAGCCCCCACACAGCATCCGTCACCCAGTCCGACTCCGGCCTCTCGGGAAGTCGATTATGGATACTCGTTGCTTTCAACACCCCACTCGCAACGACCATACTGGGGAACGGCACCTGGAGGGTAAACGTTTCCAGCATCACCATTCCAAAGGACCATATGTCGGCGGGAGGAGCGGGGGTTTCCGACATTATAGTTTCGGGTGCTGCCCATCGAGGAGGCGGGGCTCTAGTGAACGTGTCGGCGGCGTTGCTCCCTATTGTGGTCTTGATGTTGTGGACGACTTTGGCCATCTGAAAATCCATCAAGACCGCTTCGAGCTGGAGCTTCTGGTTTAGTGCTGAGGTAGGCATCATATACAAGATGGTTTACCTGATCATTGACCATGATGTTGGCCTAAATGTGTTCTCGTCAGTTTACCATACATGACCATGTGTTTCCGCCGAAGCACTCACGCCTTTCACTGTAGTGTATGGGTTAGACCCTCAAAACAACCACAGGGCGTCCAAGCAATGTACTCACAATCTCCATGTGTACACCACCCGCCAGGCAGCATTTCGTTGTGCAAGTAATTCAACCCCTCGGCTGCTCCTTTGAGCTGCTTGTGATTCAATGTTGTATCCAAGGACTGACAACGTCCTCACTCACCAAATGCAGTCGGTCAGCGCCTGGATCACGTTGGCAATATCTTCAAGACATTAGTTCACCGCGCAAAGTTTCATCTGGAATATGTGAACAAACTGGATAATTGATCCATTCTCCATCCACAAGGATACCTGCACAATGAATCGCATTCAGACTGTCGATGAGCGTACAAATAACGAAGTGTCGCACCATCCCGATGCTGTCCGCGATTGAAGTGTAGCCGATACAAGGTAATATATGAGGGTGGTCCACGTGTGCGAAAACCTTCAATTCGTTCAGGAACATCTGTAAAACACTACGTGAGGACTTCGATATCCGCATCACAAGATATTAACGAACCAACAAATGCTTTTCTTTGGGAACCCTGATATTGCGAAGACACTTAACAGCCACCTGAAAGAGTATGAGCACTTTAACTCGTGGGTTCCCTCCGAGTAGAATGCTTAGTACTCACCGGAGTATTTGAAAGGTACATATACTTATGCACGTCACAATGCATCCCGTTTACGGTTACCTTAGTGCTTGAGGTTGATAACTGATGGGCAGGGATCTCGGGTCGTTTTCTTCGTTTTACCTTGTATATTCGATCAAGTGCAGTTTGTAGCCGCTTGAACTGCATCTCGAACGCGATCCTGCTGACGGGCCGACCGTCGGTTCCGACTATCTCATCCCTAAAGGACTCGAGTTGCATTCGTGTAATGCCCTACCAGAACGTCAGTCTAAACGATTATATGGGATAGTGCATCAATGAAGAACCTCTTCCATGTTCGCTATGAGTTCGTCAGGAACTTGATTGGCTGACAGCTCTCCCACTAGGAGCTTCTCCAGCATATCGTTCTGTTCTTGTGTCACGCCAATGTTATATATGGTGGCACTGACCTGGAGCTTAGTCAGTAACGTGTGCGTGTCAGCAACATCGATACGTACGCTGAAAGCGATGATTTGATCTTCCACAGCTTTCGCGTAGGCGTCGAGGCGGTCATCTATCTCCTTCTGGTATACTTTATACTAGTTTCTCAGTGCGGTATTGCAAAGACAGGTAGATTATATACCCACAGACCGCAGAAATGTAAGAATACTGAGACCATTCAAACAATTGGTGATAGATACGTTCGAACAGTCTGAGCGATGTCAGGGGGGTGACAACAAGCTGAACGTTATTGCAACATACCGCAGTGTTTGCTCTACTGAACGATTGAGAGACGTATCCTTCAATGCTTCCTGGTGGGCCTCGAACAGGTCGCGGAAGGATGCAATCTTGTTCCCAATTACAACCATCTTCTACAGATAGACATTAGAGAATATCTTTCTGAGATAATCAGAAGCGGCTTCTTACTTCGTTTGCATTGGCACCTTGACATAGTGACAAGATCGATCCTATTATGTTCAGGACATCTTGTGCGACTGGTATAGGCACCACTTGTGCGGCGAGCTCTGCTGCGTTTCTCGTGATTCGGACCAAGCCACCTAAAGAGCGCATGATGGAAGAAGGGTGAGATGGAGTGTACTGGTCATGGACGTTCATGTTATATAGTCAGTTGATAGAATCCTCACAGCCTTCCGAGTGCACAGCTCGCAGGAAGGGCCAGACGCGTGGGTAATCGCTAGATCAGCAACAGGTACGCGAGAACACACCTGTCAGTAACACCAGAGCTCTGCCGTGTAATGAACAGCTGGAACAATAGGCTCCGAGAGTAGTACAAAGCAAGGTGGGCGCTTCGTCAAGGCGTTTGATGTGGCGTCGATAAGTTTGAAGTATAAAGACATGACAGGCTCACGGAGCAGAGTTCACATTGTCTCAATCGCGGTCAATACATCTCATCGAACCGAACACAAGTCAAACAGACTCAACTGCTTTCCGGGTAACGATGGAGGTCGACCATCCGTGTCGTACCCCGACGGGACTTTGACCACTCCTTTGTCTGTGCTTGACTACCCGCGCAACAGCTTGTGGCCGGTGCCCGTACGACCGTCATTACGAGGGTTACGTCGGGCAAGCGCATTGTATACCTTTGCTGCTTCTGGTCAGGTGCTTTGTGACCACTGCTACAGCGTTATATCAGGTTTCTAAATCAGTCGTCCGCAGGGCAAGTGCATAGTCGACATGTCGTACCTAGCGATGTGTGTCTTTGCTAGTACACTTTCGTTATCTAATTCAGAGATAGAAAATGCTCACCTTATTGATAGAAACTGTGAGCATGTCTTGATAAAGACACTCCTGGCGGTGTCGCAGTTACTCTGTGGAAACGAAGGGTAGATACGTTACTTCAACATGCCTCGCCACAGTGAACATACACGGTCGCAGTGCCGACATCGCATACCGCCTCGCATGCGACTCACCAAATGCCTATGAACGACAGCTACGCTTCTTCAGCCATGAAGACCTCGCAGAACCGAATCGCACTTACTCCTCAGTCTACAGCTACTGCAACGTTGACGAGGGGCGTGGGCAAACCGGAACCGTGACCTCACTCCTACCCCATACGAGGTTCGAAGGGCCTGATCGAGCTGGCGCAGCAATGTGCTTTTGATTTTGTGTACAGAAGCCAACATAAGCGCAAAAAATAACAATGCAGTGAGAAGACTCCGACGGCAAATATGGCTACAACTCGACACCCCGCTACTCCTGTGCTCATGTTGTAACGGTCCATACACGAACGAGGTCGTCGGTGAAGCCTCCGAAGAGGGTCTGACCGTCAGAGGACCACGCGAGGGAAACACACTCGGGCTCCCGGGCGCCGGCGCTCTGGGCAAAGTCAGGCTTAAGCTCATCGACGATCGACCTGAAACCATATCAGTAAGGTATCTTGGGGAGATAGTTGAATGGTACACACTTGCTCTCCAAGTCGAAGATTTTGATGCAGGTAGCAGTGGCCGCGCAGAGCCAGTACCTGTTCGGCGAGAAGACGAGAGCATTGACGACATCTCCTGCCTCAAGGGAGTAGAGGTGCTTGCCCTCGTTGAGATCCCAGAGCATGGTGATACCGTCCTTGCCACCTGAGGCAGCAAGCGAGCCATCAGGCGAGACGGAGATGGTGTTGACATAGCCAGTGTGTCCGTAATGGTTGGTCTTCAGCTTGAACTTCTGGAGTTCCCAGACCTGATTTCAAGTGTGAGCTCATGATACGAAGGATAGAAAGAAAGAGCATGTGGAATCGGTCAGAGATCTTGGTGATTTAAAATGGTCTCATAGGGGGTAACCCTCTGAAGTAGCAAATATTATAGTGTAACATCACTCCGGAGAGAGATTTCGTGAGATGGTAGAAGGCGCTTACCTTCACAACCTTATCCCAACCGCAGGAAACGATTACGGGGTTCAGGACGTTGGGACTGAAGCGGACGCACGATACCCTGCAACAAAAGAGGATTGGTATACTGCGTTTTGGACAGGCAAGGGAAACGACTCACCACTCGGTGTGGCCATCCTCCTTAATGTCATATTTGCACTCTCCGAGGGTATTCCACAGCTTGATCGTCCTGTCACGCGAACCAGAGACAATTTGCCTGTTGTCAGCACTGAAGCTCACGGAGAGGACGTCGGAGGTGTGGCCGACAAAACGGCGGGTGGTGAGGCCAGTGTTCAGGTCCCAGAGACGAAGAGTGTGGTCCCAGGACGAGGAGAGGGCGAACTGGCCGTCGGAAGAGATCACGACGTCGGAGACGAAGTGGTTGTGTCCGTGGAGGATGCGCTTGGGGTAGCCCTGCTGGTCCTCCTCACGTGTCAATTGCCAGACGATGATGGTCTTGTCTACGACATGTAAGTTCAGGCCAAATACATCAGGGTAGACAATTGCAGAGCTCAAGTACCTCGCGAAGCGGTCAAGATCATGTCCGGGTTTTCGGACGAGGTGGCAATGGCGGTAACCCATCCTTTGTGTCCAGCGAGGGAGCCGAGGAAACGCAGCTCGGACATAGTTAGTGCGTCGGGAGGAGTGGCGGCGACGTTGAGAATTACAGCTAGTTGCTCGACGGCGCAGACAGTCTATCGCTCAGGCGCCGTCGCGGGGCGTGACAGCCACTGTGACGTGACGTGACGATGAACTATATAGTTTTCTTGTTGGCGTCTGCTTGACGCGCCTGTTGAGTACGGTACCGTGCTGGCTCTGCGCATGCGTGCTAGCACTACAGTACGCTGTCTCCCGTCTCTCTCCATGCACGACGCGTTATCTGCCTATCTTTATCTCTGATGTGACTTGAATTATAGTAAAACGCGGCTTGACGCGTTCCAAAGAGGCGAGATGAGCGTGTCACCGGCGACGTTCGCACTTTCACGGTGAGCGGAATGTTGGCAGGGATGACTGTGATAATGGATCGAGTGGGTGCACGAAATGCAGCTGTCGGTCCAGTACCTTACAGTGAGTTTGACACTACAATTTTGGCGCCATAACTGTTTCTTTCCATGACATGATGCATCATCCGTTATATTTGCTACTTCAGAGGGTACGCCCTATGAGATTACATTTTCCACCAAGATCTCTGATTATTCCATCTGCCTCGCTACTCTCGAATCTGAATACCTCGCTGACTGTTGTTCCCAGTACCAATACTGAATAGCAAGTCATACACTCCGGCCTTACGTCGACATGCCTATGCCTAACTCTATAGAAGAGATGAGACTTCGTTTGAATTTACCTGTACCCCAATGCGTGGGTTTAAGTCGACACCTGTGCTAGTGGTCATCCCATCTGGCCTGACGAGGACCAAATCATGCATCCATACGTTCAGCGCCTATTGCGAGATATGGACTCTGGCTATCTGTGTTGCACTATATCTTTGCTCACATAGCCACTCGTTGAGTTAAATCTAGCGATGTCGCCTCAAACATCGCAGCGCAGGATACCAGTCATCAGTGAGACACTTGTGTCTGTATACTGACTCTTTCGTTAACCTATCTGTTCTTAGTTGATACTGATCCTGGCGTGGACGACATCCTGGCGATGTACGCGCTGCCTGCCTTCAACGATCGTTGAGTGCTGCTCACAACCTACAGATTACTCGCTCTAGCGTCCCCCGAAATAGATATAAAAGCGATCATTGTCACATTTGGTGCAGTTTGATTGTCCACAACATAATTGTTGACCAACTCATGTCCCTCGTCGTTCAGGAAACACTGACGTGGATGCTGCATAGTTAGTTCGTCACCTTGTTTACGGCATCTTACGGACTGACGATTTGAAGCCTGAATATCTTGCGATTATACAACGTTCTCTTGCGCCAGTCACAATCAGCGCAAGGAGCTGGCAAGCGGTTCCCGAGTTTCTCCCAGAGAACACCAATCATTCTTGCCAAAGGGGCCGATCAGCCACTCAAAGGCGACCAACACAGCGCGCAGTATTTTCATGGACGGTCCGTGCTCTTCCCAGCATCCTAGCAGTTGAGCTTCATCCAGCTAATTTTCAGAGACGGCTTGGGCAATATTTCCAAGCGGCACCCTGACTTCGCAGTTGAATCTAACATCGACCCAGCTGCGTATCCAGACCTCGCCTTCTCTAGTAAGACCGGTATTGAGGTCGCACTCGATGTTATTAACTCGGAGCCTGAGCGAACCATCACGTATATTGCATTGGGCCCCCTCACTACGCTTGCTCAGTTGTCTCACCAATATGAAGAGGTTCTGAGAAACAGATTAGGCCAGGTAGCGTGTATGGGCGGAGCGCTCGATGTACCTGGTAACACGTCGCCTGTCGCAGAATGTGAGTCAGCTCTCTCTTCCTCTGGTATACCTAATCCGTGCAAGTCTCTGATATGCTCCTTAGTCAATTTCTTCGCTGATCCATACGCGGTTCGGGCGCTTCTGAATCCGGAAGACCCGAACAAAGGAATACCGCTCGATAGGTTCATACTCCTCCCGCTCGATATCACCACCCCGCACGAGCTCCCGTTCCCGTTCTACGTCGAGCATGTGGACAAGGATTTCACGGATACCAAAAACCCGTCACTTCCGACGTTGAAATCGCCATTGGTGCATTTCACTAGTTCGTTCTTAGAAAGGACAAGAGAGGTCATGCTGTCGTTTGGGAAAGACGCTATGGAGTTACACGATATCGTTGCTGTATGGTACGCGCTGGAAAATCCGCCCTCGCCGACCTCGTCCGGGATCAACTCCCTTACAGATGGATGGAAAGCTGTGATGCGGCACTTCCAAGTCGAACGGTGCGAATATACACGCATTTCTTCTAACAATCTGCTAAACTTCGTGAACAGCGTCGGAGAGATCACTCGGGGCATGCTCGTGGTAGATCGCAGAGACGATGAAGGAGCATATGATCCGGGGGCTAACCGCGCAGCTGTGCAGGCTGTACTGGAAAAGAACACCTTTCACTCGGCCGGTATTCTGGAGTCTACCGCTGTGCCAGCTCAGGTAGAAGTGGAGACGGCGCCATCAGTATCATCGGAAGCGGATCGCCATGGACTAGGAGTTCCTGTGGTTGTGAAGACACCCGGGCCGGCTGCGCTGCTCAAAATACTGTCTGAGAGGGTATGGGGAGTCAGCTTTTGATAACAGCGGTGACGAGGATGACCAAATGCATTACTATGTTCTACGAGTCACAATACAATACAACGACTATTCAAGCCGTGGGTCATGAGGTGGTATATCATACACGGGCCGTAGAATCGCGAATGTGGAGACCCTGCAAACCGTCCGGGTGTGCCTCTGTATGCACGGTTTCAACGAACTCCTGCGAAGAAGTCTTCTTCTCGTAGAACTCTGAGACCGGAGATTGGGCATGGTCCTCGATCTCCTTGCGGCGCTCGCCAATCTCATTCATCGTCCGCCACCGGAACCCGCCCTTGACGGCTTGGTCAACGACGATCCCGCTGAAAACAAATGCCACCTGTTCAGATGCGGTTCGCTCTCAGAGACGGTGTTCCACTTACACTGCGTATATCGTCATTGCCACGTATCCTGAGAAGGGTACGAGATAGGAACGTCTGGTGTTGTGGTCCGCAATAGATGCTTGGGCAGGCGGGTACCATGCTCCCCCTCCGACGCCCATGACTATCAGGCCGGAGCCTCGCTTCGTGTGTCTGCCCAGGTTCTTCGTGCCGAGCGTGAAGACGACGGGGTAACAGATCGACTCGAAGAAGAAGAGAGCGAACATGCAGCCGATCCCTGCTTTTCCCGGTGCAAGCGCTGTTGCCATGGAGAAGGCGGAGCAGGCGAATCCGTAGATAGACAAGAGGAGGGCAGGATCGATCCAGTTCAGAAGGACGACCCCGACGAACCTACCGGCAAATTGGATTGGTACTGGAATGGTTGCACATAGAGAGGGAGGGACTCACCGCCCGACAGTGAACGTGATCTGACAATAAGAGAATAGCTGACTGGCTTCGGGCTTTTGGATACCGACATTCTGGTCAACGATGTAGTTGACCGCCAGTGCGGCCACGCCGACTTGAGCACCGCTATATGTACAGAGCAATTAGCTTTGGCGATCGACCAGAGGATGCAGATACTTTGTACGTACGTATATGCTGTTTGCGCTACCCTATCGTGGTACGCGTGCGATCAACGATCAGTAATCTTATCGAAATGCGAGGAACACTGACCAGCCAAAGATGCATCGATACTGCTTCCAAAAGGGCTCATCATCGTTCCGAATACCGGCCGCGTGCATCTCCTCGGAGAGAGCATCCTGAGTAATCTCAGGCAAGTCGCAGAAGCTACATAGAGAGTGTGAGTCCGAGGTCCAGAGAGCTCAATGGAGACGTACAAGAACAGAATGTTGAGGACCACGCCCAGGCCAGCGACGGCAAGGTAGACCCTTTGTAATTTTGATGAGCAATTTACTAGCATGTTTCACCGCTAGGACAACTTACCATTGGACAGTGTCAAGCGTATCTGCGTTCTTGCCACGGAAGAACCACCTCGATGCAATCATCGGCCCAGCAAAGGAGGCCACGCCCTGGAAGCCTTGGCTGAAATTCAGCCGAGCGGCAGCATACTTCGGCGAGCCGAGTACGGCGATGTACGAGTTCGCTGCCACCTCAAGCGTCGAAAGTCCGCAGCCAATGACGAAGGTGCATCCGACAAACCCGCCGTATTTCTCGAAGACGGCCGATGGCCAGAAGAATATAGCCCCTGAACTGAACTGTCAGCTATTCAGAGACCACGAAGTGGCATCGATTGAACGTCATACCCAGTGAATATAGCGAAAGTCCCATGTGTATCCCCTTCTTATAACCATATCTATCCATCTAGGAGCGGCGAGTGGGCAAGGTTTGATGCTCGTGACGCGAAGAGACTCACAAACATGCTGGCAAACGGTGCAAAGACGAAGTATGCTCCCTAAAACAGAAAATGGGGCCCTAAGAATACGGGGTACCGTGTCGGGGGAATCACGTACGAAGTAGGCCAGCTGTAGCAGTGTACTCTGCAGTTTACTAATTCCGAACACTTGTTGAAAGTGTGAATTGAGGACATCAAGAAGCTGGGTACAGAGCAGGGTGAGTGGTCAGTGAATACGAGTGGAGAGCGCGTGGGACGGCAAACTCACACCGTACGCAAAGCCCCATGTGAAGAACAGGGAGGTCACCAGGGCGAACGCATACACCCAACGCGCTCTTGAGAGCTCAACACCTGCAGGGGGGTGCATCCAGTATGAGGCCACAGGAACGAACGAAAGACATAAAAAAGGAGCGATGCTTCACCTGTGGTCCCTACGACAGCCATGGTGGGATGTGCTAAGAGCAAAGTCGATGCGCAAAGCTAAATACCCCGTGCATGCGTGGGGCAGCGTATCTCGATTGACCGGTTCAAGAGATGTGGAAGTGATTGCAGCTCGCAGTGTGGGGTAAGACCCCCGCTGTGCGGCCAATCGTGGCTGATTGACTGCCTCTCGTGATAGACAAGAACTGTATGTGCGGCCCGGGACGGTGGAACGAGTGACAAAGAGCAGGCGTTCGCGCGGTTTGGGTTGTGTGAACCTTCCTCAGCTGCCGTCAACGTCAGGGGAAGCCTGAGGGCGGTAATCGGCGAGTGACAGGACGTGCCATGTTGATAGCAGAACGGCAGAGCCGCGAACGGTGTTCTTGCGAAGGTTCAGGCTACAGGTGCGGCTGTGGTGCTTCTACCTATGCTTGTTGGATATTCGACAGTCAATTTGATGACTTCGTCCTTCCGCTGGACCTCCGAGTTCGGTCGGGTGCACGAACGTTTCGTACGGCGAGCCTACCCCTACAAGTCCGGCGATTTCGCTGCATGTGCGTTGATATCAATAAGTCCTATGATACCAGCATAAGTTCAACGCCTACCCGCCGAATCGAAACCGAAAACTTACGCCTGATGGAAAGAGCTCACATGAGCGCGAGAGTTGGAGAACTCAACAGACGGACCGACAAGCCCTCCCTTGGGAAAAACGACACCTGCCCAAACCGGCCACGCATCACAACCAATGTCCGCCCTCGTGACCAGCGTGCCGTCAGCGGCAATCACCAGATGACTTCACCTCCGTGCACTGACAGAAACCTTGTCTCACCTCACCAGATCTTTCACTACCAGACTCGAATCGACGTGCGCGACGATGGCAGAGCAGCAGCAGCCCAATCTCTCGCGGTTCCTTGCGGTCAGCCCGCCGATGCCCTCTGCCTGTTTCCGTAGCCTGAGACTTGCACACTGATCCCAAGGCAAACTACGAGACTGTCAAAAACCTACACCCAGGCGAAGGCAGGCGAAAGTGGCGGCTACGCGTTGCTCAGTGGTTCTTTGCGCTGTCCGACGCGGATAAGGCAGCGTATGCGCAGGTTCGTCATGTAATATTTATCTGTATCGCAGAAAGTGTGTCTCATCTTATCTAATCCCATTGCAGCTCCCGCCGGTTTCGGAAGACGAAGCAGACGAAGCACCGTACACGACGGACGACGACCCGTTGGACGCGATCTCCACAGATGCACCAGGACTCGGCGTCGTCCTGCGCACAGACTTCAGCGACGAGTCTGCCTGGCAGACGTTCCTCGCCAAACTCAAGGACGCCGAATCCGAGTTCGCCGCCGAGGTCGACGCGCCGATGGACGCAGAAGGAGAAGAAATGGACGAAGACGAGGAGGACGACGAGGAAGAGGCTGCGGGCTCCGCTCCCATCTTCTCCGTGGTCAACGAGGCGTCGGCGCACGCGCGGCTGGAGGGCATCTCGAATCTCGCCGCGCTGCGTCGGCTCAACGACGTCGACGTACGTCGGATCCCCGATCCGCCCTCGGGGACGAAGCGCATCAAGCCGCCGAACCGACTCGTCGACTTCCACGGCTGGCAGGAAGTGTACACTGGCAAGCGCGTGTGGGTGTACGACGCCAAGTCCAACCAGGACCTGTCCGTCAGGGTCGTCAGCCAGCAGAGCGCGGAGAGCGTGTACGGCACCGCGACGTGAGTCGTTTTTACTTCAGAGTTGAACAGGTGATCCATGGACTGACGTGGAATGTGGGGCTTTCAGGGCAGACAGCTGGCGCGCCAGGGTGACCCACATCTGTGAGCTGCAGGTCAATCTCGCCTCGGGCGCGATGTCGATTGACTTTGGCGGGACGGACCGCTGGGACTATCCGGAGCGAGTGCGCAACATGGCGGAGGCGGAGCAACAAAATGGCGCGTAGAGGTTCTTGGTTACTGTGACAAGTCTAGCAAAGGGATGTAGTAACAGGTACATGAAAGCAGCTGCGACGACGGAGAAACACGAAAGTCTTAGTTGGATCGTACACAAGCGACAGGCTGAGATGGGGATGGGTTGTACAGACATGTGATTACCTTGGCGGTGGAAGAGCGGGCGTACTATGTATGCAGTCAAATAAACACGGTATAGATAATCTTCCGAGACGTTTTTCGCGATTGTGTCGATGAGCCCGCTCGACGCCGGATGCAGGTCAGCGCGTCCGCATAGGGCTATCTTCGCGCATACGCATGGGGGAATCCTCTGGACCAGACGAAGAGGTCGTAGATCGCATGTCAGACGTCCGGCGCGAGAGCATAGAGTGTGACGACGGCCCACCGTGTGTATGTGTACGCCCGTGTCCGTTCACGTTCGGAGGGCTTCTTCTCGAGCCCTGGCCCGACGAGCGGTGCTGGCTCGAATGCGAGTGGTGAGAGTGCGAGTGCATCACAGGGCTGCCTTCCTCCGCGTACAGCTCGTCTTCCTCCTCGTCCTCCTCGACGTCGAGGTCGCGGCTGTCGAAGTATCCCCACGCGTTCTCGACCTCGTTGTATACCGCGTACGAGTTGGAGCGGCCGCGGGACGGATGGCGCGCGGCGGACGGTGAGCCTGACGCAGACGTCGAACTCGATGCCGAGGCGGACGAGGAGGGCACCGCGTTCTGGCGCGGCGTCTCTGGAGGCGACATGCGAATGTGCGGGTAGTCGCGGCGCCCCGCCGACGGGGGATGCACGGGCGGCAGCGTTGGACTGAGGCTGCTCACGTGCGAGTGTCGGCTGGGGTGTAGGACCGATCGCGGCGGGCTAGGCTGCCGAGACTGTGGGTGCGTGCTATGCGACGAAGAGGAGGGCGGATAGGAAATGGACTGAGAGCTGGATGCTATCCCGGAGATGGCTTCGTGCATCGGCGGGAGCGTCGGCCGAACGGGCGGTAAGGGCTCGTGTATGGGCGGGGGGACGTGCGATGGCGGCTGGAGGTTCTGTGTCTGCATCTGAGCCTGCGCGATGGCGTGGGCCTGTTGTGTCTGCTCGTTAAAGGCGAGCTGCTGGAAGCGCGCGAGGCAGGAGGCGGCAGCGGTCAGCTGGTGCATGAGCTCGGACGACGATGCGACCTGCGATGGCGGCGGATGCGGTGCAGAGGTGTGTAAGTGGGCTGCAGGCAGACAAATGAAAGCAGATAACTGACGACTTCGGGGCTGGGGCCCATGGTCCCGGTCGCTGCTGCACGCATGCGCAGCGATTCAATCTCGCGCTTGAGCTTTGCATTCTCCTCTTCTGCACGGTTTACCCTTAGCTCGAGGTCCGCAACGTACTGAGCCTTGCGTGCGCGATAGTCGCGTTGTTGGAGGAGGGCGCGCGATGGAGGTATAGACATATCCTTCCTCCTTCCCCGGGTCATCTCAGTCTGTGGTCGTGTATGGGTGTAGCGGGCCAAGACTGGGAGTGTGGGGAGATCTGTCGATCACGGCTTGTGCGGGGAAACTGGTGAGTAACTGGATGCGGCTGGTTGGGAGAGGCACGAGCAGAGGGCGCAAGGCGGTGGCAGGAGGGAGATGTGGACTGGCTGATATGGCGAGGAACAAGATGCGAGCTGTGTATTTTAGCGGTCGGCAGTTATTCAGTGCGCACGGTTGGGAGTGGGCGGGAGGTGCATGCCCGATGCGGGGTACGATCAGCGCTAAACTATATTGAGCGTCCCTTCAAATTCACAAGGTCTCTCCTCCCGCTGCCGTCCTCCCGTCTCACCCACCACGGACCCATGCCTCCCGCGCACGCTGCCTTGTCGGAGCGAGCTCGGTCTCGAGGTGTCCAGTGCAGCCGCACCAGCCTCTCTCGTACACCCATATCCACAGCGATTGCAGCGGTGGTGCCGAGCTGGATGGTAACGACGCTACCGACCCCACAGCAGTCCGTATATGCAGCTGACACAACCGCAGGACGGCGTCGTCGGCTTGGTCAGTCGTCTCGTATCTGGAACGTTCGTATACCCGTCCGCAGACACTGCATGCTCACTCCAATCAATATCAGAGCAACCCTCCTCGTTCGCTTACGTTAAAACCGTCGGCCAGATGCACCTCGTCCGTTTCTGGACCCTCCTCAATATCCGTAGCGCAGGAAAAAGGATCGTGCTATCGGCATCCTCTCTCGTCTCCACACCGTTCATTTCGTGTTCACACACTCGCCAACTTATGCGTCTGCACCCCATCTATGCTGCCACGCCGCATACATCCGGCTTGCCCGCCGTTCAATGCATTCTCCGCTGCTGCTGACAACTTGCCATGCTGGCAGCCTGCCTCGGGTGCGATATCTCCCATACGACATTCCCGACGCGGAAGGCGGTCTGCGCCAGCCCTGTACGACTTCATTCCGTCATATCTCCCGTTGGCTCCTTCGCAATCGTCGTAATCTCCATCCATTGTCTCCCTCTGCGAGCATACATCGATATCGGTGCGTCTTTTGTATGTTGTTTGACTTGCTCCTGGCTCGACGATGGAGAGTAACTGACATGCGGTAGACGCGTGACGTCACGCGTCGTGCTTCGAGTTCTTACAGCGTGTGATATGCAGGGGCCCGCAAGTCCAAATTCGTGACGCCGCCTCGCGGATGATAGGCTTTACTCATCCTGCTAACAAGGTTTTGCTCGCAGATGGGGAGTTTATAGAGATCAAGCAAGGCGTGTTCCGCATGTCATACTCATCCTGCTGCATCAAGCTTCGTGCACGGCTCCAACTGCGGTATTTGGGTGAGTCCCGAGCACAGACTTGTGTTTCCATTCAGTCTGAAGTTAGCATATTTTCCAAGAAAACAAGGGTCAGAACTAACATCCTCCGTTGTTATTAGGTGACAAATAAATAGGCCAGCCTCCACGCCAACCTTTCAAGCGGGGGGCAAAGCTGCCAGCGCTCGTCAGATCAATCTCCCCATGACGAAATTGAATATCGAACTTGGGAGGGCCACAGAAAGGGATCTCCGACGATGGTTGTACAACTCAGGCCGTCCGTGTTCTGAAAACGATCGCCCTGTTTTGTACAACCACCGTTCTCGATCGCGCTGGAAAACACTGAGGCGAACAAGCGTGAATGAACTGCACATCCCCGTTTTCTCTCACTTTGTCTTCAGCCACCGCCGCCGTCTAGCTCTGCGAGTCTCATCATGATGCTCACACCTATGATGGCCAGTTTGCCGCCAGTGCGTTTATATCATTTCTCTCCTCTCTGTAGTTGATCCTGACATTTATTCAAGCTCTTACCACGTTGGTTCTCTTATTCCTCACAGGTTATTTGCCGCTATATATGCAAGAAACTCACCGAATTAGTCCTGCGGGCCATCAGTCTCAGCTGCTGGGCCACGGTCGGGATGGCGTGCTCTAACTTCCATCGGTCAGACCACAATCACAGCGATACGGAAGATATTGATTTCCAGGTTGAAGTCGAAGATCTCAAAGCTCATCGGTTACAGCGCAACTTACTTTATTCCTTACTATCTCTAGCCAAGGCAGAAGGCCGTTCGCCCGAGCTTTAGCAAGTTCGTGTCCCACTTCCGAAGAAGTTGAGAATGTCGAGCAAGCCCGCCGCCTGTCGAATGACTGCGATCATAAGATGGAGAAGACATTATAGAAGAGGACGTTGCCGTTGGATGTCTACACTCGTAGTAATACGCCGGTGATCAGACCCCATTTCTGCCTCTGCCGCTGTTCGGACAGTGTCTGTTTACTCGCCTTCCTCGGCGATACGAAATGTTGACAAATACGGGACAACTTTCCCGCTAAGCTGCGCTGTGCCGGACATACGTATTCTCGGGGCCGTCTGCGATATTCCTGATCAGAACGTGCTGGATCAGAAGAGACGTCAAGTCTTCAAACAAAACAAAACGTAGGAGCTTCTCCTGGGTCTGGTACGTGGCATCCATGGGATTTTTCTTCACACAATTGCGGATTCATCATCTTGCGCAGAACAGGCATCTGAACATGAAGTTGTTCTCTAAACAGACAACAAAATATTTGGACGCCGGATGTTCTTACCTTCATTCCCATCGTCAAGGGCCCTGAAGAACCACGCGGACGACTCGAGGCCTCTTGTTGGCATCCAGAAATCATGAGCGTTAGCGATCCGAATAACAACTTTGGGCTCTTCTCGGTTATCACCCATAACATTGACATCACCAGTTTCGCCTTCAAGTTCCCTCACGTCTTTGCCAATCACCCTTCCGCCCGACACTTGATATCGCTCGCACGAGGCTCAATTACAGAGGATCGACCATACTGTGCACTTCAATGAATTCACCAGCACTGTTGAATCTCCCATTGTGCTCCGCGAGGCCCCAAATCCGATGACCATGAACAGTAGAGATCAGGGGGAAATGCATCAGAGGGAGGAAATTGGGTCCGTCCTCTTATCGCACATTCTCTGACCATAAGTTGTATAGATTATGGAGCATCCGCGAATTTGAGGGTCAAGTGTACAACTTGCCGCTTCGGCGTTGCACTGCTCGTAACGGCAGCCGTGCATCACAGTGACGGATAGGATAGAAGTAGGTGTCGTACTTCCTTCGTTTTGCGCTGACAGGATCCACAGAGAACTAAGTACGGAATCGTCAGCAGAACATACGAGTGCCCCTGAAAACGGAGAAAAGACCCCCGGGGCAGATGTATCCGGCCTATCCAGGTCCATAGGTTCGCTCAAGACGATTCATTTCCATTGTATATTAGTCCGTTTCCTATGTGCGCTGACTTCCACGCGACCATAATTATAGCCATTGCGCCTCCCATGTCCTCCAATAGCTATACCAAGTTATTAGCACCCTCGTTTGTGACAATCCCGCTACTATCGGACGGGAACTCAACAGATCCAATATTTGTGAGAGCTACAGAATTTCGTTCACATCGTTGACGAACAGCAAATTGCCTTGAAACCGTATACACCTGAGCATCGCCGGTTATTGTCCCACCGTCTTTGTGCGATGCAGCCTCGCGGATATGGAGAATCACGCGGCAACACAGGTTCGTATGCATCACCCGTAGAAATCTTGAAACACTATCATCAGCATAAGGACTACCAATGGTGTCGTACACGGCGACGTACTTAGTCAGCAAAAAAGCATCCAGTTTCTACATGTGTTACAGACGCGTAAGTGTTGGTAATATATTGAGGCAATGATTCCACTCACGACACCAACAATGGGTGCCAGGACATTAGCTATCGAAAGCGCTATCGTTCGTGCAGCTCAGAAACGTGCAGCGCGAGGCATAATAGCGAGACGCACAGGCTAAGCAGATGAAGAACAAGATCCCTGGCGTTCATGTTCAATCGTACCTCACCATTTCGTGTGGACATCGGCGAAGCTTACCATCCCTGTACAAAGTATACATCAAAGGGAACCGTGTCGTGCCCATGCCCACATATGAGGGATTCCGATGAGCTAGAACAGAATAACCGCGATTAGTTATTGATGAGTACCATGGTGTGGGCGGCCTACTGCTGACTGCTTTGACAAGGGTCAAAGTTACTATAACTGGTCTGCGTTAGCCCCGATATTCAAAGGTAGGCAGGCAGCTAAGACACTCACAGACCTCGAGGACAGCCAAAATTATAAAGCAACCGGCAATAAGGTCATTCGACTTCGTAAGGTTGCATCCAGGTAATCTGGGCAGCGGCCGAGGAGCATCTACACCATACCATGAGTCATGAGATGTTAATTGTAGGGCACTCAACGGTGTGTATAGCCCTCACAGACTAGCGAAGTAGCGGCGACTAGGTATAATGCCAGTGGAATGAGACCCTGAGAAGGTTGTGAGCATCGCAGATGCCTCTTGTAAACGTAGCATGACTTACAGCCCATAGGCCACCAAGGGCCCACTTGACCATTTTGGAATCACGCCAAAGCGCAAAGGTTCTCCATATCAGGATGACTGAAATTGTCAGTGACAATACCTGTCTGTGCTTTCAAGATAGCGACATACGTTCACTTGTATAGATGCCACCTCCGACTAGAACTACAACACAACCAACAATGGTCCAGGTTGGAACGGAGCACAAGCAGGTACACAACAGGGCACTCACATGAGTTGGCAATATGGTTCATTTTGCACCACTGGAGATATGTTGTTTGTAAGTGTCAGTCATATTTGTTACGAAATGACGTACTTCGCTATCTTGATTAGGGAGGAATGCCCCTGCGGTTAGAGCTATCAGCAAAAAAATCATTGTGATGATAGAGAACCTACGAAAACCCTATTTGCACAGTTTCATACTCACACAATAAAGAGAGGACTATATCAACAATAGGGCTGTATCGTGTCCAGAGATATAAAATTTTCGGGAAGGTCCACCGAGAGTTCCAAATATATGTCACCTAGTAGATAACGCGGATGTCAATTGAAAGTCACAGGCTACAGCAATACATCCTTGCCTCATCTGAGAAAAGCAGTAACCAGTCAAGGACCTGGTGAGTGCATTTGAGTGTTCTCGTAGTCTGCTATGAAGGTAGAGCAACGTACAAATAGCGTGACGCTGATTACTGACATATCGAGTTCAGCATGACATGCATGAAGGATAGTAGCCTAAATAGCATACCATTCATATACTTCCATCGGTGGATAATGTGTTATCAATCTGGAATATGATATAGAGGTATGCCAACGGGACTCACATTTATATTCAGGCTCTGCCTGACTAGTGCTAAGATGCCTGCATCTGCCATGTGTGAGGATACCGTGAAAAAAGGAGCCAGGGGCTTGCAGGCAACAGACTTATCATAATATAGGATCCTTCATGGGCGCATGGATATCACCATCTGATGTATTAACAATGGGGTAAAGATCGCTAGCTGGCAAAGAAGCCTGCGTCTGTTGATAGTTACCGACTGCTTTGCCACAGTGCAGATCGCTGGAAGGGGTTTCCTACGCATTCAGTATAGTCGAGCATTTGAAGGTCCTACCATAACTGTTGTAAACATTGAGGTGGTGGCCGTTACCATGATGCGCATCTTTTCGAACACAACATCCAAGCAACCCCAATCATTGTGGAGGTCAGTGAACGATGATATGGCAAGCGATGAACCCCTCTGTTGGTGCCTGGCTTGACCTATGTGAATATCCGAGCAGGGCAACTGGTCAAAGTTCCGGTCGCTGAGAAAAATATAGAATGTATGTGTAAGATGTGAGATGAATATCAGAGCGATGTGTACATGGACACGGAAGCCAGTTCACCAAAGGCTTGGAGACTATCTCAGATTGTGATCATGAGGTGTCCGAACTGGAGTGCGCAAAATCCCTTTGAATAATTCAGATGACCTCAACCGCATGGGATCTGCAATATGAGGATCACGCTATACTACATGGAAAACCTCACGGGGTGCACTACTGCTGGGGCTCGACGGTGCCTCCACAGGCGAGAGTCCTTCAATGTACTCGTCAGAGCTCGTGATTATTTCGTCGCTCGCAGCCGCTCGTCGAGAGCGATTCGAAGCAAATCGGAGAGTAGTTTGAGGTGCCCGCGTGCCGCCGATCATCGTCTCCTTGTCTTCTGATGCAGCTTCACGGATGTGGAGGATAACTCGACAGGAGAGGTTTGCATGCATTACCCGCAGGAATCTAGAGGTTTCGTTGAGCATACAAACGGCGGCCACTCCCGGGTTAAATAACATACGTGGGAAGAAGAAGGGCATCGACTTTCTGCACACAGGGTGAACTGCGAGTAAAACAGTCGGTTCATAGCACTCACAGGTCCCAAGAGAGGAGCGAGGACGTTAGCTACGGAGAGTGCTGTTGCCTTCAACCATCAGAAATGTATATTATTCATGGATGCGACAATAACACGCACAGGCAAGACACATGAAGAACAGTAACCCTGTATTCCGATGTACATATATCAGCATGAACCTATGTGTAGATAAGATATGGCTTACCGTCTCTATACAGCGTATATGTAAGAGGCAAACGCATCGGGTTGTTTGTGAACGTGCGCTGTGCTATGTCGAAGTACAACAACCGTCAGTGCCGATGTTTCCATGGTATGTGGTTGGCTTACTCTCAATCGCTTTAACAAGCGTTAGGATCACTATTACTGATGCATGGGGAGGCTCAGCTATTGGGAGGAAAAGTAGGAGGAAGATGGAACACACACCTATCTCAACAATGGCCAGAATGGCGAAACATCCCGCGATTATTGAGCTCGCTTTCACTAGGTGGCATCCCGGAAGACCGACCAGCGGTTGAGGGGCATCTTCCGAAACTGCTGTGAGTACGCAGTGCCCATATATATAAGACTACTGATATCATACTCACACACAGTGGACGAGATGAAAACTGCGATGAGGTACAATCCGATCGGAGCCATCCCCTAAAAATCCCGTCAGTCTCATGCGGCATCATGTAACAAGAGCATGACCTACAAGCCATAGAATAGCGAGAAGAAATTTAACCCATCCGGAGTCCTGCCAAAGAGCGAATGTCCTCCATATTAGGACCCCTATCGCAAAGGTAGTATATGAGATGCTGTAGAACTCGCGCATTACGGAAATGACGTACATTCACTGGCGTAAACGCCTACACCGAGCAAGACTGCGAAACGTTAACATCGACATCACGTAGGAGGATTCTCGGTCCAACGATACGCACAGGAGTTAATATCATTATTCAGCTTGCAAGCCTATGGATTAATCATGTTAATAGCGATCCTGTATATGCTGTGAGACATTGACGTGCCTCAGTACTCTTGAAGTGAGTAAAATGTGCTGAGACATTACTTGTAAGCGGGTATGAAAAGGGGGTCCACAGGAGCTTTAACTCACATAGAAGCCCCAGCGTTGTGTCTGCAATGGTTGGATATCGGGCCCATAGGTAGAGCAATTTTGGGAAGGACCATTGAGACCTCCAAATATATTCTACCTACCAGGAGATCAATAACTATCGAGACGGCGAAAAACTCGTCAGAGCTGGTACCTACCTCATGAGGGAGCATAAGCAGCCAATCGAAAGCCTGAAGGCCCTATAGTAAATTCCACCGACACATCCGTAGGAAGAGTGACATACGAAGAGTGTGGCGCTGACGACTGAGACAAATTGAATCAGGCCCAGTTAAACACGCACATACAGACATTCTTACCCTGTACATACTGGTGGATGTTCTGTTAACTTCCGCATAGCAACGAAGAAGGAAGACGTACATTTTGGCTCACTTGTTGCGTGACGATATCGGCAATATTGGCATCCGTCATGTCTAGCGAACCTGCGCTGAAGACTTGCTGAGAGATGCTAAGGAGACCAGCTGACTATCTTCCTTAGTCCTCTTGCGACTTATAACATACCTATACAACACCAAACCATACCGGTTATTCACGGTATGATGAGCTATAGATACACGTCTGAAACATGGAACTGTTATTGACGGGGAACATCACATTCTCGGCGGCACGCAATTCAATGGCACATTGCACCCGAGCTGACCATCCTGCGGCGAGAGCAACTGTTCAGGAAGTCTGAGTTGCATGCGAGCCATAAGGGAAGGCCCACCACTCTTCTGTAGCCCAAGACAGCGGTCTTTTGGGTATGGTTGGCCTTACAGTACATTTTCTCGAGTACAGACAAGGATTGCTGGGTGGTGGACAGCATTCCTACCGAAAGATGAACAGCGTTAGTGTTCTATCTTATGATCAACACAATCAAAGAACTCACGGTTAGGAAAGTGCTCTCACGGAAACAGATTCAGCTATCACGTCAGGCGCACGCCTCGACCGCTCAGAAGCACTGTCGGGTATTAAGTAGTCGTTGGGGCGGTACTGGCCGGGCTGGCGATCTCCTCGACCAAAAACAACAGCCGCTAAATGCCCTTATGCATCAAGCCATAGTTCTGTTTCAGAGTAAGGTCAGGTCATCGTCATAGAGGCCAGTCGTCCATATCACCATTACTCACCATGAGGGAACCTGGTGAATAGCATCCAATAGAACTAGCGTTCATACAGGAGACATCGGCGACAGATGTAGATGTGAGAAAGGCCGTGCCCGAATACGAGAGTTGTTCTGTTTTCTTTTTACGGTTCAAGGTTCAAGGGGACCTGGGGTCAACATGGTCAACATGGCCTCTTAAATTGACGGTCGGCCTCAGTACTTCCGGGTACAAAGAATGGGCAGCTTCACCTTTCTTCTCGAGCTCTCCACTGTTAGAGAATATCTCACTCCTCATGTCTCCTTACGTGAAATATCTTCCGAGTCTGCGATGGTGTACTTGCACAACCAGCGCATCCCAGTTCATAGTTACACTCTATGCCATTTTCAGCCTCATTCCCACGCGTCGCATCCATCTCAGAACAGCTTTCAGAACCCTGATGGCCGTCGACTCGACTATCTGCGTGGAATTCCAAATCACTCCTTGCAATGACACACCTGGGTTAGAGCTTCAAGTTTTCACGGCCGTCTCTCATTCCGCACCAACCAAATCACGAACCACTCGGCTTGCATAGGCGAACGAAACGTACAAGCACTACCATCCCGCCGTGAACGCTTTCTGCGATGACTCACAAGACGAAGACGAATGCAACTCTAAGCGACAAGTTGATAGTTGGTGACACTGCATTCTTCTTTTTCAAATCTGCGATCCCATGACACTAACAAGGCTCTCTAAGTTCTGCCAGAGCGAAAACTCAGCAAGCTTACATCCGGAGACAGCCACATGATCATGACCTGGGTAATACCCCTTGAGGGTCGCCGATAGAGGGTCGGGTGGTTTGCGTGGATGTACGACCTCTCAGTGAGTACGCCCTTGGCTGGTCATTCCAGTTGCTGTATATTGAAGTTTCAATCGGGTGGATCAGCGGAGCCGTTTCGCTGTTAACGGGCTCTACCGCGCAAGAACTCAGCAGATTCAAGGGCTTCACGGGCTGTGTTTAATGGCCTATCAAACAGAAGGACATCTGTCTGAAGACTAGCTATCATAGGAGACCGATATGTCGCAGGGTGGACCCAGGACCGTCAAGCGTCGATTGTAAGCGAGCATCGTCACGAATGCTTTGGGCCAAATCGCTCACGTCACACACTTACAGGGCACTCAGTTTCATGGGCGCAAGACACAACAAGAAAATAGAATCGCCTCTCCAATACATCGCAAATACTACGGATAGAAAGTACAAACAAAGACCCAAGCCTACTACTGTTAATCGGCACACAAGGGGTTATATCTGCAGCGAGAGACTCAACAACTGTCAAGCTCTGTCTCCAAGTATAGCCCCTTGTATCCTGGTCAATAGCCTCGGCATTGGTGTGGGTCAATTCCATCTCGCGGATAGCATTTGTTCATGTACATGCTTCTCCTGGCAAGATCCTACGGCGGTCGTGTTGGTTCCGTTCGCGGAAGTGAGTTTGATGCATAGTGTTTGACGAGAGGTCGATCAAGCGGAAGCGAGAACGGGTGAAGGAGAGAGCAAGCGAGTGAGAGAGAGGGTGAGTGAGTGAGCAGGTGGCGAAGAGCGGGTAAGCCAGAGGGGTCTCCGTGTTAGGCCATTGGATTTCATCGCTGTTCCGGCAGATGCCTACATTCGTGCACTCCTCGCCAATTTCTGTCCAACGAACTCATGCGAAGAGACGAGGTGGGTACCTGCAATCACATAATCGTGTTCATCAGTGTCTGACTTTACTATCAGCAACGAGAGGGCACATACCTTGGGTGTCGTCTTCTTCCTGAGAGCCCCGTGAGAGAATGGCTGCGGTCCATCCGCAGTTGCCGCACCGGAGTGCGAGTGGGTCCATCCTCGTCGTACCCCAGCCTCGCGCCGTCGGACCAGCGACGCGGGCTTGATGCCCATCGGCGCGCCGTCGCTATCCGTTGGGAAGTAGCTGCAGGCAGCCGGGATTGTTCTGCTCGCGGAGGTTAGCCAACATTGCTCAGGCTGCTGCCTTGGTTGTATGATGAGAGAAGTGCGAGGTGAGGATGCCAGTGGATGGTTTGGATGACGATTAGAAGCTCACTTGTGGCTACTTATATAGCTTTTCAGAGTTAGGCACGGGGTCCGACTTCAACGATTGTCAGAGAAGCTGTGGCCATGGTCGTATCGTCGTTTATGCTCCGGTGGCACACGCCGACAAGGAAAGGTGGAACTGGCCAACTTTGGAGTATTGCCAAGCGAAATTCTGTAGGGCCGTCGGGAGGATGAATACGATGCCGCCGTCAAGTCAGCTCAGCCATCAGTGGACGTATCGGAGCTGGCAAATATGACGGACAATCCTCACCTGAGCCGCAAGTGGCAATGAAGCTATGACGCGTCTAGATTGTGTACGCCAGTGCCGGAGGGCCATGGAAATTCTGATTACCACGTTGGCTATTGACACTTGTACTCAAGAGGGCCTGATATGGACCTACCGACGGTCTATTGTGTTGGAGGCGTAGGGCCGCGCGACGTTTCTTCAGCGGTATGATCCCGTAGCCGATGTTTGGGCCTTTCAATCGCCATCAAGGCTCAGAGTCTGGTAAAGACGGTGTTCGGTAAGCATGCGCCCAATGTGAGAAAGACACACATGACGAATTATAGATGAGTCTCAGAGGGATATTCCAATATTGAGATTCCAGCGGAAGATGGCGGCCAATATTGTGGACGGCACGATATGGGAAGGTCAGCCAGCCCGGAGAGGCTAACACGACGCCAGGCGGCTGGAGGTCGGTGTCAGCCTTATTGAACTCCTAAATATCAGCTCGCATACATCAATGCGACATGTCAGCTCAGGACACATGTTGTCAACCGCGTTGAGGTTGACGAGCCTGAGCGGCTGACGGGTACAAGACCACGTTCGAAAATCGAAGGCACAGCGTACACGAGGGAAAGAAGGATGTTCATTGGTTGAAAGGAGACGACAGCTTGCGTAGTAAGCACGCGTGTATTTGTGTTGTAGCTGCTAGTACACGGTGGTGACAGATGTCAAGTTTGAGTTGTACTGTGAAATACACGTACTCAGCCCCGACGCCTGCCAGATCCGGACATTACGTCGTTCATCCACTGCGGTACGCCACGAGAAGCACACTCGTTCTTTCAAATGTACTGCGGGTCGTGGAAGGGTATAGGTTCGAAGACGTTCTGGATACATTACATAGTCATTCAGTAGGTTACGGCTATAGGTGTTGTACTAGTTTGTGACAAAAATAAGAAAGCGATAAATCATTACTACAGTGCGTCAATATGATATTGTCTGGAGCAAATAGAGAGCATAGAGGTGTGAGATTCCCTCTGCTAATAATACGTGGGACCAACGCCGGGAACATACCGCCCGCCGCCGTACCCATACCCCGCCCGTCTTCGTGCTACGTGATGAGCTTGTGCCGTCGAAGGGACGACCGGAAGACCTGCCTATTATACAGAGAGATGAATCATCAGCACAACCAATCCTGTAGGTGTAGCAGAGAGCAAGACTGACCCTTCGCGCCTCCCCACGCGCGACCATTCTCTCGCTGTCGACCAACTTCCCGCCGAGTTTCTCTAGCTCACCTACAGACGCAGCAGGATCGGCGAGTGCGAACGGGTATGCAGGCAGCGATTTGACAGGATTAAGTTCAATAATAATATACAGGAGGGTATCGCGCACCAGCTACACGCTGGCTAAACGGTGGTCGTTCGGGGTACGCAGCTCCGAGCCCTTGATAATAGGCAGGTGGATAGCCAGCACCGTATCCAGCGCCGTACCGTCCAAGATGATGATGACGGTGATGATAACCTGCACCACCATAATACCCTCCACCGTATGCTGCGCCCATTCCCATACCTGCTCCGTAGCCCGTGTTGTATCCCATCCCACTCGCACCATATCCCATACCGTATCCTCCATCTGGATATCCAGCCGCGAGCCCTCCCGAGTACGCTGGTGCATACCCTGCACCGTATCCGACACCGTTCATGACAGGAGCTTGCACGCCGCCGGGGTAGACGTCGGCTGACAGAGCCATTGGAGGCGCGGATAGGGGTCTCGGCAAGTTCGCGACGACGGGCGCTGGAGTCATGGTTTGTACAGTTGGTACGACGGCCATAGGGGCTAGCGGTGTTGCAGGCATCATTGGTGTTGCTGCGACTGGGTATTGCATCCCTGCCCCCTGCGGTACGAGCTGCTGGCCAGGGTATGCGGCTGCGCCTAGAACCAGGCGATTGTTAGCTATGTTGCATTATATGGACGGCGGCGACACGTACCGGCGCCGTTAACCATTACTGCGGGGTGCGCAGAGCGCGGTCTGTGTATGATAATCTCTGTTGGCATGTTGCGTTCAGAGAATGAGACGTGTGAGTAAAACCTCTATGCCGTGTGAGCATTATTTAAATGATTTGGTCACAGCGTCCTATGGGTACTTGGCAGTGACGTTGCATTTGATGCGGTGGAGTGGACTGTATCGCCGTCTTCGAAGCGGAGAGGGCACTCCCTCCGATGCGCACCTTTTCGGCAAGAAGGGCGGCTTGGGCAGTGCTCCGATCCGAGTCAGTATTTGGTGGGGTCACGTTCAGCCTGACCAAACAGTGGTGGGGAGTCTAATGTCAAGATGAAAGCAATTTGATATCCTGCAAGCTAAGACGGTGTACAGTACAGCCCAGCAGAGATACACACCAAGAGAGATAAAGCAGATACGAATACACACACCGATACCAGGTCATCACGCAGATGGGACAGGAGAGAAAATGGACGGGCTGTTGAGTGCAGCGTAAGCGCACAATAAACGGAATAGTGACCAAAGAACGTACTCGACAGCCATAGGCAGCGCGTCGATGCAGTGCCGCACCGCAAGCAGCGTCTCCTTTTTGTCATACAACACGCGCGAGCATGTTTCGCACCGCGCCTCCCAGCAGCTCCGGGCTTGGGGCCACTCCATCAATTGAACCTCAGATATCGTGTCGCCAAGCGGCCGAGCGTCCACCTCCATGATGATCGCGTGCTTGAGCTCGCGCCAGGTATGGTAGTCCACGGACGACCCACAGTGCGAGCAGGAGGAGGGGCCGCCGTCGCTCACGAACGGAAATTGGCTCAGCCCCTCCCGTAACCGATCCCGTCTCCCGCGGTGCAGGTCCAGCAGCCCGAGGAGGGGCAGTGAGCTGAGCTTCTGGAGCGTCGGACGAAGAGATGGGCTGAAGATATTGAGAGTGAGCGTCTTCGTCGCGGCCAGCTGCGCGACATCGTCCCATCCATAGCGGCATGCTATGACAAAAAGACGGAGAGGGTCGGCGAGAAGAGGGGGCGTCATCACAAGCGCACGGACGATCGAGAGGGGTCCTGGCATGTCGTACTTCTCGGCAGCGTGAAGGAAGGGCTCTATCATATCATACGAGTCGAACTTGGGGATGGCAAGGCCGCATACACAGCGGAGGAGCGCCTCCAGCACGACTGAGTCTTCGTCCAGGTAAACGGTGACCTGTGAGGCAGGTTCAGCTGGTGGCTGCTGCTGGGGGAGAGAGAACATCGAGCTGAACCATGCCGAGGTCGTCTTGAGGGTGTACGAATGGACGCGGAAGAGCACACCGTCCTTGGACCCCAGGACGACATCGGCCTCCGTAGAATCGAACGAGGGGTGGAACTTGGATACGGGTGAGTCGTTTTCTGCCTGCATAGAGTGTGTGTCGGTACTGGAGCCTGTCGAAGAAGGCGTCGGTCGATGTAGCATGAAGTGTCGCGGGGTAGGCTGAGGTCGGGGAGCTTGTGTACCGACCCACAACAGACCAGAGTTGAGAACGTACCTTGCCTCCTGTCCACCCGCTTTTAAGTACAGCCTGCTGCTTAGAAGTGCTTCCAGAAGTATGTATGTTTGAATTTTATGGCAAGTAATGCTCCCGTTCGTAAGAATGATGGAAGTGTTACATCTCAAGTACCGGTGTGGTCTGCAGAACAATCAGCGTTGGAGCCCCTTTCCCATAAGTTTTGTCGCAGCTGATGGCCTTCGGTCCTGACCGACTCTCCCTGGCTCACTGGATAGAGGACGAGAATATGAGCTGAATGTATCGTGTGAAGAATATATAGACGAGCGATTGAGCGTGGCCGTCGTGGCCAAACCTATGGCTGCAGTCCGGTTGATCTCAACCACTTGCAAAGAAACTTTAATCGTGAGAATACCAACGGGACTAGCAACGACCTTGGCCTCGGAAGTATCACTGCCCTTTGCCATAGACATTCACCCTATCCGCATGCTTGCGCAAGCACAGAGACTACAGTATACGGACGCACGCATCACTCAGGTCCCGACCCATCCCCGACGCACTCCCAATTAGGAAAAGGGGCAAATTGCCGTCACCAGCGGCGGGCACTTTTATCAACTCACGCCACACGCAGCTCTAAAGCTGAACTCTTTTGTCCCTTTCTCCTCCAACCACCTCTGGAATAACAACCTTAGATCCCCCTATTCAATCCACGCGTCGCTATGCCCGCCGTGCGTACTGCAGTCTCAAGACAGGCGTCCATATCGTGGCAACCGCTGCAGCTGCAGAACGGCCCATCCCACAAGCATGCCGCGTCCGACATCATCGAGCTCTCGTCGGACGACGAGGTTATTGCACCCAAGCCTACGCGGAGATCGGTCGCACTCCGGAAATCAGCCAAAGCGAAGGGAAAGGCGAAGGCGGTCGATGCGTCTGCGGGCGACGTGCTCGAAATTTCTTCGGGGGACGAGAGGAAACCTACTCCTAAGAGAGTCGCGTCCTCTGTCTCCACTTCTTCGTCGTCGCGTTCCAGCAACACCCTCGCGCTGCAGCAATACCAGATCGACCTGTTAAAACGGGTAGGTGGTGCCGTCCACTTATTGTCTGTATGACGTCTTATTCTGGCCACAGGAAAATGAGAAGCTGAAGGCGAAGCTTGTTCTCACTGGCGACAGTGTTCCTCGTGCAGAAGTTGAGAAGGTGAGGGATGACGTGCCCCTATTCTCATTACCGTGACTTACGGTTCCATACTTGATTCCAGAGAGTTGCTGTCTTGCTCGCTGAGCAACAGGTGAGACCATTACTACATCTTCATCTGTCAGAGATACTCACCCATCCTCTTAGGATATGCTCTTAAGCATTGAAGAAAACATCACCTGTGAGGTATGCATTGAACAAATGTTAACACCATACATGTACGTCCTATCATTGTCCCTGAGGAATCCGGCACTTACATTCCACGCGCCATGCAGACTGACGTGCGGTCACACCTTCTGTCAACCATGTCTCATGGATTGGTTCAGCACCCTCCTCGCGACCTTCCTGCAGTCGAACCCAGGTTATGATCCCCATCCCCCTTCGGCGCGCCAGTACATCCAGCGGGCCCGTCACCCACGTGTCAGTGCCCACCAACGTCAAGCACTGCAACGAGCGATCCGTACACTATACGAGGATAACATAAAGCCAACACTCACGTGCCCAAAGTGCAGGGAGGCGCTGCCCTCTGCTCCGATCGAATGCTATGCGCTGAAAGGCATCGCCCAGAGTGTGGCGAAGGCAAGTGGCAAGATAAGGGGGGACGATGCAGCAAGACGCGCCGCGGCCACGAGGCGGTCAGAAGGGATCTGGGATGGCTTCTTTCCCCAGCCGCCAAAGATTCCCTAGTAAAGCGATATGTGCTTCTCCCATTAAAATCTGCTCCGCTTCATCGACCACTCAGTGTTCTCCTATTTGCATATTGTATCCAAAGCCTCCCTTAAAGTACCTCAACCCGTTTGTAATGTAGTATACACTCACCCTCGACGTATTCACCTCCTTTCTGTATTTTAAATGCAAGATAGTGTTGAAGATGGTTTTCACCCTGTTCATCTCAATGTTTTGCACACATGGGGCAAGTTTTGCTACACGCAATATTGTATGCACATCCTTTATACGAGAAGCCGCCCTAAGATACACCTTGCAACCAAGAAGAGAGAGAGATAGTGCACAACAACAACAGCGTCCATAAATATTACTTAAATCACTCAACAGACCGACCTCCATCAATGCGAGATGACTCTGTCTATCACTCAGTACTGCGTAGGAGGGTACGCAGGTGGTTGATAATGGGGTGCTTCGGTCTGAGCCTGAGGCAGCGACACCTTCGAGCTCGACGCGTCCGCCTTGTACTCGTACGTGAGCTCGGGCATCGCGTAGTATGACGCAGCCTCGCCCGCGTGATGCTCCGACGTGCTGCTGTTGTACGTGTTGTATTTCTCAGGGTACGCGGCTGACGGGGGCGGCGCTGTCGGCGGGTCATATGGTGCGTCCGACGGCGGGTTATACGCCATCGAGTTTGCCGTATACAGCGGCTGGATCTTGATATGATCCTCATCAGCACCTGTGAGCGGGGGAAAGGGTGAGATGAACTCACGACTGTCGCGTTGTTCTTTCCCTGCTCCGGGAGACTTTGGTACACCTGCCCCCCAGCCTTCTTGCGCTTTCCGCAGCACGAACAGCAAGAGGCCGCGCAGAGCGCACAGGTGCACGTCGCAGCGCTACAACAGAACCACAGCAAGCCGCCAAGTATGACGACCCCAAAGACTGTTATATGCGGTCACACGATTAGCGATTGCGCACAGGGACACCGGCAGCAAGGTACGTACCGACGGAGAGTATAATCACTGAGAAAAGCTTGCTCGCCTTAGTGGGAGGGCATTTGATCGGTACTCCCTTCCTGCAAGAGCGAACCGGGTTATGAGTTGAGAGTACACTGGAGTGGTATGCATACGCACGGGTCATGACACGCCTTTTTGCTGCTACTAGCCCTGGCTTCGAGTTCAATCTCAGGTGTTGGGCTCGCAGCAACCGCTGCAATGGACCACACCAGTGCGAGGAGACTGAGCCAGAAGCGCGAGCTGAGGATGAGAGGTCGGTAGCCTGACATAGCACTAGTTGTGGTCGGATGCGTCTAGACTGGGGTGTTGAGTCTGTCGACGGTGGGCTGGTGTTATCGCTGAGAGGAGATAAAAAACGGATCAGGTTCTGCGCGACCTCGAGGCTTTATCTGTAACGCAGAACGTACCAGTGCTGCGCGGCTCGTGTTTAGAGACTTTACTTCCGCGGACGAGAATAACCGTCTTCGTCGTGAGCGTCGAGAAGGATACAGAGCAACCTGTCCAGAGGACAGGAAACAAATACGGGGGCCGCACAGCCCGTTTGGCATCGTGTGTTTGAATGCTCGCATGTACTGTTGTGCTAACTCTGACAGGGGTAGGGCGCTGCATGGCACAGCCCTCACACCAGCGCCTACTATCACTGGCCAGACGCTGAGGGTCACGGTGAGGAACGGCAGTGTGTGGCGGGGTGGATGGAAGTAACTGACTCGCGCATTTGGGTTAAAGCAGTACATAGGATATAAGGATGAAGAAGCATGCGTAATGCGGCCGTGCAACAGAACGCCACCGCTATCGCTGAAGTTATAGAAATCTAGAATTCCCTGAACCCAGTGCGCTCTCTCTGCCCAAGTTGTAAAGGACGTGTACCACGCATCAACGACTGCTCCTCAGCATATTCCTCGGCCTCAAATTCCTTTGGGTACTCAGGCTGAACAAAGTGCGCCCTCGGAGGGGCAGCGAATGCCGTGGGGAACCCAGGGTTCCGAGGACTGTCTGGCTGCGGAGCTATATGGAAAGGGTCCGCGAAAGGGTCAGGATATGCGGATGCTCCTGGTCTACCGCTGGGAGGCACTAGGTTCTATGCAAGACCTCTGTGATTAGCGGTGCATCTGGTCCAACGATACGCCACACACCTCCTTGGCTGTATCATAACTCTTGCCGGTATCGTATTGGGACAATGGCTGCTGCTCTATATCTTGCTCTTCATCCTGGTTTTTCTTGGGCTTCTTGTCTTTCTTGCCACAGCATGCAGAGAAAGCACCCAACAAGTGCGCTATCAGCGCGAGAGCAACTGGACGGCTGGTAAATACAGAATGCAATCATAGCTGGCAGAGAAAACATTCGTACAGCACGAAATACTTATAATTGCCAGTGCAAGTTGAACTTTCCGCACTGTACACGATTCAGCGCGAAAGAACCTAACAAAATGTTGAACATAAATTTATCCTAGACATATAAAGAGTGCTTGCCCGTCGACGCAGTGCGAGGATGTGGCCGACGGTACTGCCGAAGAGGTCGAGGTCGCTGTAACTGTTGAGGAGCTAGACATCCTGCAGTCTGATGTATCGAAGTTGCGAGAGAGAAGAATATGCCGTTGGGTGGATACCTGGAGAGCTAGGGGGAGCGATTGTTTTGCGTAGAAGGGGTCGTTGGGTTGCCACTTTCTTTTCTGCCATGAAATGGAATGGTTATAGGGGATTGGTGGCGTCTGAGAGAATCCCATGAAGGTGCATCAGTGGGTAACGCACTGGATACCTGCCACTGTGCACCGGGCGGTGCACACAGTAGATGTGTCAAAAACACAGGTTAGATATCTGCTTCTGCGAAGAAAAGGAAAAGTAAGTGAGAATCGCAATAAAGGAAATACCTTGCAGGGTAGATCCCTCTGAGTTGAGCTGACATCACGCAACACTCGTAGCAGATTGGCTGATATGTGAATGACGCCCGAAAACGGCTGAATAAAAATAACATACGCGACTAGATACCGCCGGACATCCCATCCACCTAAACTCTTGATGAGTTGACCAACCGCGCGAGCGCATCTCCTCCAGCGACCTGAAACTCCGAGATCCCACTGCTGACCATCTTGCCGCCCTTCTTCGTGAGCCTGCCCTGCGCGCGCACGACCTGCTCCATCCGCCGCTCGGCGTCCTGCACGTCGTGGTCTTCCACATCATCGCCCGCCCGCTCGCGGATAGCCTTTCGGTGCGGTTGTGCGCCGGTGGGTACCTTCGAGGGCGCGGACTTGCCCTTGGGTTTGGGTTTGAGTTTCTTCGCTCCTCCTGCTCCTCCTCCTCCTGTGACGGAGGGCGCTTCTCGAAGAGCGAAAGCTTTGGCCAGATGACCAAGGTGAAGATGCCGGACGTGGAACATATGCTTTTCGTCCGACGGGTGCGTGGCGTACGCTCGAATGTGTGATAGGAAAGCTTTCCTTGCAGTAGCAGCGTTCTGAACATAAAATGTCAATCCGAGGCTCAAGAAGCTTCAATAAACGAGATGATGAACTGACGTCTTTGCTTCGCAACACCCATCGTTCGAAAGACAGCTGCACCTCCGTAGCCCTCGCCTCGAACTCACTCCCTTTTCCACCAAAGCCCTTCTTGAGCACAGAGTCGATGCTAACTTGCTCAAGAGTGATGTTCTTTTTACTGGGCGCATCCTCCGGTCCACCGCCCATCTTGCCTTGTACCCACTTGACCCATTCGACCTCACTGGGCGCGACAAAACTCCATGCCTCACCGCCCTTCCCGACACGAGCTGTCCGGCCTACACGATGTACGTACTCGTTGGCTCCGGATTCGGTGGGAAGATCGTATTGTATGACTGCGCGAACGAGGGGTAGATCCAATCCACGCGACGCGACGGATGTGCACAGAAGAACCGAGCATTGGGAGCTTGGTACTGCTTTGGCACCTGGCTTCGTGGAGGGGACAGAGGAGAAACCACGGAGTGACGCGAGACGGGTTTGGAGAGGGAGGGAGCCGTGCAGACGGAATATTGAAGTGTCAGGGAGAAGGGGAGATTGAACTTCAACCTTCTCTCCAACCGGTTTCTGCGGTTTCGATTCGTCATCGGACTTGCTGTCAGCATCCTCGTCTTCATCTTCATCTTCGGAAGTCGACTCCTTAGGAGTTTCTTCATCCCCCATCGCAGTCCCGCCCAATAGGTTCCAATGGAAATCGACGGAGTCTGTGCAGGTCAGGAAAACAATGACCTTAGTCGAACGCTTTCCTTGAGTTTGCGAGAGCAGACTGCGCAGCAGCGCAACCAAGGCCACCAGCCGGAGCTTCAGAGGAACGACGACGTATTTCTGCGATAGCTGAGAGGGAGGTGTGAATTTGTTGCTACCGGGTATTACATCCGATGTTAGGCTGCCTGGGTTTAGCAGGAGGTCCAGTTGTGAGGTTTCATCGTCCTGCATAGCCTTGATGACGATCGGATTCTGTAGCGCAGTCCCCGCGAGCTTCTGTACGTCATCCTGGATCGTGGCAGAGCAAAGTACCGTCCGTCTCCGCCTGTTCCAATCCCAGCCACCAACCTCCATACTCTTGCCCTCCTCCACCGCTTGCTTCGCCAGTTTCTGTCGTCCATCGAGGCCCTTAATGATCCCCGTTATCGTCTCCTCAAAGCCCAACTCCATCAAACGATCTGCCTCGTCCAACACCAGCCACCGGCACTTCCCCACATTCAACGAGGATGTGTTCTGCAAGTGATCGAGTAACCGACCCGGGGTCGCTACGAGTATAGGAAGTCCCTTCCTGAGACGGGCCTTCTCGTGAGTTCGCGTCGCGCCGCCGGTCAGTAAACCAGAAACAAGCCATCGTGTGAGCCGAGGGCCTGCGCTGCCATCTTCCGCCGATTCGTCCGCAGGTCTTAACCGTAAGGTGAGCAATGCTTCTAACACGTCAGATATTTGCTTGGCGAGTTCACGTGTGGGGGCAATGATAATGGCGAGGGTACCGATCGAACGGTCGATATAGGAGTGGCTGCTGAGCGGAAGGAGGTCTTGTATGATGGGGAGCAGGAATGACAGCGTCTTTCCGGAACCCGTTTGTGATTGTATGAAAACATCTCTTGAGGAGGTGTCCTCGCCGAGACTTGAAAGGAGGGCAGGGAGAGCAGCACGTTGTATAGAGGTCGGCTTTGTGATGTTCGTCTTGCTCTGGAGATGCGATACAATGAGAGGGTCGAGGCCCAGCCCTGTAAACGTGGACGAGTCTAATGGTGCATTACTTGGCCGCGAAATGGGTCTCGGTATTGATGAAGCGGCAGACACGTCGACTTGCGGGTTAGAGGTGAAAAGAGATGAGATAACCTGGGTGGACTGGTGTGATGCTGAAGGTGCTGGCCGAGGACCATCTTCATTAGGTTCAGATGGAGCAGTGTGTGAGTCCGTTCTGCGAGGTTTCTTGGACGGTCTTTGCCCTGCGTTTTGTGCTGAGGAAGGTTCCTCCGGTCGCTCTTTACGCTTGCCCACCCGTTTGGCTTTTGCTCTGAACGTCGTTATTTTCGTCCGTGAAGAACAGTGACGCCGAAACACACCTGTCTGTCCACCTCCCGCCCTTACTAGCAGACCCGCCCTTGCGTGCGGTGGCTTCTGGCTCTACCGCAATGTTCAGTACGAGATCGTCGTCCATGATTTCAGTGAAGGGAAATTGGGAATAATGAGATCAAGGCTTTTCGAATGCACTTTTTGCCTGGAACGGGCCGCCAACGTCGATGATTGCCGGGTGGAACCCAGTGTGATCGAGATTACAGATCACTTCAACTCTAACCGCGATCATGCTCGCAGTGCAAGTACTCCTCAAACACTGCTTTCAAACTTGATATGGTACAGAAAATGCATGTCTGTCTGCGAGAAAACCCCCTAGTCTGGCTGGAGTAATGTACTGCTGCCACTGCTAAGCAGATAGCAAAGCATAGTATCTCCTATACATGGTGAGATTGCTATGTTTAAATATTGGCCAACATACTCACACATCAGCATTCCACCAGTGTCCCCATATTCTACCACTGACATATTCTACAGCACCCGCCGAACGCTAGCCATGGCGTAGCTGTGTGTTAGTCATAGCCCGCCCTCTGACTGACAACGCTCCGACAAGTGCACCGCGCCGCTCGCACAACGTCGGTCATTACTCACCAGCTGGAAACCAGGATCCCTATGTTATTCGCACACGTCAATCCCAAAAATCCTGTCAGCTCCCAGTGGCGTAGCCGTAAGTTGACCGTGTTGAAGTGCGCTCGCCCATGCTCTTCCACTGCCGCCCCGCTTTGATAGGGCTTGGTCAGCAAGCGTAGTGGATCGCATAGGTGCATACCCGAAGGTGTACTACAGCACGACCCTAAATTCGACTAAAGCTACATTCTACTTGACGATAGTCATCCTCTCAACGCTGATAAATTTCACCTTCGGCCTCAGACTCGCACTTGGTCTATTCACTCGCAACTGAGTACTATTACGCAATCTATTCTCCGGTAGTGAGAGCTGCAATCCTATATTGTGTTGTCGTTTAGCATACGGCGGGCATATTTCTAGGGAACCATCATTCTACGCCGATGCTATCTTCCGACCTCTGCTTCGCGAGCGGTGTCATTCTATAATTTACCTTCTTGGGCACACTTACGCCATGTAACCGCACAGCTCGACAGCTCCCAACAACAACGAATGGCATAGCTCCCGCTGCCTAGCTTTACATATACGTCTCGGTGGTCGTTATTCTTTGTCTTGCCGACACCGCGACCATTAACTTAGACCTTGATTGGTAACTTCTCCAATAGACTACGATTGCTTGATTTCAGACGCGCCAGCCATTGCTCCAGGTCCGCAGAATCCAGTACGAATTCCCCAAATTACCCGAGGCCGATTCGAACTTCTGAAGCTTACGTGAGGAGTGCTCCAGGATCCTGATACATAGGCGCTCATCGTCGTGTCCCGAACATGCATGTCAGCATAAACCGTCCTCCCGCTCGAATTCGTTTAAGTACTTTGCGTCATGAGACTCTTGGCCATCGCTTTCCACGAGCTCAAAGTTTGCCCTACTGATGTCTCATCCCGAAGACGACATCGAACGCTGTGCGTGTAAACTCCCATTTGACCGTGATCCTCAAGTGGCTAAAACTCCTTTGCAGCTCCTCGGGACTCTGAAGACACAGATGTTCCGAATGTTGCTCATACTGAGAAGCAGTCGCCCTCAAGTAAATCAAAGGAGGCCGAGGCAGGATCGATAAATGATGCACCGCGAAGCAAAGAAGAGCAGGACGAGGATGACAAGTACCTGGTCCACTTGGACGCAGAGGACGATCCGAAACAAATGTCCGTCATGAGGAAGTGGATCATCTTGATAGTAGTCTGCTCTGCGGCTCTATGTGCTACATGCGCATCCTCTATGGTGAGCAAGGCAATTACACTCCGCTCTCGGGCGGTCGCTCATAGTGCAATTGGATATCAGGCAGGCTTTGCAGAAGCGGGGGTCAGTCAGGATTTCCATGTAGCCAAAGAGGTTGCTATCCTTGGTATCAGTATGTATGTCTTAGGACTAGGTGAGTGTTTGTCATCGCCAATATGAGGGTGCGATGTTTAATCCGTTCATTAGGCCTCGGTCCTCTCCTCATAGGTCCTCTGTCAGAGGTGCACGGCCGCAACCCGATCTACCGTATATCTTATTTCCTATTCTTTGCCACTTCATTCCCGGTTGCATTCGCACCAGATATCGGTAGGTCTCCGCTCTATACCTGTGTGCCAATCCGGGCGTTTGCTCACTCTGAATATATAGCCGTGTATTTGGTATTCCGCTTCTTCACCGGATTTTGTAGCTCAGCGTTCCTCAGCGTCGCGGGAGGAACAGTCAGCGACCTCTTCGATGATTCTCATGTCGTTCTGCCGATGGCGGCATATAGTACAGCCCCTCTAATCGGTCCTGCGGTAGGACCTCTACTCAGTGGGTACGTCTTGAGTCGAATGTTCACGTTTACTCTCACATTAAGCGTTGTTTCAGGTTTATCAATCAGGTTCGTCTATAACAACTAGCTTCGACGCATGCTCACACTCGTATAGAATACAACATGGCGCTGGACGTACCGCGTGTTGATAATATGGACGTTTGTGGAATGGATCCTTCTACTACTGGTAAGCACCGCATGGTATTCAATCGTGTTGGTCATTCATTGTGTCATAGTTTGTACCAGAAACCTACACACCTGTCCTCCTGAAGCACAAAGCCAAACAGTGAGTTATGTCCGAATTTTCATGATACCTTGCCCACGTCGGTTCCCTGCAGTTTGCGAAAGACAACCAGCGATGAAAGATACTGGGCACCTGTTGATCGCCGTCAGCATAGTATGCTTCAGGCAATGGTGCTGAGCTGCTACGTGCCTTTCAGTATGCCTCATTTCTTCCTGGCTTGATATGGTGGAGCTGATAATCGTTCAGAGCTTTTGGCGACAGATCCTATGGCGCTCTTGATTGATATATGGTGGGGATGCTACTCCTAGTGGGCCTTTGAACGTATCTAACTGGTAACAGGTCGGCGCTGATTTTGGGCATTCAATACCTCACGTTCCAGGCTTTTCCGATCATATTCGAACAAGGTCACGGCTTCAATGTCCAACAGACGGGCCTTTCATTCATCGGAATGGGACTTGGGCTGCTGCTGGGCTTCCTTGTTCAACCTCTTTTTACCAGGTAATGTCCTCCGTGGTGCCTATAGCATTATGTCTCTTATTCCTCCCGCAGGTACTTCCGCTCACAGTGTGAGAAACACAATGGCCGGCTACCGCCCGAGGTGCGGCTTATCCCAGGCCAATTCGGAGCGGTGCTCATGCCCGTGGGCCTCTTCTGGCTCGCATTCACGACGTACCCGCACGTGCACTGGATCGTGCCCATCCTCGCGTCCGTTCCGTTCGGCATGGGCATCCTGATGAGTTTTGCGGCGATATTCACGTTCACGGTCACCGCGTACCGTCCGATCGCTGCGAGCGCGATGGCGGCGAATACCTTCGTCAGGACGGCGTCCGCAGCGGCATTTCCGTTGTTCGCAGGCCAGATGTACGATAGACTCGGGACCGTAGGAGCAACAGCCCTACTGGCGGGTTTGATGACGTTATTTGCCCCATTGCCGTAAGTGCTCAATCCTGTTCCACTTCTCATCGTACGGAGAAATGATGCTGCCTCGTTCCGATAGATTCATTTTCTACAGAATAGGGGCTCGGCTTAGAGCGAAGTCAAAGTTCACTACCCCACCACAGTAGCACTTGCGATGAACAGGTTGCCTATTGATCAGGTGGGGCTGCACTGAATGCTGGCCATATAGATTTCATTGCTCTTCATCTCAACCCAGGCTGCTGATTCAACATCGGCTCCATGAGTATTATCGAACACTATAGTAGTTACCCTGGTTTACCATAATTCATTAATACTAGCTCTCATTGAGAGTTCATTGATGCTACGAGGGCTGCACCGATATCGTCATGCAGAATGTCTTTAACGGGTATCTCCTGTTCCACCGCCCACGCATAGGCTTCCAGCAGCAAAGTGTCGGTCAAGGGAATAAAATGCGCGGCAAGAACGCGAATGATGTTGGTGACGCGTGATATGGCGGTACGTGTAGCTTCGTCGATTTGCTGGAGACAGGTTATTGAGATCCAGAAGAAGGGGAATAGGAAAACTGACATCATTTCGATTGGAGTACACAGCTTCGGCATCGAATCCTTCTTCGCCTTCCTGTTCGCTCGCTTTGACGTGCTTGCTGATCCATACGTAGCCATTCAGGCCGAGGATGAGGTCGACGTTACAGGGCAGTACTATGAAGTGCGACTTGAGGCGGCGTATTAATACTGGTGGAACAATTACGAGTTGTCCGTTTCGAAGCTGAGCGAAACTATGAGAGCACGTTAAGGTATGCGGACGCGGAACCTCCTAACCTTGCCGTATCTCAGAGATCGTGTGTGAAGTGACATGGCGCCGTCGGAAAAGAAGGCTTGTACTTCTGCTACGAGCAGGTCACCTTCCTCGAAGAAGGTGCGCATTTGGAGCTCATCGCTTTCCAGTTTCCGTCTCTGCAGCGAGCGTAAACACGGTGGCTTCATAATGGAGGCTGCTCAAAATACCTGAACTCCTCCGGGGAGATTGACAGACGAGAGCATGAGTACTGCGTCTTGCCTTGACCCCGCTTCGACCTTCCAGCGACGGGGTTGGACCTGGACACCGTGCGTTAATATGAATTACGAGCAAGCCAAGTTTGACGATAAATACTTCGGTTATACGTCCAACGACGAGGTCACCAACCTCTGGGTTATATCTGAAAGCGAGACGATTCATACGAAGATTCACGATAATTAGGGAAGGACGCACCTTGTTCGTGCAGCACGCACAGTGATGAGTTTGTTGACGCGCTCAATGGTACCCGCCACGGATGAGATCACCTCCTCCTGGTCAACATAGGTACCGTGGCCACTGCTCAAAGTTCGTCAGGTATTCTGTGTGAAATGCTCAATATCATCTGACCGCATGAATGCCTGAGAAGATGTGACTGCCTCTCCCGGACAAGTCAACTTGCCGTCCGAGAGATCCTCGTCCAGCTCGTATTCCATGATATCGTCTTCCTCCACCTCTCTTCTGACTTTCGAATGTGTTTCATACCCATCGTATGAGGTTGTTGCTGGAAAGGAGGTAAAACTTATCATCTTGAGCCACAACACGGTACAAACCTGAAAGTAATCTCGCATCAATTTTGGTTCGCGTTGAGGATCTCGGAGGCCCGATCATCAGCCACGCGACCACGTCGATACTACTTATGCCACGTCTAACCGCTCGAGCTGCTTTCACCTCTCACCCCCTACTATCACCAAAATGCTCTTCGGGAAGTTGACCTTCGGTGTTTTGCTCGTCACGGTTGCTGCGTTCTTCTGCGCGGACTCTGTTGAGGCCGCAAAGGGACCCAAAATCACCAACAAGATCTACTTCGACATTAAGCACGGTGACAAGGACCTTGGCCGAAGTGAGTTGCTGCTGCTGGCAGTCGACGTCGTTCAACTGACTAATGGCAAATTCTAGTTACTCTTGGTCTCTTTGGTGGTGTATGTCCAGTTCAGTCCCGTTTTATGTGGGCCGTTCAACTGAAAGCCATCCATAACAGACCGTCCCGAAGACCGCTGAGAACTTCCGCGCCTTGGCCACTGGTGTTAAGAAGGATGGCACCCCCCTCGGAGAGGGCTTTGGTTACAAGGGCTCCAAGTTCCACCGTGTTATCAAGAACTTCATGATCCAGGGTGGAGACTTCAGTCAGTCTTGTTTGCTTTATAATACTGTAGTCTTCTGACTCAACGAATGCATAGCTCGTGGTGACGGTACTGGTGGAAAGGTCTGCTCTGGTTGACTCTCTCCCATAGGCTTGAACTAATATTGGTCTCAGTCTATCTATGGAGATCGCTTTGCGGACGAGAACTTGTATGTTCGCTCCATTTCTGCCTGAAAAGTGGCCCTGGCTGACCTCCCTCTCAGCAAACTCCGCCACACAAAGCCCGGTCTTTTGTCTATGGCTAACGCAGGAAAGGATACCAACGGTAATTTGCGATGATCATATGTTACACGACTATGACTCAATGTGCGGTTTCAGGTTCACAGTTCTTCATCACTACAGTCCTCACCCCCTGGTTGGATGGCAAGCATGTTGTCTTCGGTGCCGTTGTAGACGGTATGGACATTGTCTCCGCCATTGGTACGCTTCATCTATCGTTGAGCCGTGACACACGCTGACGGCATATTCAGAGGAGGTTGCCAAGGGTGGAAACGACAGGCCTCTGGAGGACGTTGTTATCGCTGACTGCGGAGAGGTATGTCGGACCTTTCAATGACCCTTCGAATCTTACTGACATATCTGACGTCCAGCTTCCTCTTGATCTGCCTACTGACGAAGAAGGCAAAGAGGTGCCTGTTCACGTTGAACTTTGAGTTAGAAGTATATCTAATTTGGTGCTTGCTTTACCACCGGTCTATGTGTTATCCCGCACGTCGACAAAATGAAAACGAACTTATTCGCGAATATCAGCACGATAACATTTCGTCCCTGGCTGCTACTACTTCGCCCTCCCAGGAACTCTCCAGTCAAGTATCTGCTGACCATATCACAGGAGAGCTCTCCGCGGTCAACAGCATTACTGGCACTCGTCTCTCGAGCATCCCCAAAATAACGGATGCTGAACTCGATACATCTGATACTGAGCCCGTGGGTGTTGATGAGACCGCGCAGGTCGACGGCTTCAACTTCACGTACCTCTTCGCATTACTAGTGTTCGCCATTCTCGGTGCTGCACTGTGGTACTTCGGGGGTGCCAGAATCTTCAGACTCTTCCGGGGCAACGGTCACGGGGGTTACAGGAAAGTCGATGAGGATATCGAGAAAGCCCGGTAATCACTCATTTCTTGTGGTCGCGACCCGTTCTTTAGCCGAAGCTTGTATGTATATTACATTAATACACGGAGATCGCAGACAACAACATGGCTAGTGCTACTGGGAAGGGTATCATCCACGGAGTTGCAAATATGGATACTGCTGCGCTTGTTGTAGTATCGGGCCTAAGTCATACTATTAACTTTCTACAACGTCAGCATAGAATAGTGGCACATACGGTATTCCATTCCGGTCAGAGTAGGAGGGGCAGGTGTCATTCGTGCTGCCCTGTACGAAACATGTCACTTCCTGTCAGACTGAAGACAAGCGGCACTCAGACATACCGTAGGTTCAGCCGGGCAGCACACGCTTGACCCGTCATCGACACTACCAAGAGCAGCGGCGTCATTTTTACCTGCCCAGTCATCCAGACAAGAAACGGAATCATATGTAACATTCCAAACACCAAAATCCTGTTCACGAGGATGTTAATACGGCAGACAGCTATAGTGTGTAACTAACCGTATAACCTACGTATGCACAATATCAGCGACGTAGCTCGCTGTTACGGACAACGTGCACCTACCATATAATGAAGCATTAGACGGAAAGAAATCGTCGGGTATAGAGCTTGACGGCCAAGCTAGATCAAAATTTATGAAAGCACCGCCTCTGTTTAAATGTGAGCAATATATCGGATTGATAGCTTTTAATAAGCGTTGCGTACTGATTAGGATGCCCTTGGGAAGCTGAACACCAGCCGTTACCACCAGAAGGGCAAAGATCCGTGACCTTGATTACGATGCTCTTGGTCACGTCCGGAAAGAAGGGTGGATCGGCAGTGTATGTGTTGAGCAGTGTTAACTTGAAGCACCGTCCGCAGCCTGGACCGTAGGCGGTACTACTCCCATATGCTTGTTGGCTCATTGCTGCCGTAGGGTAGTGCGTGCTCTTGGGTGTACAGCCACAGGCAGCAATGTAGTCAGTAGGTAGTGTATAGTGCGTCATGGTCGCTGTGCCGGTCGGAGGGTATTGAATCCAAGCATTGACCAGTTCAGGCAGCCACAGAGGTATGGTAACCAAGAAGAGCCACTGCAGCGACATGACAGTTCAGTGTCTTACACTAACTACGCTGCGGTGAAGGGTCAAAAGGAATGGCTGCGGACCGCCCATAAGCTGGCCCGACTTTGGAGAGATGACTGGCAGGTGTGAGATGAAACAAAAACATTCTGCCCATCAGCGGCCACTGAACTTGCGTGGGGATGTGCGAACATCGTCCTAGAAAGGCAGTCGTCGTTGTGGCGTCAGGCACAGACCACGTGGCCACGCACATTTGCGTCGCAATTAGGCAATTACGGCTGTTGTTCAACAACCTCGACCTACGGCTTAGCAACTATCGCAGCCCGAAAGCCTCACCTCCCACGGCACTATGAAGGCATTATACCCAACCTCACATGATATACCCAAGCTCCCAGAAGAAGCTCTTTCCCTCAAGATTGCACGACACTCACCATGTTCCATATGTACATCAGAAATATGTCCCGGCCTTCGGCCACCGCCGGTTGTGCAACTTGTGCTAGATTCCGACGAAGACTATGATGGCACGCAAAGCTACTTGTCAAGTTGCAGCTGTGGCCATGATGCTACAGACCACGGTGCCGACCTGTCCGAAATTAGTTCAACAGAATTTAGCCGCCGAGGGCGCGTGGCCGTCCGTCTGGACGAACTCCTTCAGGTTTGTGGACCCAGCGTGCTCGTTCACCCTTGATCGAACTCAAATTTCGCTATAGGTATGCTTCGCCGCTGATATCATTTGCTTCACGTATTTATCATAATCTAGGACGTGGAGAAACTGCTTGATTTCGACTATAGCAACGACGACATAGATTCCCTACGGAAGCAGATGACTCTCCCTGAAAATCCAGACAGTCCGTCCTCGGACTTCCTTGGCTCATTAGGTAGGATGCTTGGTTCTCTGAGATGAATCTTTTCTGAGTCGATCGTTCCTTTAGTTCCGTCGGAAGATGAGCAACGGGCGGCATCACCAGCGTCATCTTCAGTAAGCAACGCGGTAGACGCGGAACCGCCTTCGAAACGACGGCGTGTCTCCTATTCGTCCTTGAGCTCCGCCGAGTCGTCTTCTTCTGGCGATGAAGACGAGAAACCCCTTGCGTCTCAGAGGGCAGAGAAGCGTGCAGCGCACCCGCCACGCGTCACCAAGGGCAAGAAGGTGGGACGCAAAGGTGGAAAGGGCGGTAAGGGCATGGCAAGTATGAAGTCAAAGGCACATACTGCTCCTATTGCCTTGCCCCCTCCAACTGAGCAGGAACGGAAAGACATGACCCATCCCGCCAGCAATGGTGTCAATGGCCACGGCATCAAAGTCAAGGTCGAGGATAAAATGGACGAAGGCCAGCTGGACCGTCTTGCAACAGGCGTAACAGTCGATGCTGGCGGTGCTCCATCATCCACTGCGGTAGGTCTTTGCTTACTGTGCATCTGCCATACGTGTTGAAGCTGACATGTAACTCGCACAGCCCTCCGGAATCAAACCTGAGAAGCCTGCTATACAGGAACTCCGAAAAGGTATAATACAGATCATACCAGTCGAAAACAACGGAGAGCCTCGCTCCTACGTTGTCTTGACTGGGTTAAAGTCTCTGTTTCAAAAGCAGTTACCGAAGATGCCTCGAGAATACATCGCACGGTTGGTATATGACTCCAATTCGAAATGTCTGGCCATCATCAAGCGAGGATACAAGGTTGTGGGAGGTATCTGCTACCGCCCCTTCCCGCATCGAGGCTTTGCCGAGATTGTATTCTTTGCAACCGCGTCAGTAGATCAGGTCAAGGTACGTTTACGCATTCCAATCCGAGGCGAGATTTCAACGACAAATGCTCTTATTGCAGGGATATGGCGGGATGTTGATGGATCACTTCAAGGCACACATACGAAACGTATATCCTGAGATGTTTCATTTTCTCACCTACGCGGACAACTACGCCGTTGGTTATTTCCGAAAACAGGGCTTCTCCAAAGATATCACACTTGATCGGTCTATATGGGCAGGGTACATCAAAGATTACGAAGGGGGAACGATTATGCAGTGTACGATGTTGAAGAACGTGGATTATACGAACACCAGGGACATTGTGGCTAAGCAGCGAGAAGCGATACTGGAGAAGATTAGAGAAAGATCGAGGTCACATATTGTGTACGACGGCTTGCAGAACTGGCAACACGGAAAACTGGATCCCAAAGACGTCCCTGGTCTCCGTGAGTGTGTTTCATGTTCAGTTATCAATATCAGTATGCTAATATTCACAAAGGGGAAAGTGGATGGACACCTCAGATGGCGGCCGGGTAGGTTTGAAGCGCCTTCTAACAGTGGTTAATACACCTAGACGCTTACCAATATCCTAGGCTACCACGCGCAAACGGGAAAAGCGCAGACTATGGCTTGATGGAAAAACTTTTATCTGACCTACAAGGCAACAGTCTCTCGTTCGCATTTCGCCAGCCTGTTAGCGCAGAGGATGTTCCCGACTACCACGATGTCATCAAACAGCCCATGGGTGAGTCTCGCAGGTCGCTCGCTAGAGGCTCCGTGCTGAAAGATATCTAGACTTGTCGACAATGGAGCATAAGCTCGATACAAACCAATATCCCACCTTGGAGTCGTTTCTTGCAGATGCACAGCTTATCTTTGACAACTGCCGTACGTACAACAGCGAAGGCTCGTCGTACTACAAGAATGCCACGAAGCTGGAGAAGATACTCAAAGACCAGGTCGCCTCGATGCGGACGAAGAAGGAGGGCTGGTAGCAGCAGCAGGATTATTCGCTGCGTACTCTGGTCTGCCGTACATATGGAGTTGTGCTTTGCAAATACGTTGGCGTTCTAGCGAGACGTATTGTATGTACATCAGTCGGTTTTGTATTTGTAATCGTTCTCATCCTGCTCGCCGGTGTCCACAGAGTAGCTTCACTGTCTGCCTGTCATTACGTCCCACAGCGAGATGGACGTTACATATACAGCTGTACGCAAAAGGGAATAACCATACTCTCCATACTCTGGGAGATAGACTTCTGTACTTCATGAACGATATCTGTACACATCTTGTTCGTCGGATGCAGAAGCCACGGCACAGGATCAAGCTGTCTATAGCTGTGATAGATTTCGGCACCTTATGGTCTTCTAGACTACCTGCCTGCAAGCTGAGGGATGTCTCCCCGATGATAAATGCAGGTCAACGGATCTCTGAAACAGGCAGCGGACTCCCAGCGATAGCCCACCAGTGCCAGCACGTTGATATGTTGGTGTAGTTGCCTACTCCGTTGTACATCGCCGCAGTGAAGGCCGGCATCGTAACGATGCGACTCGCCCTGCCAGGATAATATTTCAAACGTTCATAGGCTGTCAGACATACAGAAAAGCCTCTCTAAGCACTCTGCCTCGAGGAGAATTCGATCGACAACATGGCTGCAGCATGTTAGACTGTCATTGTCGTCGGAGGCAACTGTCGCGTACAGCAGGTTTTTCTGTAAAACTCACGTAGTCTTACGTGAAATGTAAAGGGCTTCGGCGCGCTCTCTGTCCAGTGTACCTGACGCGTCTGGGGACAAAGAGGCCGGCGCAGCTCAGGCAACTCAGATTCGGATCAAGGAAAGCGGCACGTGACGCGCGTGTCCTTCCAACAACGGCTTCAGGCTGGCCTTCCGCAAACCCCGCACTATTTGGCATCCTGACGTTGTTACGAGGGAACCTGATGAGGGCGCACTACCTTCTCTGGCACCGCAAGGCAACCCTGTTATGTCGATATCGACGGCTGGTACTCCCCCGAATGCTGCCGGAGGGCGAGGCCCCCACAGTCCACTTTCTCGGCATAATATTCACGTCCACCCTGCAACACATGTTCTCCACGCGTAGGTTACATTAGGCATGTAACGACAAATTATCACGCGTGGTGATGTAGCATCCACGATAACCAACCATGTATGTATTGCGGCTGCGTCTATTGCGAGCCTAACAGCAGCGGCACCTATTGCATTTGCCGCGAACGCCGTGACGGTCAACTCCGAGGCTCAGAGTTCGTTCAACTTGGTGCGACAGGGGGTCGCTATCAAGCAGATGATACAAAATGCGGAGCACGGCAGCAGATTTTGATATGCGTATTTAGACTACATCAACTCCGCTCGGAGCACAGGTACGCCATTTGCAGCATCGGAGGAGACCCTCGTTGACAATCTCTCTTCAGGGCGATCTGTGTGTGCGCTATCGACTATGTTTCGTGATGGAATCTCACGTCCATACGGCATTTACATTTTTCTGCACCATCAGAACGTGGATCAATGAGGAGACAAGCCGCAGGAGGAATTGGCTAAAACGGTAAATCCTTATGAACTAGCGGTCGTGTCGAAAGATTCCCCCAGTCTTTCTGAGTACCACAAAGATGTCAAGTGTGCTAATCTTGAAGGTCGTGCTTCTCCTTTCCAGTCTCCTGTTGTTCAAGTGGTTCGTCGCCAGGAGAGGGCGGTCTGCGTCATATCCTCCAGGGCCAAAGGGCTATCCGCTCATTGGCAACCTGCTTGACATGCCAACCGTGTTTCCATGGCTAGACTTTGCCAAATGGCGTGAGACATACGGTCAGTCCTTGTCGCGTTATCAGTCTGTTCTCACACTCACCGGTATATTTTCGCAGGGGACATAATCTCCGTAAACGTCCTGGGTCAGCGAATTGTCATCCTCAATTCTGCTAAACAAGCTGCCGATATGCTCGACAAGAAAAGCAATATCTATTCCGATCGCCCAGTCTTGCAGATGGGTGGTGAACTCGTAGGGTGGAATCTTGCTATGGGAATGTCACCTTACGCAGACCGATTCCGCGAGTACAGGCGCTTCATGCATCGGTCGATAGGGACTAGGAAGTCCGTGGAGAGCTATCACGACTTGATTGCGGAAGAAACGTCCAAGTTCTTGAGACGGGTATCCACGGGTAAGGAGGAAATATCGGTGGAGATTCGCAAGTGCGTCTTTCTTACACATTCCGTTGTAGCGCTGTCTTATGTTGGTTTATGCTGACGCCGACTGGTCATAGGAACATTGGGGCTATCATTCTAAAACTTGCGTATGGGTATACGATTAAGGAAGACTCCGACCCGATAGTGAAGCTTGTCAATGAGGCGATGGACACCATTTCGACATCTACCACACCTGGCGCCTGGCTCGTTGACTATCTGCCGTTCCTGCGGCATGTGCCCTCATGGTTCCCCGGCGCAGGCTTCAAGAGGACGGCAGCAGCAATGAACAAGGTCATGCTTTCGATGGCGGATGAGCCGTTCGAGTTCGTGAAGCAGAGGATGGTATGGTTACATTGGTTATATTTCCAGAAAAGAGCCTCACCGTATGGTTCATAGAGCGAGAACACGAATGTGCCCAACTTCACATCAGAGTTATTGGAAACTGAGACACTTGGGCCGGACAATGAGTTCCATATCAAGTGGGCAGCTGCATCTCTCTACGCTGGTGAGCACCCTTCCCGCCATCGTCATTCTAATATTCATAACTCACTCTCGGTGGTTGTAGGCGGTGCAGATACTGTACGCTCTCTTCTGTGCTTGTGTTCTGTTCTGCAACGCTCACGTCTTCGCCCCCTAGACGGTTGCCGCGTTGCACTATTTCGTTCTCGCTATGACCCTCTATCCGGATGTACAAAAGCGCGCACAGGCGGAGATAGAGCGCGTTGTAGGCACAGACAGGCTGCCCACACTGGATGATCGCGAACATTTACCGTTCGTGGAGGCTGTCCTCAGAGAAACGATGCGGTGGAGCTCTGGCGTGGCTCTCAGTATGTGTCCACTTTTCCGTAGTATCACGAGGATAATCTTAATCGGTCCTATTGTTTTGTAGCTCTCCCCCACAGACTCATGGAAGACGACATCCACAACGGGTATTTCCTCCCATCGGGGACTATCGTCTACGCGAACCTCTGGTATGTCTCTCCTTGACTACATGACGTAACGCGATCTCACTTTTTCATCTCCACAAGGTGTATCCTGCACGATCCGGAGAACTATCCCAATCCATTCGAGTTCAACCCGGACCGATTCATGGGTGAATCTACTGCCCCGGACCCGTACGATTTCTGCTTCGGATATGGCCGCAGGAGATGTCCAGGCATAGAGCTCGCGGACGCGATGATGTTCCAGACCAGCGCTTGCCTCCTCGCAACTTTCAATATCGGCAAAGTGGTAGAGAACGGGAAGGTGGTCGAGCCTGTGGTGGAATACGTCTCGGGTGCTGTCACGTATGTCCGCAATCTTTCTCAAGGCCAACATAGGCGTACTGACGGATTATGTTAGCCATCCGAAACCGTTCAGATGCTCTATCATGCCGCGCTCGGCGAAAACAGAGGAGCTCCTTCAGGTGGACGACCAAAATTAACGCGAGTTGCGGGCAAGACTTCTCTCTGGTCCCTGCCGCTGGAACCTAGCCTAGCTGAAACTTATCCTCAACGATGTCCAAGGGGCCGCTGGTCTATAGAACAAAAGGATCACACACATGTGGTGCTCCACTGCCAGTCCCATTGGCCATGGCCCGCGGCGATCAACTCTGGAGCACGGTTCGGTTCACCTAGTTTGCTAGCTATCACGGTCATGGACTGGCCAAAACGCTACACTCATACTCCCCACGGAGCTGGCGAATGTAGCGAAGACTTACTATTGGGATACTGTTCAGGAAACTTGTGTTAGTAAGAAATATCTGTTGTACTCTCATTTTGCGTTGTATATCATACCTTTGCTTGCATTAGAGGATGCCCTAGAGGCGAGTAATCTAGCCCCAAAGATGTCATGGCTCTGCAAGCACGCATCTTGCGATTGTTTGCTCCTCCGGCCCTGGCCTTGATGTTCCGGCCACACCCAAGGTACGCTACGTTCCGTATTTACCTGGTTGCTCCAGCCAGTCGGCGTCGTATCAATTGTTCGTGGTTCGAGTACCACGAGCTTTGTTGTTCGCGTGCAGCGAAACATAATTAACCGGTCACAATGCGTGGCCACCGGACGCATCTTCGTTCCTTAGCCATTCGTACCCGAACCTCAGCGATCTTCTACACAGGCCATGCAACTCGTACCCGACGAGGACAATAGGTCGGAAACATATATAAACCAGCGCAGGCGAGTCTTCGGATCCTCGCCCAACCTGCTCACCCACTCGTCGCACCCACTTAGTGTCCCTTCACACAATCACCACACAAACAATCAGCTCTCCTGAGCAATGTTGGCTACCTCCTCGATCGACACCAACCTCGCGTCGATACCGATGGCGCCTCATCGCACATGGTAGCATCTGTAGACCGGAGGTACGCATCGTTACTCAATATCTTACCCTACCGGCTGCTGACAATTAGCCTCCTCTAGACACTATAGTCACTCACTACCAGGAATACCGTTGCAGTGTAGCCTGATACCTGGTGCACGCATGGACATAGCGAGGGCTCTAGTCGGACCATTTCAACAGAGCATGCGCCGCCGCTCGATCTGCAGGCATACAGGTCGTGGGCTTTAGGAGACTAAAGCAGATGAGTCTATACAGCCGCTAATAGGAGATGAAACGGGACATACTAGAGCATGCAACAGCCGTACACGGAAGATAAAAGGCCAGAAAAGAGGATGAAACAGCCATGTATTCCCCTCAGCCAGTCCCACATGAGTCATGACTAGCTGAAATCTGCACAGCACTCAGACATTGTCTGGAGGAGGGGGATACATCTGCTGATGGCAGCTTTCAACAGTTGTTGGGCTTTCCGCTGTAGATTTATTCCCCTCCCTCCAAGAGCATTTTGTCTGGGCTGACTTGCATATTTCTAATTGTTTTATTGCAATTTATGTGTAGCTACACAATCCTCGACTATCCATTTCTCTGAGAGAGCTTGTGTGCAAACTTTGAATGTGAGAACTAGTCGCCCTCAATGTTTTATATACAATACACCCCTCCTACACCCTACCTAAGTGACCGAAGTGTGCATATACTGAACTTGTGGTAGCAGGCTGGATATGTCATCGAACTTCAAGTTATTCTACGGTATAGACGCGGAGGCGCTGTGCGCTCTCCACAGAGCCGCCACTTCGACGTTCGGAAGCCTTACCGCTCCTGAGATCCACACGGATTTGCCAATACACGCGTCATGGTCATCGCGGCACAACCAAGCCGTCGTCAAAGCTTGACCTCAGTATCCATATATAACGCAGTAAACGGGACGACATGGGTGCTCAATTAAATATCGAGTATTCCCATCTTCATATCCATCCTCAGTAATACACAATCATGGTCACAGAAGTTATCATTCATCAGCCTAGATCGGCTGCCACGACTGTTGTCGCCCCAGGTATGGGCGCAGGAGTCGATGCGGGCTTCGGCGCTGGAGTAGGTGCTGGAGCAGGTGCAGGCGTCGGTGCGGGGACAGGTGCGGGCGTCGGCGCAGGAACGGGCGCGGGAATGGGCGCGGGAGCAGGTGCAGGCATTGGAGCAGGCGTTGTCAATAGCGGAGGTGTTGGTACGTGCATCAGGGACTTTCCGAACGCTCGAGCAGTCATAGACTCATGATATTACGAACAGGCACAACAGCTGTTGCTCAACCAGGCTTCGTGACTGGTCCAGCCACTGGTGTACAATACCCAACGAACGTACCTACAGTCGCACCTCAGGCAGGGCTCGGCGTCGCGCAAACACAGCCGGTCGCAGAGACTGCAGCAGTCATCCCGACCAGTGCGCCTGCCCAGATGCCAACAATACAAGCCCAAGCTCCGATGATGGCAGGTACCGGTGCTGGTGTACCCCAAGTGGCCGTTGCGCAACCTGCTGTAGTCACAACAGGAGGCGCGACTGTTAACCCCGTCGGCGCCGGAGGCGGGATGTCTGTCACAAGTACAGGAGTGCCTGTGGGAGGTGCTGGTGGCGGAGGGGTGCCTGTCGGAGGTATGGGCGGAGGTATGAGTGGAGGTATGGGTGGAGGTATGGGTGGCGGAGGTGCTGGAGGTGCATATGGGGCGGGTGCTGGAGCAGGGATGGGTGCAGGCTATGGCGCAGGGATGGGTGCGGGGATGGGCGCAGGAGGCGCGGGCTATAGTACTGCTGGCCCTGGATACGGCGCAGGAGCTGCTGCTATCCCTAGAGGTGCGGGATACGGTGCAGGGACCACCGCTGTCCCCGGTGGAGCCTATGGTGGTACGGCCGGCGCTGGCATGGTTGGAGGAGTCAGACCCTCAGCTAGCCACCGACTAGCTGGTACGTCTCGTCTCAGACCAGGTTTTTTTGTACATCCCATTTTGAGAAAATGTCTATAGGCGACCTCGAGCAGGTCGGCGGATATGTAGCCGACAGCCAAGAGATGGTAGATCGCGGGGCTGCTAAACGGGTAAGCTCCATCTTTAGCACTTTGAGAGCCCCATTGATACTGAAGCACGTACGTTGCGTAGGCTGGTATTCCTGTCCCACCGGCCACCGCACAAGACGTAGCGATGCCCAGAGCTGCTGGCGCAAGGCGGTATGTCCCAGGCGTCGGACCGACCTACTACTAGGCTGTACGACGCAACGCTTCCATAGCTGCCTCTCTTTCCCGACAATTCGCTTCAGCTTTCGGCACCGCAACAATAGAGCGCCACAAAGCTACGCCCCGCAAACCGCCCCATCGCACTAGCTGTGAACGTAACCCCCACACATCACTCCACGACGCCAACCCGCGTCATACGCGGTGTTGCACAGCACGAAGCGGGATGGAAGAAAGTTACGAATCGTATATATATATTGTAACGCTCACCTAATTGTACGGATATAATTCACCTATACCTCCTGATACCTGTACATACCCGAAATCACTTACTCACACCCATTCGCACTCACAAGATGATGAGCCCAACAGTCGGCGGTGTTGATCCTGCGTACGTAGTGTATGGTGAGTTCGTCCGTCGAGACGCATCCCGCGCTGCGCGCCTCATTGTTATGATCGAATTCCAGCAGGACAGCAAGTCCCAACAACTTCCCCTCAATCCACGCAGCCACCCGCGCATGCTGCGAGGATGCAGTCCGGGATGGGCAACGCTGTAGGCGGACAAGGCAGGATGATGCCCCCGCCTACTATGCCAATGTCCACACAAGGGCCGTCCATGCCCACGAACGGCACAATGACGCCAGGACCCGCCGCACCTACGATGATGATGGGTGCAAGCGGGAGTGGAGGCGGCTATGTCCATAGCATGGGGCGTCCGGGAGGCGGAGGACTGGGGCAGATGCAAATGGCGAACCAAGAAGTCGGTGGTACTGCACAACCACAACTTGGGGCCACAGTTGAGCGAAGAGAGACCGAGGGGGAGAGTGAGGATAGCAGTAGTGGGAGAGGTCCAAGCGAGGAGGTGCACAGGCCGCCAGGGAGTCAGCGGTTTGCTGGTAAGTAGAACGTTGACTATGACTATGCTGATGAGATTGACTGAACGGTTGGTGACAGGGCACCTTGAACAACTTGCTGGTTATGTGATTAGAAGTCCAGAGATGATCGAGCGTGGTAAGCAAAGAAAGGTAAGCAGATGGGGTTTCGACGTCTGCCCACGACAGCAACTGACTATGGTGCCTGTTGCAGACTCGCAAGAATAGTATGGATCAGTGAGGGAGGCGGGCGAGAGGCAGTGCCAGTGTTTAACTCAGTTGCAACATCCATGACGGCGACTTGGATTTCTTGAGAATCAGAAATAATGTCTTGTAACATACTACCTGTACGATATAATCAATAAAGCAGTATGAGCTGAGATCCTCGAAGTACAGCAGGACAGCACTTACCCTCTAGCCAGAGCTCGACTTTCGCAAATAGACGAGCGTTCATCTTTGCCATACCAATACGCGCAGTAAGAAGACACAATACGCACCATTTTACAGAGACCGACTCCATGGGCGGCAAAACAGCCGTGTCTGCCCCGCGGAGAGTATCGTCCACCGGTTCTTGCAGACAAGTGGACCACCACGACCTCTTCCACTCACCTCGAACACCACAACCATCTGCATAACAATGTATCCCGTCCCAATGAACTACCCTGATGCGGCCGCGCGCGAAGAACGCGAGCAACGAGAACACTTTCCACAGCGGGATCAGCAAGGATACAGGAATAGCATCGCGCGCCGGGATAAGCGACGTGCTACCCATGAGTCCAGGGAACGCGCAAAGGAGGAGGAGAAGGCGACTGAAGAGGTGTGGCCGTCTGCTGGAGAGCAAATGACAGGTATGTCTGTCGACGTTGCAATTGCAGTTGTAGAGGCTGCGTCCTGACGTCGGTGGCGTGGAGGGACGTTTGAGCAGATTGCGGGACACATTATGCGGAGTCCATCGTTGGTAGAACATGGGAAACAACGAAAAGTGAGTAGGAGACGACGTCGAGATGTCCCGGGGAAAGTGCTCACAGGTACGTGTGTCATGGTAGTCGCCGTCTACGCCCACAGAGCAGCCGAAGGTGAAGAAGCCACTCAAGGAGAAGAAGCGAGGCGGCGAGAAGAACAAAGCCTGAGCTGGAGAATAGCGGACAACCATACAGGACCAGTCGTTTTCTGATATGAAAGGTGTCTGCCGTCGCAGTCACATTCTAACATTATACCTCGTACATCGTCGCCTAAATACATGCAAGCCTGTCAAGTCGTTAGTCATACAACAATCACACACCACCTGAAGAGACCACGTACAGCAACGGACTCATCAAAACCCGAATACTCCCTGGACTCTCTCTCTATACACGTCCTGCACGTCGTCTAACTGCCCTCCGACGTACTTCTGCACAAAGCCCTTCCAACAATCTCCGAGCTGCATATGCTCGCCCTCGCATGTATCGAGTACCACGTCCCCCCGTTCGTCGATGGTCCGCAGGCCGATGGTGTCGTTCACATACACCGACTGCAAGCGCATAGGAATGATGGTCTTCTCCGCTGAGTCGACGTTTTCCTGCTGTGGCGCGTACGAGCCGAACCAGCTGCTCTCCTTCGGAACGACGGTCTTATCCTCCGAGAACATTACAAGAACAAGCTTGTTGAGCGACGCGAAGTTACGCGCGTACGTCTTGTTCACGCCTGAAGGGTATTCGTTGTTGATGTCGGGAAGGAAGTGGTTGCGTTCCAGGTAGAGGGATAGTCGGTCTGGATCTCTGTAGTATTGAGCCTGCTGGCGTTCAGCGAATAAGCGCAACACAGGGGCATCATGTGTACGCACCGTAACAACGTTCTTCTGCACCCACTCGGAATATACGCCTCCCCTCGTTGCTCTCCTCGCGAGCTGACACATGATGTCGAACCGGGCACATGCGGGTAGGTCAGCTATCCCCATATGCTGGGAGCCGAAAGTGATGAGGTTGTGAACGGGCGGCGAGTTTGTTCGTTCGATGTATGCGCGTAAAAACTGGCCGCCTGCATGACATATCTGGCTATTGAGCTCGATAATTCAAGTCGCGAATCGTAGTCGTACATACCCTGCGACAAGCCGATCGCGTCAAAGCCACCTTTCAGTTCAGGGATATCCTGAATCTGCGCCGTCGCATTGGCGATCTGCAAGTTCACGTCCCCGAACTAAGAGCATGGTTTCGAAATTATGAGCATTCGGTAGAGCGATTCAACGAGGTTGGCTCACAAACGTAGCGCGTCGGTCATCGTCCTGGCTCTCGGCCAGTCCTACGGAGTGCACGAATATGCCAGGGTACATCTCCCGGATGGCGTCCATAAAGTCAAGTATACCCTCCGAGCCGTAACTGTCCCCGAGACCATGCCATATGACCAGAGGGCGTGTGTTCGGTTTCTGGACAGGGGAGGCAACGCTGAAAGACAGCAGGGAGAGGGCTATGATGCTAGTGCACCGCATGGTGAAAGAGAGCGAGACGCAGGTAGTGACTGCTGGGTGGAATAATCACCGCAGCTGCGCAGGCGCTATGGAGACATCTCTTCCCTGTTTGCCGATCAGAGTGAGAATGAAGATGATGTCCTTGGACAAGATTCACTTGCGTCTAGAAATACTGTAGAGCCGAAGACTGATTTGCAACAAAAAATGCAAGCAAATTCCGACACGGGGAATTGAACCCCGGGCTATCGCGTGAGAGGCGATAATGTTAGCCACTACACCATATCGGACTTAACGATAGCCCTCTAATATATCTTATATACACAATTTACTGCACAACTTGCGCTTCCGTCGAGCCTTTGTGGCGCGTCGGGATCCAAAAGGAGAAAGCGAGTCGGGGCCGTAGGCGCTACGATCGCGCAGTTGGAACCACAGCGCTCATGCATGCTGGTTCCCATCCAACTCAAAATCTCTACTGATCTCAAGCGAGTTAATTTCCGAGTAAGGACTTCTGAGAGGATCTCTACTCGCACTATGCACCTTTTAGTCGCCGGAGTTGCACAGTTGCCGGAGACGCTTCTCCCTCGACAGTGAGAACAAATCACTGCCCTGGCGATGGTATGTACATCAGGTTCCAACTCTTCAGCTGCGGCAGGCGTGGAGATGAGCTATTTTTGCGTTCAATATTCACGTTGAAGACTGACAGCCAGAGAGTATACGATATATCTCTTTGAGCAGCTGCAATGCGGAGATAACGTCGTACCGGCGAAAGCTCTGCAGCATTCATTACTGGCGTGCTGGTCCATCCCATTTTATGCACCTTCCCAGCAGCGACCATTGACCGTCCGTAAACTCGGTTCCATACCTGACAGATTTTCGAGAAAAACCTGCATATTTCGCCGACTTAGGTCAGTCCTGTCCCACTTGCCGTCGTGCGTCTACTGATATCATTCGTATCGCATGCCGTGACTGTCATACATGTTTTATCTGTGCGTATCTATTCACTCACCAGACGTATCATATTTCCAGGATGTCCAAGGAGACGTGCGGTACGTTACGATACCAAGGACGACGCTAATCCTTTCCGAGCACAGATGCCTCGCATCTCTACCACAATTCATGAAGAGGAATCAAAGGCGTGCGCTTTGTCACCGCTCGCACGCTCAGTCTGGAATCTACGTCGGTATGACACTAGCGTAACGCCTCCGCGAAGGGCTACTCTTCTCCTGTTCTCCTACCATGAATGTGGTGACCAATCAATTCAGACGGATTACGTCCGGCCCATCCAGAGATCTTCCTTGGTCGACGGCGTTATGCCCTGCAAGATATATGACCTGCAGCACCCCTCAGAAAGAGTGTCCCCTCGAACCTAACCGCACAGACACACGTTGGCCCAAGCATGCGCCATAGACTTCATAGTCACACGTGCCACAAATCGCTACCGCTCCTCGTCAGTTATGCAACACCGTGCGAGGATCCCACTTAGCACTACTCCCGCGTCGTATGTAATCCGCATAACAAAGCCTAATCCTACCGGCAGTACCACCCGGTACTAACCAGCAGACAGCCGCACACTCCCGTAAGGTTACTGTATCCACATCCATTCTGCATTCTCGCCCACCTTCAGTGCCCACGCGGCCCACACAAGATAGTACGAGCCCATCATATGCACCGCAAGCGTTGCCCATGCGCACAACCGCAGACAGGAAGGTTGTCAAGTCTGATGGCTGAATCCTGTAAAGAGTGCGGCCTCCTAACTATAGAGTGGTTGTGTGTAGCTTGCATATCAATATCCCCGGATCCTCCTGTCTTGTCAATGGCGGGACATTTCAGATCGCCGGGTAAGCTGTTCATGCGCCTTCCCGCAGTGGATGGACAACGCCGCTACAATGGGTCAATGAACACGAGAGACAGCCAAGTCTGGAGGTGGCCTCTGTAGATACAATGCAAGGTTCCCGTACTGTATGCATGTAATGTGTGTATGTCAAGGAACCGAAGTTCGAAAGCGCATACTTTGGACCGTCTATGTCTATCGGAAACCACAAGACCGCCCAGTTCCCCGATAACTGTGCGAGAAAACTCGAGCACGCGTTCCCGGGTGGGCGTGTGCCAGAGCGTCCGAAACCCCCGAGTCTGTTCCATCCCCGGGCCCGCGTGAAGAATTTGCAAGAACCCAGATGCCGAAACTCAAGGCCCAGGAGGACGGGGGCGACGCAGACGTAACGTTAACGAATGTGCAGTGAGAAAATCCCCTCGGCTGGGTCACCGCGAGGTATGTATGATGATGATTAGAAGTCCATAAAGATACCAGGACAAGGGTAAGATATTGTATATGTAAGAACGTGAATGAAATATGGATATGCAAATGCGGAGCGTGGGGGGTACGGATGTCGGGAGGTAATGATGATGCTGGTGTGGGTGACGGAGATAGTGGGTTGTGGTGGGTAAGTGGGAGGGGTAGTGGTGGTGGTGGTGGGGGATCCAATGGAGGACTGAAGAAAGACAAACACCTACGAAGAACATCCGCGAAAACGCAGTATAAAAAATTCCGCCGAACTAATCCTACTTACTCGAAGAATAAATCAAAAACAGAGAAAGGCCGGGTGCAGTGAGGAGATCCTAGTCGAAAAGAAAAAGTGCGCCGGCAAACTCTATACCCACCGAGCGGGTCTCCGCCGACGTACGACTCTGGTCGTATCGCAGGCGAAGGCGCTGTCGCCCGGTTGGCAAAGTCAGGGATGGGCAAACAGCAAGCAGGAAAGCTTTTAGTTCGGCGACTGTCCGGAGGAAAGACACAAGGCTCCATGCGTCGAGGGGATGGGCAAGGATATAATAGTACAAGGTGAGTGGCTTTGTGTGTTGCCTTTGATTTCGGGTGGTGTACAGTCAGGGTGTTATATGATGGGATGTGAGGATGCGGATGCGATGTAGTGTGGCAGGACCGGGAAGTTGCAAATGCGGGAGAACAGTTGGCCGTGATGGGACGTGTTGGTTTTACATGAAAGCGAGGAATGGATGAAATACAGCTATGTGAGACATTGATGCCGACGATGGAGTGCGCTGGACGTGGTGGCTGGACGTCCCGCATGAACGGCGGAGTCCGCTAGCAGGCCAGTACTAGGCCGGTGTGGTTACAGTGCAATCACGTCGCGTCGCGCGCATCGAGATGGAGGGGCATCGATCGACCGCTAGCGACGGTAGGTAAGCTGTTGAGTAGAGCCACAAGGACGCAAGTACGGCGGATGCGCGGTTGATGCGACGCAGGGGCGGTATCCAAGAAACTGAGATCCTCGCTGAAATGCAGGTAAGATGCAGGGGGAGAGAACGTCTGACCAGATGGGTTGTGTCGCCAGCGCCAAACGAGATAAGAGACTAACAGAGATCAATGTGCGGACTGAGACGAACGATGATTATGATGCTGATGTGTACGGGGTGACGAGTGGCGCTGGAACACAAGACGAGGGCGAGACCGGCGGCGAGTTGGCTGTTCGAGGACAACGTTTACTCACAGAGGGATAGAGGCGAGGGGCAGTGCTGAGGTTACTAGCGTTGCACCGAGCTCGGAGCATCGAGAGGGTCCGGGGCTGAGAGAGGAGTGGAGGCGTGCAAGGGTACGGCAGGAGTCGTCGCATCTCCTTCGCCCTCGGAATTGGGCGGCTTTGGAATGATGCCGTCTATACCCCGGTACCCAAACTCCTTGCCGAGTTCCTTAATCATCGCCTTGCCCATCGTGCAAACCCAGCCTAGCCCTTGTCCGGTCACGAGTTGACCCGGCCAAAAAAGCTCACCATCGTCGTCCTCGATGTCGGGCTCATGCTCGTCGTGCGATGAGAATGTCGAGTGAATCATCCGCTGGAACGTCCGCGGGAAGTGCTTCGCCATGATCGGCAACGTCAGTGTTCGCTGCGACTGAGACATACACCACGCAGCAGCAACAAGCCCGCCGCTCTGGTACTTTCTTGCAGCCATAAAGCCCCAGTTCACTGGGATAGTGATGTGTGCAGGGGGTTGCGCAGGTGGCTCTGGTTTTGGCTGCTCGTCTTGTATGTGTAGATTAGACGAACCTGACGAAGAGGATTCAGCTGAGGCCTTAGTCGCCGGCGGCGCCCCGGTTTCTGGAGTAGGGGTAGAGTTGGCGCTATTGGAGGTCGTGATACTCGCCGGTGAGGGCAGCATCGGCGGAGTCGCCATTGAACTGGTCTCGGTCTCCCTCGCAGCCGCTTCTCGTGCAAGTTCCTCCTGGTGCATTTTAAGCAGCTGCTCCTGGGCCCTTTCGTTTTCTATGTTGATTCCCCTAGCCATTGATTGTATCAAGCGGCCATGCACGAAGGCTTCAATCAGGAAGCTATAAGACAGAGGAAAGGACATAAGGCGCGGAAGCCCATTCTAATCAGCGCTTACAAACCGAAGGAGGAAAATGACCTACATGAGACCCATTAATGCCTTCTCCCGTTCATCCGCCCCATCCTCTATCTGCCATTTCCGCTTACAGTGGGCGAGGAATCCCTCTATGCTGGCCCAGTTACCCCGACTGCACTTTGATCGCGAGTAGTCCTTCGCCCATATCGAGTATGCAAAGTTTACTAGCGCATCAATGAGTTCCAACCGAGCGATCAGATTGCCATACTTGTGGTACGACGATTGCGGAGGTGGAGGGTCAAGCAGAGGCCTGAACGCAGCGTTACCGCTGGGGTGAGTTGAGAGTAACCGTACATCGCCCGAGTACTTCAGCATACGGCCGTACCCGTGGTACTTGTCGTAGAGCTCGTCGAAGTAGAGAGGAGGAAGCTTCGTGCCCCGTCGTGGTCTGCGGATGGGGACGTTGGAGATATCCAACGCGTGCCGGGTTACCGGAATATCCTCGCGAAGTTCGCCATCCTCAGGTGCATGATTGGACGGCCCCGCGACAGGCTGCGACGACGATTGATGGCGGTGAGTTTCAGGTTCGGTGGTGGTCCTTGGTCGCTTGCTGGGACTCTGTTCACTGTGAATGTCCGATTTGCGTTTGGACCCGGGTGCTGGTGAGCTGCTTCTTGAGGACGGAGGCGACGGTGGGAGAGTCGCAGGGAGAAGGGTGGAGAGAGGGCCAAGGATCTGCGGAATGTAGGAATGAAGCGTAATCGCGGTTAGCAGAGCGAGATCCACCGACCTCAAGACTCTTCAAGAGTTGTTCTCGAGTATATCGTCTGTGTGAGCACGATGGGAGATGAGCCAGGGCACGAGGCGGGGGTGGTAGGGGAAAACTCACATGCGTCTCGGCTTGTGCGACGACGAGGACGCCCCCGAGGACGTCGATGGGGTGGCGCGATGCATGTCGGCGGCAGCGCAGGGACGAAGGGATGGGAGGTGGTGGTAGGAAGTCAAGAAATGAGGGCGGTGGACACCGCAACAATGGCGTGAAGTCCGGCGGAAGGGTGAACAAGGCCAGGGCAGCAGCCTGTCACTGGGGGGCTGTGACGCTCGTGATGTGACGCCCTCCTCAATTTCGGCGTCTGAAATGGTTGTCCCCTGGCCACTGCCTCAGCCTCTGCACATCGTCCGTCTGTGTCCTCCCCTCTCGGTAGACTTACTATAGGGCATGGCGACGAGCTGTGCCGCCATTATTGTCGCGTACAAGCGAGCGAGTCCGTCGTTGCACTCTCTCATCGTCGGACGCCGGATCGATGGCGGCGTTTATTGTAACGTCCCGGAAAGGCAACTGCATCCGTAGCCGCACAGATGACTGTGTCACAACCTCTGTCAGCCTACCAATATTTACCTAACTGCAGGCGTAAATTGTCTGGTTGGTGGATTCGTCCCTTGGAATGAGGTCTGCGAGAGATGCATGTGCGCATCAGCTATTCTGAGTGTATTTCTCCCATGACTGCATCTCTTCTATTTCTCCCCATTCATCATCATTCTCTCGAATCATTTCACTTAAGTCTCCTCGCCCGGCCAAATCCGACACCCGGCCATACTCCAGACCCTCCCTGGCTCTCGTCCTTGCGTACCCACCCGTGTCTCGTCCCGTGAGAGGCCTGTACTCGCCCCTCAGCTGAGTTGGCCGCACTGAGGCCCGCTCAGCAACACCCGCCTCCCGCGACCTCCGACGCAGCAGGCCATCCGCAGTAGCCGCCATCTGGTGCGTATGCCATTGCTGGGAGAATTCCATGTAGAGCAGGATACAGGCCAGCGCCACATGTTTCATAATGACGCTCTACGCAGAGTCTCCACCAAACGGCTGTCTGTCCTTCTCGACATGCTGATAGGATCCTCGACCGTATTATGGAATTCTGTCCTTACCGCTTTCCGTTCGGGGTTTCCCCGCTCGCTGCATACGGCTTTTCTCCTGTAGTCCTCGCAAGCTGCCTCTCTCATCCATCAGCTGACGACACGCGTTCGTAAGGAGATCCTATGACTGCGCATGTCAGCGCGGCGGTCTCCTCCGTTGAATGCCTCTCATATATTGGGAGGTGCCTTTCGCTATACCGAGATTCACCGTTCCCTCGGCAGCTCCATCGCCATGCTCGACTATCATACACGTTTATGTACGCACAGCAGCTGCGCGTTTCCAGAACTCAAGTACGACTTTAATATCTATGCAGGCAGCAATCTATCTTTGTGTATATCTATCTTTGCGTATAACTGTCTTTGCGTATATCTATCTTTACACATCCCTCTGCATGACCGCTCCGATTCGATTTCGACCCCGGGTATGAACCCATCCTTCCGACGGTACTGTACCGCTACAGCCCACATCGCCCGCCGCTGCATCTATCTGCTCGTCCGCTATGCAGCATGGTCGGCTCTCCGAGCCTCCACGGAATCGCGAGTACCTCAGATCAGATGCGCGTCGTGTCCGTCCTGCATGCAACCGTCAATGGCGGTGCGGGTTGCTGACGCTGATCAGTTCCGTGCACTGCGGTGCCAATCTCCGTCCGGCTTCTGTACTCGCCCGGAAACACGTCTCATCGCCCAGCACTTCAATTGACCGAGAACATTCTCGCACAACATATCCGACCAGCATTGTCGTTGTCGCCACCGATGTCGCAGCAGAAAGCTGCGAGGGTGGCTCCAGAGACTGAGCCACTGATAACTTTATTGGAGATGTGCTAGAAATGGAGGAGCCGGCGGCAACTTGGAGCTCTTTAAATGGGTCTGAATTGAAATCAGGGTTGCAAGATCTGTCTACACCCGATCCACCAAGTGATCGGTCCCTGGTTCCTTCAATTGGGTTTGCGCCCGCATTTAGAGTTCCCGCCCTTCCTTTCAGGGTAAAAGACCGACCACCGTCGATCACCTTGATGCGCACCCTACGAAAGGCGGATGGACGTGAAGCTGCACAGTGCTACGTCTGAATCGCTAGACAATCGCAGCGCTAGAACCGCGGTTATAGACTCAGCTCAGCAGCCCCAGAAGTGAGTAATGCAGAAAAGTGGCGTCACACCCTAGCTTATGTCCATGAGACCGGAAGTAAATGGAAGAGACGCTCCATTGCCTTATAATCCCGTCGACTCCATCAGGACTGTCTGGCCAAGTGGCCACCTGGCCAGACCACATTCGATCCAGCAAAGAAGGCTTCAAAATTGTAATGTGAAGCAGAGGAATGTCTGCCCGAACTCTGTGGAGGACACATCTCAATGATAGCTGATCGTTCCATGTCGCGGTGGATGAGAACGCCGCGGACCGATGCCCAGTTTCGGAGGGTGGACGTAACGCTTGATGCCCTTTTACAACACCGTCAGCACTCCGATTGAATCGCACACATATCATAGGTCTTGGACGCTCATAAGGATCGTATGTGAGCAGGGTGTCAGTGACGTCCCGGCTCCGCTGACTAGTACGCTCTTCTGGTACGTTCTCGTAACGACAGTAAACGTCAGCGTTGCGATGTACAGGGTCTTAGAGTCTTTGCAAAAATCACGCACTTTCTAGCCGTGAACTCCACTACATAGCGGCACACTAACACTAGTGGTTAGGCCGGGAGAGGTGAACATTGTCGATGAGGAGAGCAATCTGCTTGTCACTCGATCCTAGCGGCGCCGCATCCGTACTTGACTTAACGCAGCTGAACAGAATGATCGGGCTCCAAAGCTGTATATACCCTACCTATTTTGGTCCCCCCGAATGCGAACTATCGCAAGAAAGACCTGTACCCGGCTAGCGCAGAGGTGTGTCCCTTGGGACGCCGACTCGGTCGTTCGGCTCCATACTGTAGGAAGATCGGTCAACTCTGATCAGCGATTAGGACATATAAGATGTGACAAGAAGACTTGATAACTCCACTGGTCCCATTTACACGAGCGCACCCTGGATATGTCTGTCCATCGTCGAGCCTTTCTCGCCGGCCTCGAGGGCATCGTGCTCGATTCATATCGATCCGTCCTGCGAGGACGTTAACGATCATGTCTGCTGGAGCCTGAATCCCCGTGCATGACCGACTGCCCGGGAAGCTTACCTACATATTACGTAGACCGGCCCTGACTGCATATGCAGAAGTTCGTCGGCAGAGGCTTGCCTGTCAAGACCAGACAAGATTAAGATATTGGGGATGTACGAGCAATCGTTGGTGCCAGTACGTACATTCGTGAGTGCCTCTGCCAGTGTCCTGAGCGAGAGGGATCATATCACAATGCATGCATAGCATTAGCAAGTTCTCGGAGGGGAGGGGTGGTAGTATCGGCAGCTGTACCAAGAGATCCGGATGCATGTCACCCGTTTACAGAATCGGGCAGCCACCGTGACCTTCGAACCGTACCCTCCCGGTGGAAGGTTCATACAGTATGTTCCAGCTTACAGCCAAGACCACCCTGCACGCACCTTGAGTGCCGTTCGATCGATGCCGGCCGTGTTCGTTGGATATTCCAACCCTTGGCGGAAGACTTCCAGCGGTTCCGGCAAGCCGACAGGCGGCTGGAGAAAGGACAGAAAACAAGCATTATGAGCTCATCAGTGATTATGGGCCGTATGAAAACAAGGTAGGCCGGGGTCGGGCATATCTATAGGAAGTGGGAAATTCTCGTCTGTGAAGCCTCAGGGAGGGCGCGTACCAGGTGTGACGATCAAGCGTCTACCGGCCTCTTTAAGGGCTGTCTATAAACAGGAAAATGAGAAGGCACAAAGTTGCGTGAGAGCAGGAGTCTAGTGGGTGTCTAGTGCCCTGAGCAATGCTCGGAGTGCTCTCGGAAAGACATCCGCCCTCGAAATGCATGTCTGAACATGTCTCATACATATTGCGCCGGGACCATTCTTCTGAACAGGCGTATTGTCGGGATCCTGCTCGGTCCCGTATCCTCGGTTTGTTGGAGTGAGTTACGCGCGGAAAGATGCGCTTGCTTTGAAGAAGGCGTACACGGCTGGATGCAATTGAATGTGAGACAGAGTTGAACGGGACGTACGATGATCATATGTGTTGGGCTATGTATTTACTTGTACATTGTGACTATGCGGATGCAAACATTCTTTCTGTTGGGAGACTCTCGAAGATGTGAAAACGTTTGTGGACCCTAGACATAGCAGAGGACACGGTATTCCTGGATAACCAACTATGTCAGCCGCCTGCTCATAGACCCGATGGAGGGACAGTCCAGTGTGAAAAGATTTGCTTACCTTCACCTCCTTCTCGGTTCCACCATACGTGATGAACGCGCCTGTGAGAAGCAAACAGTGAGGATCCATGGCCTATCAGCGCGGGCTGAAAGCATACCATCAAGGTGAGGGCTGCACTTTCCAGGGTGAATGCCATTGTCGTAGTGCGCCTGAGCGATGTAGAGCGGCTGTCCATTTGCCTCACGGCCTGCCTCGACTGGACGGACACCGAGTTCCTCAGGCTTGAAATGTCCGCGAGCATTGACCCAATGAACGGCTTGAGGATCGGCTAGGAGAATCTCATACGAGGATAGCTTGATAACGATAGTTAGAAGAGATTCGATGTGACCTCAATATATACCTACACCAATTTCCTTGTGTCCATAACCAATCGCAGCACCGGTATCGAAGGCACGAGACGCCTTACCGACCTCTGTGCATCGATTAAGAGTTGGACTATACGGATGAGTTCAGGAAGTGACTTACGGATGCTGCCCTCGTAGAACGCCCTAGAGATGAAGAGAGGCTGGCCGTGCTCTTCTCCACCAGGGAAGGGGTTGGGAGGGAGGTTCTTGCCCTGCACCAAGACCCAAGTGACAGGACCCTGGGGGCCATACTGGTGGAACGCTTGAGTACGCTGCTGAGCATCTTTCAACCAGCTTTGGAGGCCCCACGCGTGAGCCTTTTTCTGTACGTAGTTGCCATTAAGCACAGTAATGATTGCCGGCGTGGTCTGATGGCTTACCTCTTCCTCGCTCTTCTGGTGGTGGTTGTACGCAAAGACACCAGCGCCGAGCACTGCCGCACCAAGTGCAAGACCGCCACCAATCTGGAACCAACTTGAGTAACATGTAGTGCGGTAGACTTGCATGACTTACTTCGAGTTCCTTCTTACGCTTGTCGTCCAAGTCCCACCAGTTCTTCTTCTGTTCCTCGTGGTCGATATCCACCCGCTGGTGTTGATGCTCATCCCAACGCTTCTCCTCTGGTAAGGACAACATCAATGATTGTCCAGTAGGGATGTACATACTACTCACCAGGATAGGGAGTAGACTGTTGTGGCTGCTCATAGCTTGGCTGGTAAGCGGGTGCTTCCTGAGAGTGACCACCGTACTCCTCAGGGAGACGAGCCCACAAAGCCGGGGTCAGGGGAGGGGCCCAGTCGGACTGTGAGCGATGAGGCTGGACGATCTGGTATTTGTGGCCTGAGTGTAGCATGAGGTTTGAGATATCCTTTCAGGACATAGTATGCATGCTCACCTTCGTAAACGACAACGTCGCCAATGTTGTATTGGGTTTCAGGCTCCCACTGATAAACCATGGTTGTGAAAGGACTAGGGGATAGGAGATGTCGAAGATGGGTTGCAGTTATTGTGTCATTCAGCCCCTCCTGTCTCAGCTCCTTATATATTCGCGGTGGTCAAAACCATATCAGGCGCGGATCTGGCCGACATGTGTGTTTTGGAAAGCCAAGCTCTTGGAGTGCACACAAGCCTCGGCAGGGAGTGATAGCCACGGCCGAGACTGCGACTCCATCAGGAGGTAACGGCGTAGTAGCGGCATCGATTTCATGGATGAGGTGATAGTTGCATATTGGCTGCGATAATAAACTGACCGCAGCTCAGATGGTGTACTCTCGAAGTCGAAGCAACCTGATGAGCACAACCGTTCACAGGCATAGCATCACGGCTTAGATTTATGTGCGTGTCCTCCACTGTTGAAACAATCCATCCCATGACTGCTATCTGATTTTCAGCGCGTTGGAATGTCATGAAACTGCAACGAGAAGTCACCTACGGTTGCCGAGGCCGGGCTGTCTCGTTTGCACGCTTGCATGTCGAATGGAGATAGAATTACGTAGACAAGCTCGAGCCATTCCTATAACAAAGCCACAGAACACACACTCTCAGGAAACAAAGACAGTCCACGATGCATGAGGTGAGTTGCGGATTCACGCGATGAATCGAAGCCAAAGTCGCGCGCATAACACGTGCCAGATCACGTGCATTGTTCAACCGTGCATGTGCAAAGCGCGTTCTCGTTCTCCGCCTCTCCGCCCTTCACCTTCACGGTCTTCATTTGGTTCCGGTCTTATCTTCAATCTGGTATTCTTGAAATCCTGCATGTCTCATGGATAGTCCCCTGGTGGTCCCTCGCCTTCGTCTCACTCGACAGCACCCGAGGGCGAGAATTGACAACGTTTTCGAGATGCCTCAGGCCGGTCCATCGCGCATCTCCACTCAAATGGACACGTTGAATGTGCCCCAATATGAAGATGAAGATGACAATCAGTCGACTCCTCGAGTTGCTGCTAAACCGCAGCTCGAGAACGCACTAGACGGCACAGCTCCAGAGAACTACGTCCATCGTCTCCGGCATGCTCTCAGTCTCAATCCCAGTGAATCGGCAAGGTCCGCCCCTCGGAAACCTCCCTCACCTACATACTCGGACATGGAGTCCGATTTCGAGCCGCCGAATATGACGACGAATGCCACGGAGGCTTCCATTGCGAAAGAGAGTTTAAAGGAGCTGTTTGACCGCATGCGGCACGATACACCACAGAAGGACAGAAGGAAGGAGAGGCGGAACAGTATCGACCTGAGCGAGGTGGAGGCAAGCCCACGGATAGAGCTTGTTCTACGGGAGCGCGCAAAGAACAAGGGCAAGCGAAGGAGCATGAGCGATGAAGAGGCTGAGAAGTCGTCCAGTATGTGCCACCCTTATATTATCGTATCTCACCCCTATATGACTGTCACAGGGGCTTCCGAAGTCTCGTTCAAATCGACCTCCGCGGTGACGTACGACGCCCTACGCCAGAGACTCGCTTCTGCAGTGGGCAGGTCTCTTTCCACCAACATTGGAGACCCTGTTTCTGAGTCCGGCTCTGAAATGGATGGGCCCGCAGAGCAGAGTGGTGACACTGCGACGACATTCAAACATTTTGAGATGGGAAGTGGCTCGTTCGCACCTCCAGTAGGTGCCACCAGCACACCTCTGCGTTCGCTGCAGATGCCGTCGGAGATGCAGATGCAATCCAGTGAGAAGCTTTTTCTTGCGTGTTGACATTCTCTTAACGCCCTACAGATCTACTGTCCCAGGATTCTGAAATGGCGAATGTCATGGAGGGGTTAGATAGCGTCGATGATGCTGACTCTACGGCCAACAAGACTCAGCGAAGATGTGAGAAAACTGTGCTTCAAGGATTAATCGCCATTATTTGCTAAAACAACTCGTCCCAGATCCTTTCCCCGGGGGCCGTCCCAGCATCACACCTCGCGCCGAGTCGTCAGACCATTCCAACCGCGCTCATTCAAAGTCGCATTCAACACACAACTTGCCTCTCGGCAGGCGAGTGAGTCTGGATGGTGCCTGTAAGTTGAATTGGGACCTCTCACGCACATGTTAGTATATACTAATCGCATTTATCCTTGATAGCCTCTCGTAGTTCTTCGCTATCCGCTGCAGATTGTGAGTTGTTGCAAACAGAGTTACTTCGTTATATATGTGTAGACTTATCAGAATCCTCCAGTTAAAGAGTTAGGGGCGTATGAGCGGGAGCGGGCATGGAATAAGCCCCTTCCAAGGTCACCTGGTCAAAATACGCCTGATTTTTATCAACATGGCTCGCCCTCCCAAAGCTTCATCGGGGGCAACGGAAGGTCGCGACGGAGCAGTTCAGCGTCATTTGACGACCGTTCTGTAGCAGGTAGTTCAATCAGTTCGCGAGCAGACTGTGGGTGTCTTAGTTGGCCTTTGAAGAATGTACGCTCACGGGATTGCTACCCTACAGATAATGAGCGTATGGGTGACATGGAAGACGACAAATATCGAGAGAGGGAACGGATGTGGAATCATCCTCGGAATAAACTGTCCCGTTCTGCCTCAAGTCTGAGCTTCCACACGCCGGGCGAGCGACACCGTACGAATAGTTTCCCGTCAAGACCAGACTCTGCGCAATCATTCAACACCCCTTCGCGACGTCCTGTCAGCTGGCATTCCATTTCGTCGAATTCCAGTCGACCCAATTCTCCCGCGAGTTCGGTTGCAAGTTCCAGCCGCGAACCGCAGTCTGAACCCAGGAATCCTGTAGTACGAGAACGCGAGCGTAATTGGAACTCGCATCATCCGAAATGGCAGTATGGTGATCCACCACCCCGGCCGGAATCGCCGCTAACTCAGTCCCCAGTCGCAATACGACATTCACATCGGCGCCTTTCGAATGCCAGTGGCTCCCCTTCCAACAGCAGATCGAACATTACTGGCTCCAGCTCGGGGCGAACTCGTACGGTTAGTCTGGGTAATCAGACACGCCCACGACCAGGATCACCGCTCCTTCGCGTCAGTGAGATGTACAAACTGCAGCAGAATGGATCACCTCCCGCTGCTGCTACCGCACCAACAGTCAACGACGAACCCGAAAGGTCTTCTTCTGCACAGGGTTCGTCATACGCCTCTCGATTTGGATGGTCTTTCCCGAAAGCGCACAACCCACTTCCCCCTCTGGAGCTAGAAGACTCGCCGCAGGAATATGTTTCGACTCCACCGAATTCGCGGCCTTCGAGCCGGTTGTCGACGAGACCCAGTTTGATACCAGTTCGCTCTCCGAGGAAGGGTGACACCGGTTCATCTGTACGCTCCATTCCTCCTTCACCTCCTGTCCCGCCTATCAATGGTGTCGATGCGGAACGTAAGCATGGACATCGAAGACACGCCGCAGAGATGGGCGAAGCGATCAATTCGTTTACACCACGGATCATAATCGAGCCTGTTGATCTCATAAACGCAGAGACTGAGGAGCTCGTGCTCACTGATATTGAGAGCGGTACGTTTGCTGCGTCTGTGTCATATGACGTGACCTACTGAACTCGCTGTAGATCCCGCAGAGAGCGACCTGGAGTCGCAGTTCACGAGTACACCATTGGCGAGACCTTCGACGATACCCGAAGAACCTGAACACGCTGAACAACCCTTCACCCCCGCATCGCCTTCTCCGCCTGCCCCACCTCATGCCTTGCCTAATGAAGACTACGCACCACCTGATGACCCTCCTCCTGCGAAACCCCCATCTACACCAAGTCCACCATCCTCACCACCCCCTAGAATGGACCCCATAGCCCCCACATTCTCATTGCAGACTCCTCCTCGGTCCCAGTCATTCAACGCCTCCAAACTGGAGTTCCGAACTCCCTCCCCGCCGCACAACATGCCAGAGCTTCCTGGTCCTCCTTCATCTTCGGAAGATGAAGTTGATGTGGAACGCACTCCTGGCAGGTCAAATGGAAGCTTACTTGGTAATTTCACCGCCATGAAGACCCCAAGGCCGCCAGGAGCGTGGGCTCTCACACCTGCGCCTGTGGAAAAGCCTAACATACAGCCGACTGAGTTGGCCGTCCCTCAACCTAATCTTGCGGCCGGTCAAGATACGCCAGTTATCAGCGCTGATATTACAACACTAGGGAAAACTCCTGCGCCGCCTGGGGCCTGGCAGGCTACACCCGCCGCCGAGTCTCTCCGCAGAAAAAGTATTCTCAAGGTCCGATTCGATGTCGAGTCCAACGCTTCTGGAGACACAACGCTGGACGAGATCCCTATCATCGGTCCTTTCAATCCATCGAGTGGTTCCGGTGATAGCATATCCGAGATCTTTCCAGCCATTTCCTCAGAATCAATATCAGAAAAGAAGAATCGGTCACAGACGGTCAAGAACAGCGGCAAGGAGAACGAGGCCAGCGAGCGACCGTCAAATCTTGCTACCACGCGGACACGTGTACCGAAATCTCCTGGTGTGCGAGTTCTGGACGCCTTCGGTCGGGAAACCTCTGAAGGCTCATCGCCATCGTCTGAACCCTCAACCTCGGAGTTAGCGAAAGGGGTTGACAAAGCCCGGGTGAATGAGTCAAGAGCAGCTCCTAGCCCACGCAACCGAAGCGCTGTAAGAGTGGTGGATGCCATGGGTCGCGAGGTCGCCGAGTCCGAGGCATCCGCTGCAGAAGATTCCACCGACGTATCAGAACCCAAGTCCCACGATGAGGCTCTGAAACGGCTTCGGAAGGTCATCTCGGGTATGGCTGATGATTTGGGTGAAAGTGACGAGTGAGTGTAAACATTGAGTGATGTCCGGAGTTGCTGACGTTTTGGCAGTTCCCAAATCACGAGCGCCAGGGAAGACCTGCGACTGAAAGAGCTGTATCGGACCTCTCAAGTCGCCAGGTCGACGCGGAAAGCTCTGTCTGAGTCTATCCAGAAGGATAAGGACGCCGATGCTGAACTTCGAGCCAAATATGGCTCTTTGAGAGAAAGCATGCACAGAACGAAGCTTCTGGTGAGTAGTTGAGTTCCTGCCTTGTATATCAATTCGCTGACAGATGTGCATCAGCCACCTACAATCATCGAAAGTAGTTCACGGTATACATTCAACTTTTTAAATACATGGGTGCTATGGGTATTTTTGATTGTTCAGATTTTCCTCTTGTTATATATGTACCGGTGAGTACGTTAGTGACTCTTTCAGACACAAAGCTGACCTTCCGGACTCAGGCTCTCCACCATCCGCGCGAAACACATCTTCCTCACCACGTACTATGACGCATTCGAACCCGCTCTTTTTGCCCATATCCCAAAGTCCCCCTCGCTCCAACGATCCTTGCCCTCGCCCTCCTCCGTTTCAGCTCCCTTTTCGGTTTCAGATACTCTGACCCGCTCGGGGTTAAAAGGTCTCGTGAAGGAGACATGGTCCCAGATAGTAGCTGCTGCCCTCCAGTGGCAGGAGCAGCTGTGGGATGCATGGCGACGAGATGCACGGACTACTGCCTGGCCACCAACATGATTCTGTTTGTGTCATACATTCTCTCTGGGACACCTCTCCTCCTCTCTTATGTGTTATGTAGGTAGCTTTAATGCCATTTATGAATGTTGTATACGCCATGAACTTCCTCGCTGACACCCGTTGACTGTGGTGTGCCCAAGCCAACCCATTATAACATGCAACCAATATTCATCTTGTGACCTGGGTAGTGGCAGACACTTCAGCCTTTTCGATTTTCGATGTTGAGATGTCAGGCACACCCTTACTTTCCCAGAAAGAGTCGCACCAATGAGGTAGCGGGTACCAGAATACATGCTTACAGTGGGTGGCATCATGAATTTGAAAGCTTAGCGAAAATGAACATAACAATTGCTCAAAGGTGAAAAAACCATCATGTGATAGCAATATACTGGCCTTCTCCCGTCGTCCAGCTGACCTCTCGCATCCAGCAGAGTATCATACAATGTAGAGATGCAGAGCAAGGGTCGTAACGAGAATACATGTAACGACGTCTCTACCGGTTGGACTTGGCGACACGCTCGAGCTCATCCTTTTTCTTGATAGCATAGGAGTTTGATGAGCCCTTGGCAGCGTTGATGAGCTCATCCGCGAGGCACTCGGCAATGGACTTCACATTGCGGAATGCTGATTCACGGGTCTATATGGATGATTGTAAGTATGATAACTGGATGAAAGCGGGCAAGGGGACGTACACCAGTGGTCAGGAGAGAGATGGCCTGGTTCACTCGTCGGAGGGGAGAGACATCGACGGCCTGGCGACGAACGGTACCTTGCGATCCGATACGGGTGGAGTCCTCACGAGGACCGGTGTTGACAATCGCGTCGACGAGAACCTGGATAGGGTTCTGGTCGGTGAGGAGGTGGATGATCTCGAACGCGTGCGCGACAATGCGGACGGCCAAGAGCTTCTTGCCGTTGTTGCGGCCCTTCATCATCAAGCTGTTTCACGAAGAACCGACTGGTCAGACATGCGATATTGGACTCCGGATGTCCATTACGCACCTGTCCACCAAACGCTCGACAATGGGCATCTGAGCCTTCTTGAACTGCTTCTTGGCATAACGGCCGGCGGTGTGGGGAAGGTACACGGCGTGGCGGATTTGGATGTAGTCGGTCAACGAGATGTCCTTGACCTCAAGGCTGCACGAATAGCGAACACAGAGAGTGGCTGTCAACAACTTATGTCACGACCATGGACAAAGGTTTGTACGCACTCCTGGGTCTCCCACTTTCCGAACAGCTTGACGTCCGAGCCGATCTTGGAGACGTCCTTAGGGAGGGTTTGTACCGCGGCCATTTTGGATGTGGAGGGAGGGAGGCGAGTGTCTTGAAGAGGTCGACCTTTTGGCGGCGGATGGCTTGGAGGGCGTGCGGTACGGGAGTTAGACGCTGGAACGCCTTTGTTGTGCAGCCACAGAGGCAATAAGGTTCAAAGGGCGCCGGCAACTGCCGAGACAACTATACAGTGAGTTCGCGCCTGATGCAATGGCCAGCTGCGACTTAGCTGGAAGCTGAGGCATCTTGGCCTGCTATCCCTAAATACACCATCTGTTCTTCCTCATTCACTGTGCTTGGCTTGGACGATATTGCATACCTTGGAAGATATGTTTGACGAAGGTCAACGTGATGAGTTTGGTGGTCACGCCCCCTCTGTCATGTCTTGAGTCTGCGTCTCTTCTGCGACACTGATTGCGTTTCTCTGGTGCAACGTATACATGTCAGCAGCACTGTTTCCTGCCCGTGTAAGGCCCTATGCATTGCATTGCCATGTCTCGCCGTTGCCTCAAGTCTCGCAGCGCTGATGTCCCAGTAAGGCAAGTGACATAGTTGAGTTGACGTCTACTCTTCACAGAACCAACTTCGAATCCCAACCTTCCTACCCCTTGTCTTCCCTCCACCATCCCCCATCCCTGCAGTGTTCAATGGTGTCAGGGCGTATCAACCACGTCGTCTGTGTCGCAGCTAACAAGGCTGTGGCTGAGGTACGAGCAATGTTCTCCCAATGTGGGGACATGTATGTGGTATACTCTCTATACATTTCATACTCTGACGCGTGTTGCTTGCGTTGATATTCAGTCGCGGCGTGTACCCTTTGCGAGGCGGCGATCCTCGCAGCAGTATCGATTATTTCGTCGAATTTCACAACCCCGAGAGTGTAAAGCGAGCGAGAGCTTTGAGATTACCCGGAGGATATTCGAGTGTCCAGGTTATGGCCTTCAACGCTCAGATGATTGCCGATTTCTACTCCGTCGCTCCACCGCTAGCTCCCAAGAGAAAACGAGAAAGCGACACAGAGATGGGCGGCTCGAGAAAGCGAAACACGGAGTCTCCGTTTGGTAAGCCATTTCTGGTCGCGAGCTCTCCATGTATGCTAACTATTTCACTGTTGCAGAAAAGACGAGACTCCGAACTTCGTTCGACGCCGTTCAGTCACGGTCTCGTACCTCCAACAGCCCAATGCGTGCCTCAAGTCAGTCCAGCCATGGCTATAGTGCGACAAGCCGTGTTGCTATTTCATACGACACCATCCCTACGCCGCACATCAACCTACAACATCGCCCTTCCAGCAAGTTTAGTTCATTCTCCCCGTCTCGCCCGTCTACATCAATCCCGCCGCCTACTCCCTGCGTGATAGTTAAAACCGAACCAACATGCCCTGACCTTTCTCAGATGCAAGACGCCACGGCGCCCCGCGCACATGAACAGGCCGGGATGGTCGCATCGTCTACCATTCTTGTGCTTCACTATCAAGGAGTCCGATTTGACTGTGACCTTGAGGCGCTGACCGAAGACCTTGACGCGGCCCTTTTTATGCTCAGACAGACAGCATCTTGTGAGATGGAGAGGAATAAGTGGATGATGGTCGCGGCGCATTATCGCAGGAAACGAAATATCTCCTCCGCAATTGCCGTCATATTCGCCATGATAGAAGGTGCGATCTCGTTAGTCGTATCATGCCGTATTTTAACAGCATATATGCGCAGTCATGTTGTCGCCCCCTGTTGGCCTCTCGGAGGAGGACCTAAAGCCGGCTTTCCTTATGCTAGCAAGTTGTTACATGGAGCAACGTAAACAGCTGCTGTCCCAGGGAGTCGATGGCAACATCCTGAATGAATGTGCCCGCAAGGCGCAAGAATATCTCTGCAAAGTTTATGGCGCAAACAGTCCCCTATCAATGATAGATATCACCTCAAGATCTGCACCAGGCGGCACGCCTGCCCTTGCCAACCAAACATTCACCCTCGACCCACCAGCTCAAGTCCGATCGTTGCTCGAGCGTGAAGTTCAATCACTCAGAGATAGCCATATGAACACTGCCGTGACTCTTGCCGACCTTCGCAGCGCCAAGCAAAAGTTGGAGGACGATCTCGTGCAGGAGCGCAGCGCACGCAAGAAGATGGAAGACGATATGAGGCAGCAGACCCACGAGCTCAATGCGCTGCGTCGTGCAGAGAAATGTGCGTTAGAGCAGTGCAAAAGAGAGGTGGAGAACCGAAGGAAAGCCGAAGCGTGCGCTGCAAGAGCGAGCGAGTTGGCGGACGAAGTGAGGATGTTGAGGGAACGGCTCTGCAACTATGATAAGAGGGTGCGGGAGAACGGAGAATTGGAAGGGAAGATGAGAGGCATGTGCGCAAGAGCTGGAACGCTGTTGATGAAGGCCTCCAGAGGCGAGTTTGAGGACATCGGCAACACCGTGGGGAGAAGTCCGTCAAATGCACGATTATTGCAAGGACCGATGCTCCCTGCGCAGGTAGTAAGTTTGGACATGGCGCCCCCTGGACTGTCATACCGGCGTGAACGAACTTCAAGTGCATCTTCCCGGGGAACGCTAGATGGCAGACGTCCGAATTAAGCGACATGGACTCTATACGATGTATTATTATCCCTCGTAATTTGTATTCCCGATAAGAAAGTTGAGTTCGCTAATAAGCATGCCCCTCAAATGTATACATTCGCACAACTAACCAAAACCGCCGTGATTCTCAGCTCGTGCCGTAGAGCTTCGAGAAGGGGTAATGTTGAAGCCAGAAGGCGACCCCCACGTTGATTTCAATATGGAAGATGAGGCCACGTAGACCGCGATTCGTATTCCGGGCATCGATATATGCGTTAGCTAATATCCCTAATTTCGGAGTCCTTGAACATCAATGATCAAATTTCAAATCTTTCGCAAAGCGCTTTCTCTCTTCTCAGTATAGCACCCGCTCCGCCACGGTGCTACTGAACGCCTGGCGGAAACGGCGCTCGCAATCGCAGTACTGTAATGCGACGGCGGTAGGCCGGTAATGCGGAGACCGAATAACGCGCTCTAGCCCACAGCCAAGCCTTGGCAGTCTGTGGTATTTGCTAATATAACTCGAATGGTGCGAAAGGACTCATCGGACGGGAGAATACTACTATAATTAATCGACCCTGCTCACGCAGTGAAGTAGAGCCATCGCGGGATGCAGGGTAGCATGATAGCTCATGCGCGCCTTTCGCATCACTTACACACACCGTCTGGCACGGCGCGCGTGAGTAAGCACGAGTGCTAGCCCTTCTGAGCCCTAGCGCCACTTTTTGCCTCCGAGAGACAGCAGTTACTCAGAGGTCCAGATAAATTAGTATGATTTGATACAGCTAGCAATTGTGCGGCATTCGTGATTGTATACATTCCTTGTAGTTGATATGTCATCGTTCCCGACGATGAACAGACCGCAGGCCAAGCGGCGCTCAGCGATATTCAGCCCCACAGTCCCCAATGGTGCTGATCAGCTTTCGTCCGTTCGAGAGGTCCAAGACCGCTTCGATCGCCGCCCTGTCATCATCATCCAATTTGAGGCGCATAACTTTGTGATTATCTTCCGTGTGATCTGTGATTCCCAGTCGTGTGCCTGCGGAGGCGTGAACAGAGCACGCACGGAGATGCATCGCGGCGTGATGAGGAGACGGAAATGCGGAGAAGCACAGACACACGCACCGATGATCACTGCGCCGACACAGGGTTGATCTAGAACCCACCGCGCCGCGATGTTGGAGATACTGGCACCGTCGTGGCGGTCGCCAATGCTACGCAGTACGGTCAGAAGCGATTGGAATAGTTCCCAGCTCCCCCATGCTTTGACGATCATATCAAGATACTGATTTGCCCCGGCGGTTTGATTCGATCAGCAGAGTTGACGAAGAGCCGTGGAACGATAGTGCTTACCTTGCGCTGCGAGGGGGTGAGGTTACCTGAATACAAGTCGGGCTCGGGCTTATCGAGCCACTGATCTGAGAGAAATCCACCACACTTGATCATACAATCAGGACGGGGAGGGATCTGGAGATACGGGCGGTGCTCACGATGGTTCCGTAGGTCAACAGCTTCAGCCCGTGCTTCTTGCACACATCTGCCATCCCATGCAGTGGCCTTGTATCAATCAAGGAGAACTGAGGCGGCAGGAATCAGCGATCTAGATGAAAATGCCAACGCGTTGTCTGTGCACCTGTATCTGATTCGACACGATGGCGCCAGCCCCAAGAGATGCACATATCTCGTCTGTGCGGACGGCATCGAAGTTGCACAGGCCGATGTTTATTATCTTTCCCTCCTTCTGCAGGTCCTGCATATGACGCAGGGCTGTGATGTATCCCTTGTCGTTGTAATCTTGCCAATGGAACTTGAAAGATAGATCGGTTAAGATGGACCGGTGATAGCTGAGAAGCACGACGGACCTGGAGCAAGTCAACTGCCGGACTTTGAATCCTGTCGAGGCGTTCTTGGACGCCTGCTTCGACAACCTCTCGCGTTGGCTCCGTATGTCGGAAGACACACCATTTAGTGGCGCAGACAACCTGAGAAGGATCTGGCAGAGTTTTCCTAAATTGTCCCTAGAGTTTTTGGATGAATGCCATTGAGCCGCCCGAACGGATGGAACTTACGAAGAGTAACTCAGCACTACCATAATGGTCGGCTTTGAAATGCGGGTTAGTGTACAGTGTGGAGACACAATCTGATAGTGCTTACCCTGATATAGTATCAATCACGGCGGTCGGATTGAAGGTGAGAAGTTGACGGTACAGCACAGCGAGATAGCTCTCACCATGTCTGCCATTAATGAGGCCGAGGTAAAAAGGCGATCGATTACAGCTGGACTCACCGAACGCTGTGTATCCTTGACTCGCGTGTTGAGCCATATGTCTGCGGATTTTAGATGACGGTGCGCTGCCCCATGCATTGCTAGAAAGCTGCCAGAGGCCATTCCACAGACGAGGGACGACGAAGCTCCCTAGCTGAATTGTCTCGAGCGGCTGCGCTTCCTCGGAGGCCATTGATAAAAGATCTGGTGGGGGGTGCTGGTTGAGTGATATCAGTCTTGTGCTGGGTCAATCGGAGCACGTCTGGGGCAAGCTGAATCTCTGTGCACCTTTCAGCCCCGGCTTATATACACGTAGAGCGTTCAAAACGAAGAAATAGCTCGGATCATACAAACAGGCCTGTCACGATTGAAGTAGCGAGTGGTGGATAGAAGCTTCGCTCATTGACCCTGCTGATTACACACGGTGTTCGGGGGATCACGCGTCAAGATCAGCCGTACTTATGCGATAGCTAAACTGCCCGGTAACTAGACAAGAGGCCGAGTGAGACGACCAAGTATCCTCATCAGAGCCTGTCGTTCGACCAATAACAATCCGAGGGACAGACGAGACGATGATGTTGAATCTAACTTGCACAAGCCGTCGCTGAGTGCAGATTCTCATACGCAACTTATATTCTCGACTCATGCGCATGGAGGGGCTGTTACCCGCTGACACCCCCTCGTCCTCCTTCTTGCAACGTTCGCGGCACCGGTATTTATACAAATCTCGCAGCGCAGCCACCGACGGCAGAAATTCCGATCCCTGCGTGATGGGTACTGCAAGTGAGAGGGCCCAGCCTAATTTCGGGGGGATCACTCAAGTTGCCGCTGCCCGTCGCAATGTCCCGACGTGCACTCTTCAAGGGGGCGCTCTGTGCATGCCGACGACATCGCACAACAGAGCGACGGCCCCCCTCGAATGAGTTTGGCTATCATATGTGCGGACGGGACGGACGATGTTGCTGCGGTTCCTGAGGCCTATGCTTCCGTTGGTCCTACGCTGCAGGCGGCGGCCCTGATATCATGTGTGGCGGCGGGAGTGGTCAATCCCTCGTCGGCATCAACAAGTGCAACCGAACGATAGATCCTGCTCCAGGTTGTTTAGCGGCCGGCCAAGCAGTAAATCCCCGCTGGGGTTGTAATTCATTAAAAGTCCACCGGAAAGCACTGATCGCATTCTCCACAACGCTGTCTGACGGATTGCTACAGTTGCGCACCCGGCCAACGATCCACGTTGTTATTCCTGCCGCTTCTGTTGTAGCCGACGCTACTTCATGCGTTCCGGCGTCCGTGCTAAATTTGATGGCACCGCGTCCCCCTCTATAAATTGGCCAAAGTCTGAACTGTGCACATCACTCTGAACCCCTTCCCCCGATTCCACCTCCTCACATCACACGAGCTCGCAACATGCCTGCACCACACGTTATGCCCTCCGATCCCCGCACATGTATCACTCATGTGTAAGCACGTTATCCAAAGCTAGGGTTGCACGATAGGGGCTGACGAGAGCGACAGGAACTTGATGGTCGATACCCTACTCGCGAACGTCGAAACTGACGAGTACGTAGTCCCTCAGAAATAGGAGGTCAGATTCTGACCCACATCATCTCTAGCCTACGCGCGATCCTCCGCGCTACACTAGCGAGCTGTCCCCCAAGCACAGCCAGTGCGTTTACAGCGGCCGCGCGCAAACGACTTGTACATCTGAGCTCGCGCTCACGACCCTGCACGACATCACTCTTCGACCTAACGTACGATGGCCTCGCCGCGCCAACACCGAGCTTGCACGTATTTCTCCGCCGATCACGTGCACTATACGGGTCAGGGATGGGGTTCACGAGCTTGAGGATATTGACGGACGTCGTGCGGGAAACACTGGGCCTCAGATGGGACTTGAACGGGGAGACAGCAGTGGTCCTCGCTGCTGTGGATGCAGACATCTCACAAGCGTATCAGAGCGCCAAGGAAGAGCTGGGAAGCGGGCGTATGGCCGATCTTAACGCTGCTCGTGCGGCTGTCCAGGAGCTTGCAGCGGCGGTAAATGAGAGTGCGAACGATTGTGAGTTGTGGGGAGGCGACTTTCCTTTTGAGCAAGCACTGGCCATCACGGACTACTGGAAGCTGTGATATTGTGTCATGTAACATTCCATCTATCTGTACTATTCTGTAGTATCTATTGTACATTCCTGTGGACATTACTAGGTTCAGGTACATATCTGTATTCACATCTGTTTATCTCACAAACCTTGGCTCAACCTTGAACCTTGAGCGACAACATCACCGTAGACTGTGCGCCATCTCCGAAGTTCTCCAAGCAACCGTCGAGCTGACAGATTGCTGCATAGACCGATGCAGTCCTCGCAGATGCGAGAGCAAGATCCGTTGTGGGGTGCCGTTGACGGCTCTCCGCGGCGCAAAATCTTGGGTCAGCTTCGGTTGCCGTGCCTCGGTGTGCGCCCTGGGGGTTATGTTCGCTTGCAGTCGGGATCTAGCCCGATGACTTCGAGGGTCTGGGGAGTTAACCCCGAGAAATACGGCAAACCTTCGAATGTATGCTCGGTGTATTGATGAATACCGTTGCCTACGGTTCGCTCCGATCGTCCTGGGCTCAATCCTCCATTTCGGTTTTCCGTCCGGGCCTCCAGCCGACTGTGGAGCTTGCAGCGCCTCACGTACATTGGATGACAATACTTATCCCCTCATCCCCTCCTTCGCGAGACAAGCTGTTGGGAGCGCGATTGCGGTTGGATGGGATGGGTGACTGGACTTTCTGAGTCGATGACAGGCGAGTCTAATTCCTGCGTCGAGCAGCGTGCCTTCAATTGACATCAGACGCTATGACAGCATGATACAATATGTCAGCTGGCAAAGACAGAGGTCTGGTAGGGCGGCCGGACTGGCCAAGTTGCACAACAACCGGTTTATTTGACAGTGTTGCTGTGTCCCGCGACGACCATATGTGGCTACGCGACGAACGCGGGTCCATTCGGCCCAGCAAAGTATGCGTAATGCAATGAGACTGCGTATACACTCTCTGGCCGGAATTGCGCAAAATTGCTATCTATGAGGCGCATTAATCAACAGCTGACCATATGTCCCGAGAGTACGGAATCTCACCCGTCATGTCCTGTCGCTTCGAGGAGCCTGTGGACGTTCTTTGTGGGTCAGTCGATGATGAAGGCGTATAAAGAATGAACCGTGTGCGAAAGTGGCCATTGCAGTTCAATAGCCTGGCGGTACAAGGACGTTCTGGATCCGGAGGTATTTGATCGCTTGGACATCTTGACTTTCCAGCTGCATGCGAACAGCATACCTTCCTTCGTTCCGGACCTTAAAACAGCGAGAAACGCCTAATATGGGACGGCGCATAGTAAAATTTCGCATCGGATCTCCTTCTTCTATTTCTTGCTTACAGAAAGGGTTCAGCGAGGAACAGCTGCAGATTCTGACGCACAAATCCGCGGATAAGCTACTCACTCGTGGTCTGATGATCAAAAAATAACATTACATCCAGCTGGGCCACTTCGCTTGCCAGGATAGTCGGCCATGCGGGAGAGTTGTTAATTAGATGGCCAGTGTCCGGGGTCTTCAGTATTTATCACTCCGACCATGGCGGGTCGTAAATATTCCTGGCAATGCCATACATGGATGCCTAAGTTCGTGACGTCTTTACATACGGAAGACGGCTTGTTGTACGTACCTCTGTTCGATATGCGTATGTGTTTAACACGAGAGGTCAGTAGATGTTGACAACGGCAATCATGCTGCTTCACCGGAAATTAAGGACATCCCTGAACGCCTGACAGGACAGGTCGAAAAATACCTCGAGAGGCGGAGATCGGTGAGAGTCTTCCCGGGTCGCTGGATGCGAGACGGCTTGATACCGTAAGATATTTAAAGATGGATAACAGGCCCCGATGAATGCCACTAGGCGTTTGGCTGTACAGTGCATGCTGTGAGTCCTCACAACATAGGTATGGCGTAAGCGCTCACGGACATGAAGTCAGAGGAGCACATCGAGTGCGTGCCTTTTTACAAGAAGGCTTCGCTTGAAACACACGAATTGTCCGAGAGACCCTGTGCATCAAGTCCGAGATGGCAAGATAATCATTCCATGACCTATGATCACTGAATACAAGTCAGCGACATCGAAGATGTACGATGTGAACTCGGACTGACCACATCATTCGGCCGTATCACCGTGACTCGATTTGAGATGCTTGTGGTCTGAAGTGAGCATTTGTTGTGTAGTAGACACCACCTGGAAGTATGCCCCGCCTCATCGGAGCTCCTGCAGGTTCAAAACACCCGATTGCACAGAAAACAACATAGCCAACCGTCACTTCTGCGCGTCCGGGTGCGTGGAGGAATGCCAAGTTGCTGATTCCGTATGGAACAGCTCCCGCTCACCGAGGTTTATGACCAGGATGGTCGAAATCGCCGTATGGTTCAGATGCCGAGCGCAAAAAAGTCACTTGAGCGGTAACTTCCAGAGTCAATGTTGGAAAACCCCGGCGTATACCATAACAGGCACATTGATGCGCTTATGCCGAGGCTACATTAGCGGTTATTTATATTGCTTGTAGTACGTCGTCTGCGCAACGAAATATTACCTGCGGGCCAAGTCTGCGTGACAATCGTTACTGTGAGATGGGAACAGGCAGGAGTACACATAACGTGAGAACGGCGTGACTTAGCCGGCTCAGTCTCTTACCAGCCTCAGTAAGAACTTCCGCAGCCGGCCTGCCTCAGAACATATTACCACAACCCGCAGCTAACAACCGCGTTCCTCTCTCTTACCATTCATTATGTTCTACTCAACCTCTGCTATATTATTGGTAGCTTTCGCCGCGGCCGGTAGCTCAGTTGTCGCACAGAGGTCAGTCCGTTAACTACCAGGGACTTGCCAGAATGTATCAATACTTCTTTGCAGCCTTTCCCAGGGGTGTGAAGCCGGGTTGGCAGGGCTTGCACTGAACTCGGACGCATCGTGCTTGAACGTTCAGGGCCTAGTCGGTGTCCTGGCCGCAGGGGACAACACCTCGCTCGTCGATCCTATCAACACTTGGTTGGGCGGATTCTGTAGCCAGCCCCAGTGCTCAAACGACACGCTCGCGTCTGTCGTGAACACCGTGACAACCGCATGCTCCGCCGAGCTGAGCTCGTTCGGTCTTACCAATGTCAGCCCTGCGCAGCTCAGCTCACTCGTTCAATCCTTATTCCCCGTCGCAAAAGGGGTTGCGTGCCTGCAAGAGTGAGTGTTCATCCAGAATCGAAGTCGAAATCTGACTAGATTGACTCATGCACATGTCAAATCTCGCAGTCAATCTAACAACACCCTTTGCGCCACCGAGACCCTTCGTGGCTATGAGACCGTGAATGGGCCGTTCACGGTGGACGCACTCACGAAGCTGCTAGGCGAGATCAAGGGCAGCGCTGTCCCGCCCTCTGTTCCCCAATCCACCGAATGTTCCAGCTGCGCTAAGCAGGCATACAACGTCCTCACGCAGCAGTTCCCTGGCGTCATCAACTCTGACGCTCAACAAAACATTCAGCAAACATGCGGTGCCGACTTCACCGGTACGCACTGCTTTGTGCTTTGTCATAGCATCTTTGGTCATTGATGCTGATTCGTGTTTTATAGATGGCCAAACACCTTCGGGCGTCAGCTCGACGGCGAACACTGCCCTGCAAAACTCTGACACAAGCAACACGAGTGGTGCTGTGACTTCGGTCTCCGGGGCTGCAGGCGCTGTCCTGTCTATTCTTGCGACCTTCTTCGCTGTTGCTGTTTAGTCTAGTTCACAAATAGCGGATGATACGGACTTGGCTAGGACATTATATACTTGCACACTGCTGTCGACTAATACGCGTCGTATCCCTGGTATACCCGTGCTTAGTCGACAACAATAAATTGATATCTGGACCGCGATGGAGCTTGCTCTCCAGTCCGCCAGTCAGGAATTCTTCACTGTCGTGTGATAAGAATAGACCACATCCCAGAATAGATGATTCAACTACAACAAGCAAAAATACACGAAGGTCGTCGCCATAGGATTCAGCCACAATAACCCGAAGTTAGAAATAAAGTAGTAGAAAAGTGTCGAGACCCTCAAGGGTCGTCAACAAACAGTGCGAGGTTTGAAGGAGAACTTCATGTTGCCCGAGTCGTCGTATATGCCGTAGCCGGGCTCCTGATCATCCGAGTATATATGCGCGAACCACCCAACGCCGCCACCAGGGGCCGTCTTGAAGTCCTCACAGTGCTTGTCCAAGAGTACATAGTAGTCCTGTAATTTGGATATGGATATGAGCAAATGCAACAGTGATAGTCCAGCGTGGAGACGTACGTGTTCGTTAGGGATGTCCGCGACAGCATCCGGGCTGTTCGGCTGTACACCAGGCGAAGTCACTGAGGGCCAGCCGTTCTAACGAGACGTTAGCTTGAAGCAACGACGCGTTCGACTATATGGCGACTTACTTCATCCAGATACATTTTCTTCCCATTACCGTTGTCGATGAAGAACTGTAGATCTTGTTCGACGAGAGGCCAAGACTGATTGGCTATCAAATTAGAGTCCCATTAGCCGACATGTTGAGCTGCTATGATGACGAGTACACTGACCAGTCGAAGCTTGCTGGGAGAAGAAAGGCAGCATATGGATGTTAATGAAATCAATTGCGTCCAGTACGTCCTGAGCTCCGCCACGCTCCTGGTATCCGTATGCCAATTCGCTGACGGTAACAGGGATATTGAGGCTCGAGAGGTTAGCCTTTGCCTGTATTACTTGCTGCGCGAGCTGAGCATGAGGCAAGACGTCGTCGAAAAGCGGCTCAGAACCAAATTGGACGCCACGGGTGACAAATTTGGCTTTGGGATTGCTATGAAGAGACTGGAATAACGAATCGCGGCGCCCGATCCACTCATCTGTCCCGTCAAAGCCAAACTAATCTCCTATCAGTATGACTTCGATACAAAGGCACAAGAAGCGCTCTTACCCAGATTAAAGCGTGGACACCCAAGCCGTTATTCCAAGCAGCCTCGACGACGTCATCACTGCGTTTGTTCATCAGGATAGGATCACCGGTGAAGAGAGTATAAACTTACTAGAAACCTTCGTTGTCGCAAAATCCGTATAGCCTGACGTAGCGGCCTCTGAAGTGATTGCGGATATCGCTGAACTCTTTGTTCAGCTGCGATGGACTTTGGCCTGGTGAACAGATGTCAGTTACGGAAATAAGACGAGGGGTTGTCAGTGACATACACGCAGTGACTTCATAACTGAAGCCCAAGAATGCGAATTCGGTCGACGGATTACACCACCACTCGGTGTTGTCCTTTGGCAGAGTGGTTGGCATATCGAAGTTGAGAGCGGGGAAACATGTTATCACGTTGTCCTGGGTGGTGTTAACTGGGGCAGAAAGCACAAGTGCTGTTCCTGCGGAAAGGAGAGTGAGGATTAGTGTAAGGAACGACATCCTCGACTTTGTGTCGAGATCAGTAGCTGCCTGCAGCGAGAGGTTTTATAGGATCAGTCCGCTGGACAAAATCCGGCGAGGTGAGAGATAGAGGGAAGGACTTCGCGAAGACACAAACCATGCTGTTCTGAAGGCAGCTGACATTTAAACTGGATCGTCGCACGCTGGTTCGAACTCAAAGACCTGTTGTCAGCCACTCAACAACGCGGACAATAGGGCCGTGGCCCACAAGGCGACCATGTTCGCATCCGGCCATTATCACACACCGCGGCCTGAGGCCATAGCAAAATCAGCTTCTCGAGTTGTAGTAGGGTCCCTTGAGATAGCGTGGGTCAATGGATGAATAGTGGAAGAGCAAACAGTGGCCCGGTACCGCTGGCACAGTTCACTCTTTCAGGACGCGGTCACATGATATGGTGCATGCGGATTGGCCCCTGTACTAGACGCTAGTGATTTTCCTGAAGCATGACTTCGGAACGTGGAATTGCCCACCACATGGAGTATATTGTAGGCCAATTAGAAAGTTAAAATCCAGAGCACGACTTCAAATAGTACATGTGCAGGGTATCATCAAGTACAGTGCGCGACCGTAGCAACGTCATTCGGGTCATGAGGTGGGTTGCAGACCAAGTGGCAGCATCTCAGAGTCTTGCAAACTTTCTCTGCTCCATGAGGTCTTTTGAAGCTGATGGAAATGCGTGAGCATGGTTCCTTGGAAGATGAGCTAATGTCTCACATGTTCAAATGCAAGTGTGGATGGAATAAGGTTCATGTGATCTGGAATAGAACCTCGGTTCTATTGAACGGGGTGTTAGCTGTCATCCGCTCCGTGATTTCTCGTAAGTTCTCACCAAGAATGACTCGTCGAGGTCACGGAATGTCACGCGAAGATCCAAAGGAACTTGACTCGGTAGCACGAGGACATGTACAGGTGGAATAAACGGCCTCGAGGGGGCCGCGATAGAGGAGAGTTCCTACGAATTTGCAACTATTAGAGAGTGGGGCGTGTCCAACAAAGTTCGGGACTTACATCGGCAACGCTCAGAGCGATTCGAATTTCCTGTCGAGATCCTCTTGCCTCGCTGCCTACAAGAACAAATATTTCCCATATACAGTCAAGGATATATACGGAAGAGTGCATTTGAGGCGTTCTCCCAAGTGAAGACGCGATCAAGGACTGCACCTGAGCATCAGCAATTAAATATATGGACGGTGCATGAATCGGCGCCAGCTCACGGGTTTGCCTTCACTCTGACGAACTAGCCAAGCGCGTGGATTGAAGGATGCCATGCTGGGCTTCCACCTCCAGTAGTCTGCTTTGGCGTAATCTCCCTCACCCATGATTAACCAGAACATCTCATCCTGGTCACTTTCGTCTTCCACCAGCTCGATGATGCTCTCCGGAGACGGCGCGAGAGTTTGTGCATATTGCAGGGCGCCTTTTCGTTCTTCAGTGGTTGACGCATAACCATACCAGACGTAGAACGTCTCGAGGAGTGACATGCAATAGCTGAATCCAGAGCAGAGATTTCTTATGCCCTAAGCTCTGACGGTAAGTATCCTGGTATCGTGATGGTGATTTGCCACTCACCAGCTCCAACTCATCAATGTAGAGTACGCCGTGTTGGGACCGAACAACGTGCATGGCAGTATTCTCTGACGACCAATGTGCACGTAAACCCTGTTCAAAGTACCATCAGTCACCTCCTTGATCAAGCTTCACAGATATACCTGTCTTGTGACCAGTCGACCGCCAAGCACATATACGAGTTCGGGCGGTTCTGAGTACTGCTGCACAGTGACCTGGGTTGAGGACTTCAGTTCTGCAATCTAATCATATCGTAGAAAGACAGCGCGTACCAGAGGAGTGTTATACCGCCTAGCCAGCTCTTGCAATTTTTTCTCCTCTCTCTCGCCGAGGTCAGCTTTGCTGCCCTTCCACGCCCATACTTTGGTGTTGACAAGCCCGCTTGACTTTACCTTCGAACGGTGGATTACCGCCAACACCTCCGTATCATATAATATATGCCCATCTTGCGTAAGCACCGTAGCAGTACTCCCTTGTATAGCCATGGTCTCGACAGAAATCGTCTGGATGTCGGCGTCCGGGGTATATGGCTCATTCGCAGCATGGAATAGCGCTGCGACATCAATCTTGGGAAGCGGTCCATCATTATGTTCTGAGCGGGCATCTATGTTAAACGGCGACGCAGCAATCAATGCGCAAGGCACTCACGTAAATGAATGAATTTTTCTTCCGCTTTTGGTAGCTCTTGTACTGTTTGAGCCTCATCGTGAATTACCGTAGGCGGTTTAACGCTTGCTTCCAAAGACGGAGGATCTACGTTGGCAGGATGCTGATGAGGAAAATCTGTCTTGGTAAATGGAGGTAAGGCTGCTCGAGCGGCGCCTCGTGTGAGGCTTCTAGCTGGTGAGTGTACCGGCGTCTTCTCTTCCAGTAGAGGCGGCATCACAAAAGCGGAATACTTCTCATAACTCGATTTGCGCCTTTCCAGGGGCGGCGCTGTGAGAGCTGAGGAGTTCTCCATCGCCGTCGAATCCCGTGTCGGTTTCACGTCAGGTCTGGTAGCTCCTATATCACTCCCCTCATTGAGGGAATGCACCGTGGTTTCCATGGGATTTTCGGGATGCTCGGAGGGCGATTTCTTCGCTTGAACTTCGTGCTCCTGGAGCGCCTGGGCAACATCCATGACAGTCGCCCTGTTCCCTGTACTTGGGATCCGGACATGTTTCACCGGAGACACAGGAGGTTTCTCAGCACGAGGAGGCGGCGCGACGGGGACTTCTAGCGGGAAATGAACGCGGCGTCCAGGACCGCTGACAACGATATCTTCGTCTGCTTGACCTGCTGGTGAGGACGTGACAATTGCCTCCAGAGGGGATGCGTGCTTAATGGAAAGGTTCTTCACATCAAAGCTCGCAACCATATCCTCGTCAACAGAACGAGAAGAAGCCTTCAATTTGCGATCGGCCTCCGCAGTAGGGTCAGACCTCAAGTCTGTTTGTCCAACCGCAGTCTTCGCCTTCCGTGGCTTGCGCGCACGGTCTTTCGTTGGCTGTGTACCGAGACAAATCAGTCACTATCACCTCCAATGCCGTCAAATAATAGAAAGGGCCACGAAATGCAGAGAGCGATCTAGATAGCAAAATACCATCGACCCCACAATTATATTACCAAAATGAACGTACATGACTCAATGGTGTTCCTGTAGCTGCGCCCGGCTGTCTCTCCTGCGCAACCTCCGAACCACCTGCACTTTGTGTCCTCGAACGCACCCGGAGCCCCATTTCATCCACTTCAGGCGAAGCTGCCCGACTACGCGAGGCGGCAGCAGACGCCGGTCTGGATGGAGGCTTGTGGGACGAAGTATGTTCTCCCGTCTTCAGTGGCTTGATGTACGAAATCATGGTTGTCGCAGAGCCCAGACCTCGTTTCTGTTCATTGTCGCCCACCTCGCTCCTTGCATGCCCGTTCCTAGACGACACCTGAGCTGCAGCGGCCTGTGCTATAGATGGCAAGGAAGCGACGGATTTCAGCGACTTTCCAGTGTACTCCGGCTTGATCACTTTTGGCGGAGGAGTGAAAGTAGGGGACGCTGGAGATGCGGGATTAGATGCTGAAGGATCTATGGTCCGTGATTTGCGCAAGGGCACCGGTTTAGGAGCGATGATTGGGGGTGGGCTGTCACTAAACTGCCATCTATCCAGTACTGATGACTTTCGGGGAGGATCTCTGCTCTTTTCCGTAGGAGGTGTAGAAGGGCTAGTAGAGCCATGTGATGGAGTTTCGAGTTGACTGCTGGCTTTGACCATGCTCTGCACAAAGCCTCGGCCTTGCAAGCGACTGATACTGGGCGTGAGCTCTTTGGAAACTGGCGAGCGTAGGTATGATGACGGCGGGTTCTGAGGTTGTGGAAGCTCAGGGCTGTGGAATGATTTCCGATGCCCAGGCTGAACTGGCTTTGAAGCACTTAGAACCGGGTTTGTGGGAGGTGATTTAGGGGTTGGGCTGTACGATACAGGCTGAGGAGTGCGAGAAGGCGGGAGTGGGGAAACCGAGTTGACGCGAGGAGGCTGAGCTGGCGTTACGCTGCGTGTAGGCGTGTGTCGACCGGACTTCGAAGCATCATGAGATGGGGATTGTGTTCTCGGCGTAAGGGGTCGCACAGAATTCTGCGAAGAACTGTGGTCATGAAGGGGCTCGCGTTTCCAGGAAGGAATAGTATTTGGAGTCGGCGCGCCGAGTCCAGGTGACGGTGAAGCAGAAGCGGGCGTACTGATCGTACGCTGTCGAATATCGGGCGTGGAATTTGTCGAGGTGGGACCTGCCTTGAGAGGAGCTTGAGATTTGCGACGCTCCTCCGCTTGCTTCACCAGGCTGCGGATGGTTGTTTGACTCTCTGGTGGACTGCTTGGCTTGAACTCCCTTGGCGAAGATGCCGCAGATTTCGGCGGTTCGTGCTCATCTACAGCAGACACGCGTGTTTTCCCAACCATCCCGGGCATCGCGACGCCGCCCCTACCGAAAATAGGATGGGGGGCCGTGATGGTGCGCTGCTCGAAAAGAGTTGGATCATGTGAGTCCAGTTGAGGGGCAGGCTTGTTCATGCGAGGACCAGTGGCTCGCCCACCCATGAAGGCTGCAAGAGACATAGGCTGCTGCGAAGTCGCTTGTTTGGGGGGCGGCCCATTATCACGCGAATGAGACGATGCAGGAGAGTACCGCGTTTCGCCTGTAAGTTTCTTCAGAGCTGCAGCCTGATTCTCATCTCGGTCCTCTGCAGGAGCAGGCGTGTTCGACGACTGCCGGAGTGATTGCGCAACATCTGTCGTGGCTATCCAGACACATTTACCATTGTATCGCGTGCCAAATATCAAAGTAAACATACATAGATCAACGGTGGTGCCCCGTCCTGTGCTTCTCCGCATCCGTGCCATTCGCGACGCTGCGATCTCCTGCTCGAGTCTTCGTGTTTCGGCCTCTTCGTCTGCATCCACCTGTCTCTGTAATTCCTTGATCTTACTAGTCCATTCCGCTAATCCTGCCTCTGGTTTCGAAGGAAGGTCCACAGTACTGCGCCTTCGAGCGCCAGCATCGCCGTTCGTATACATGGGAAGCAAGAATTCTTCTCCTATATTCCAGCAAGATAAATGTCGATGTTCGTGACGCGGTATAGTCCAGTTAGTCTTGCGTGAATAATAGTAGTTTCGTTCACCACACGCAAGCCATGCACGAGAACGCAGCACGCAGCGCCGCCTACGAATCACTGGTAGGACCCCAGACACACCAATGGCCTCATTAAGAGACGTTTCTTTCCAATATTCAAGCTCTCAAGCCTGACACACTCAGAGAAAGTCAGACTCGCAGTGCGGGAGGATATCCTCATAATCTCATGTTCAAGTACACATGGTATGTGCATAGCTGTTGGCAAGTTCCCTAGATTAATGGAGATGTCTCCTGGCAGCTTTGAGTGCGATGCATGAACGTAACCCATACCAAACACCTCCAGACTTTCTAAGTCTCGCTGAAAGCTATTCACCGTTAAAGTCACAGTCCGTCGCTCTCTTTTCTGGCGTCAAACTATAATGATATCATTGTCCGAATGCTTCTCCATAGTCTGGTTAGAACCACTTCAGGAGTCGCGATCGACTTTCAGGATATTGCAGCTCAGAAGTGAGGAGGCCCTGCCGCACGTCGACGTTGAAAGAAAATGACTAACGCTTCAGAATAGATGCCTAACACAGGCTCTTCTTTGTCGAGATTTTGGGTTAGAACTGACTGTTCCTGACGATCGTCTCTGTCCACCCGTAGGTACTCACGCTAGTCTGTACTGGAGTTACGAGGCTCAGAAGTTGTGACCAAGGTTCCCAACAGGTCAGCCGTACGTATTGTATCTATCAAAACAGCACGCTCATGGACATTAATATATCAGACTCAATTATATCCTCTGGATCGAGGATGTCTTGGCCTTTACAGGAGAGGATATACTTCGTCCCATCCACGGCCTCGATGTGTGAGTAAGAGTAAACATGCGATCCCTCTCCAATTGAAGGCTCATACGTTGCGGTATAGTGGCACAGGAGCCTCAGCAATATACCCACTACTAGGCTGTCAACGAAATAAGCAGTGGCATTATATCGCTACGGGTATGTATTCAAACTCTGCCACACAACCCCGGTTCATAGAGATGCAGATATCGACAGTCGGTCACTCGAATACGCACAAGTGAACGTCAGAGTGAACGGCCTTGAGAACCGCATCAAGCTCGTGCAAGCCGTGTCAGATGGTCCTATCCTCCCTTCTTCTGTATTCAAGTTCGTTTTTCGTCTTGCTCCTACTCTCTGAGCGCATCTCACGGCGTGCCAGTATCTGTCCCTCAGTTGATTTTACGATGTGTAATCCGCCATTCTATAGTGATCACGAGGAGGTGCAGCGATTAGCAGAAACTAAAGAATTCGAGCCAAATGCTGTATGCACGGGGGCAGACACGGAAATGATCACGCCCGGCGGGGAAGTCGCGTTTGTTGGTAGGATCCTTCAAGAAAGTCTGGTCTCGAAGGGGAGATGCCGGTGAGTAATACGATTATCAGTGCTACACTTGTGCTTATGTTTTTACGGATAGATGGTACTCATCGATGCTAGGCAAGATGTCCTCGCTACATGAAATCGTGGCGCAACTCCGTAACGAGAAAGTGGGTGGTATGTATTACCCCGTGTCGAGACTCAACACTTGACGTCTTGAAAGGTTGATAACTATGCTATCACTGAATTTGTTCAAGGCAAGACACGCCGCTGGGCAATAGCATGGTCGTTCTTGGATAGACGGTTGCCAGACGTATGCCACATTATAACTATGATTTCGGCATAGACTTACACATCCCAGTCAGTGGCACGAATATCGAACCCTTCGCTGCAAGCATTAATGCCTGGGAGGAACACGCTTAGACAGCCGATCTCTTCCAAATGTTCGGATAGCGAGCTGTACGAGACTGTTCGTCGAACTCTGGCAAGCATCGAGGGCGTTGTGATAGTTCCAACAGGGACGGTGCAGAACAATGATGACCATTCCGCTGGGTTGGTCGCTGTAGCGTCTGGAAATACGTGGTCTCGAGCTGCGCGGAGGAAGAAATCGGCAAGGGATCAAGCTGTTCCAGGTGGCGACACAGTGATCAATCTATGCTGTCGAATCCGAATACAAGACAATGATGCGAGAACCAGTCAAGTCGAATCGCGAGCGGCTTCTTCTTCGTTATCCCAGAGATTCATTGAATTTTGTTGGGAACAAGGGACGGACCGTCAGCTGTTCGAGAGTTTCATGAGCCATGTATCAAGGAAAGTTGAGTCTGCATTGAAGGCAGCAGGGACAGAGATGATTCTGTAACACCGTAAACACTCCAAATGATGTAATATGCGTGTTCTATTGACGATGCTAGTGATGCCCAGCATGCGACGAAGACTCGTCGTGTCCGTGACCTGTGCCATGGGCTTCCCATGGATGTCCTCCCTATTACATGGTAAGCGCAGGTGGGACAGATACAACCGAAATACTCACTAGAAGCTTTGAGCCATCTTTCCTGTAAATCTTATGAGTAAACCGCGCCTGGACAACGCAACGAGGGCGTACCTTGCACGGTAGAAGATGAAGAACCACATAGTTGCGCCCAACGTTGTTGAGAGGAATCGGTATTTGAAGCCAGGGAGATGAGGGTGGAACCCTGAGCTTGAGTCTAGAAAAATGCAGAATAAATGCTCTGCGAGTCTTGTAACAACTTAAATGCGGCAACGTACGAGGAGCCCCAGCCATGTTGTAGAAGAGGTATGAGGGGTGGAAGCGCTCAGAACCCGACCACCTCCTTCGGCGTCTGCGAAGCAGATCCGCTCGTAAGGCAATCATCGCAGCTGACTATACCCAGTACCAATACCATATTCTCGCTCGCATATCGCGTGTAGCACATCCAGCACACATTCTATAGCTGAAATGACAACTTGCAAAGCACTCTGAGCTTGTACCTCGCGTGTTCGACTGAAAGCACCCTGATCTAGCGCCCAGATGTTCTTGGGCACGGCAATCAATCCATTTTCTCCTCAGAAAGCTCGTGGCCGCAACTCGTGCGAACTCAGTTCGTTTACTCTGCCACTACCTCAGTGGCCACAGGATGGAAAGCAAGAAGAGAAAACGCGAAGACGACGCGGATCCTGCGGCTACGACGGTTGTCACATATCATGCGCCCAATGGACGAACGTTCAGTCGCGTGTTCAAAGGTCGGTGGCAATCACTGACAGTGTGGTTGTCGAAACTGAACACCGTGTACAGAGAAGTCTCTTGAGCATACACGAGAAACCGTAAGGAAGAAACTGAACCTCAGCCCGAACGTGAAGTTAGAACTAGCTCAGCTTCGGAATGATAAGGTGGTGGATCTGGAGGACGGTGCGTGTTCAAACATTGGACACAGACACGTCCGTCTAATTAATGAATCACAGATGACGACTTCCTCGCGCTTCGTGCTCTGGCTCGTACGAATATGTCGCTGGACATTTTAGTGACAGTCAGCAGCCACTCTCCCGGCAGCAGTGAGCCCCAACATGATACTACTGTCGCACAACAGGTACATATTCTGTCACGGGACCCTTCATATTTTCTCATGCTATATTCCAGCCTCTCGAGTTAGTAGATGTCACGCTATCCAGTACTCGGTTGTCCGATTCCAGACAACGGTCCTCGGCCGCTACACCTGATCCCAGTCACAATGGCCAGGTATGGGTTCCCACCGCCACTTCGACACCACACAACCTCGAGAGTCTCCCTGCACCGAGACAGAAGGTGAAGGTGAACCGAGGTGTTGACACTTACGCTACCGCGGATGCTGGGCCTTCTGCTTCCCCATCCTTTGTTCCGGTACCCCTCGACTCCTCACCCAAGTCACCGCCCAAAAAGAAGGTAAGGATCTCTAAGACTGTTAATCAAGAGCCTGTGGGGCTTGCGTCTGCTACGAACGATGTAGCTGTAGGCGACTCAGCATCCGAACCGAAGAAGACTGGGAAGGAGTCCAGAGCTACGACGAAAGTAACAGCTGAGCCGGCGAAGAAAACAACGAAGGAGAAGAAGAAGGCGTCCCATGATGGAACAGAGCCCGATCTTATAACATCGGACCCTACAACGACAGTGAAGAAGCGTAAGACTGCTATGCCTGAGGAACCAGAGCAGCCTATTGCATCCTCTTCCAAACTTCCACGCGCGGAACCCCTTCCATCACAAGGTGAAAACGCTCTAAAGAAAAGTAAAACTTCGAAAAAGGTGCCCGACGAAGAGTACGACGAATCTACTCCTGAACCGAAACGCCGGAGAACTGGGAAGGATAAAGTGGCGGTAGCCAAATCCGGTCCGAAGGAGAAGAAATCAACTCATGTTCTTGATGTTGTGGAAGTTGCTACAACACCCACCCCTCTCGCAGGTCAGACCGGGAGTACTCCATCACCAGTTGCCGACACTCCAGACCAGTTGTCATCGCAAGTAAAAACACCCGGTCAGAGGGGCAGGCCGCGCAAAGTGAAAGTGGGGGAGGCCACCCTGGGTAAGGGGAAAGGAAAGGCGGCCAAGGCAGGCGAATCCGCTGTGGTAGATAAAGGTAGGGTCGACGACCATCTCTTTTGATTTTTTCTCATTAACTTTCTTAGATGGTGATGTCACACCTCCAGCCGATCTTGAAACTGTAAAGGCTGGAGTAAGGGAGACTATCCGCCTCTTCGTGAAAAATCTAGGTCGATCCTCAGATTCTACGCCTCCAGGTAACCCACCTGCTGCCACACAACCAGTTGCTTCAACTGAGACATCTCTATCACAAAAGCCTCGCGGGTCTAGTCTTGAACCTCAACGCCCGGCCACTGCAGTGGCCGCAGCCGATGCACCCTCCGTCCCTGTAGCAGCACCGGAACCCAGTACTGTGGTAGCAAACATGGGCGACTCGTTAGAGATTGCTCCCGACTCTTCATCTGCCTCTGCGGAACATCTAATCCCCCCTACCGACTCGAATGCCGCTTCGAAGCGTCGAACTGCCACCGCAGTTGCAAAATGCCCCGCATGCTTGCAACGTCCTTTCCACCTTCTCTCAAAGTGTCCCACTGTGCTCGCTGGACCGGAATCACTTCGAAAAAGGATTACCGAGCTGAGTCAGCCTGGTAGCAACCTCCAACTCGTGCGTGAGCTGCAAATTCTGCTGAAGAAAGCTGAGGAGAATGAGGCGCAGACAAGCACGCCCGCGAAGGCAACCAATGGGGACAAACGCCCACCTAGTGCCGAGTCTAGGGGAGTGGATGGTTCGCTCCTTGCGACTACCTTAGCATCTCCTGAAATCCCAGCTGCTACCGATCTTCCATCGGTACCTGTAGGGTCGAAGATGTCGGAAGTTGACATCGAGGCGGGAGATGACAGCAGCTCCGAAAGCTCAAGCGATGACGAGTCTGACGAAGACGATGAAGTTAAAGATATATTGAAACCCACGATCAATGTTGACACATTGACCTCATACATTCCCTCCGAAATCGACGTGGAGGCTCTATTGAGAGGACCGGTTCCTTCTCAGAAAGTTACTAGTATTGTCGATAAAATACTTGCGCAAGATGACAACGAAAGCGAAGAATCGGACGTTGAAGACCTAGCGTCTGTGGAAGAAGAGAAGAACGAAAAGGCATTCCGACGGCTGTCTCAGCGAATACGGCGTGAGGCATCGACGTCTGACGAAGGTGATCCTGAATCGGCAAGTGACCTGGGGAAGGATAGCACCCACACACCGCCACTGCCAAATCGCGACGAGGCTACATCAGTGCCTCAAGAGCCGGTACGTTTTTCTCTTCCTGTCACTGTAGGGAGTATTGAGTAACTGGAGCGTAGATCAGTACCATGACCGAAGCCTCTTCCGCCAAGGAAGTGTTTGGCCTGTTACAGGCACGGACCCCCTCCCCGGTGCCTTCTGAAGATGCGCATGCCACCGACTCTCGAACAGCAAAAGCGGTACTTCCGAAGAATGCGGCGCGGGCTTCGTCGCAATATAACGGCAAGCCTTCTGAGGAAATGGTCCCTTCCTCTGATCCTGGAGATGATCTCGGTGGTCAAAAGGAAGAGGATGACTCCTCTTCATCCTCGGAATCTGAGCACTCTGTCGTACATGAGGTCGCTACTCCCGCCGCTTCGGTGACTACAAAACCACAGACTCCAAATGATGCATCCGACAAAATGGAAGCGTCCCCTGGCCCCAGCAAGATTACCCCCGCTCCAATTCGTATCACCTCACCGCTGCTACAGGAAAATGCGGATGACGAGGACCCAATTCAGCCTTCCGAGGACCGGTCTTCTCAATCCTCTGACCCTATCGAGTTCGATGGTGAGGAAACGTTGGAAGGCGCCCTCACGCCGCCTTCGTTGTCTCCCTTGAAGTTCGGAACGACAAGAAAAATGAAAGACAGGAACGGTAGAGTTCCTACAGACCCGCTTGCCAAGCTTGAAATACAGCCGCTTCGGTCGCAATCGGAAGAAAGCGCGACAGCCAAGCCTGTTCCCGCCTCAACTTCGAAAGAGGAACCAGCAAATCATGCACCCCCTGCGGCATCTACCCGTGAGGTCAAAAAGCCGAAAACACGCCTTGATTCTACTCCAGTTACACCTTCTCTTCCTACAGAACCTACACCCAAACGACGGGGGAGGCCGCCGTTGACGGCTGAAGAGAAACAGCGTCGAGCCGCTGAGAAAGAACAGAAGGCTGCAGAGAAGAAGGCCCTGAAAACTAAAGTTCGTCAAAAGACTACCGTCAAAACGCCCAAGGGCAGGAAAAGCACTGTGTTGGACTCGACTCCCATCCCTAATCCTACAGTGTCTGGTCTGACCGGGTCGTCAAAGGAGAGCCCTGAGGGTACGCCTGAGGCCCAGCACAATGGGAATGGCACCACTGAATGGACCATTTTGGAACAAACCCCTGAGACAGCGGACATGACTATGATTGACGAGTTGCAGCCGAGTAGTCCTGGGCAAAGCGAGAAAGACGTCCATGACACTCCAGGGAACAACCCTTCACCAGTTGCTGCGTTGGAAATCGAGGCCCAAAGTTCACAAGCCAAAGCTCCTTCAAAGACCCGAGATGTGTTGAAGACTCCTGCTACCAAGGTCAAGGGCGTCACATCTGCAACACCTCTGTTCCTCCCAAGCGAGACTCAGGCTGCTTCTCAGGACTCGCCACAAGCCCATCTTGACAGCCAGTTGTCACCATTGATATTCCGCGGGGCGGCATCGCAGAAGGCGACCACCATGCGACCCGTCTCGTCTTGGACCCAGAAGCGCTTCCCCCGTCTCTCTGATATCGCCAGCCAGGCAGTGTTCAGTCCCCTCACGTCGCATCCTATCCCTGTGCCTCCCTCGAACGCCGACAAGAAGAAGCCTCTCAATCCGTTTGCGGCCGGCGATGACGACTCTTCTGAATCCGAGAGCTCTGACTCGGAAGATGACGCCCCTTCGCACATACCAAAGAACAGGCGAGCGGGCGTACAGAAGAAATGAATAGACGAAACGCGAAGTCCAGCAGTCGCGGTAGTTGTCTTTCTTCATGTTATCCTTGGTGTTCTATCCTTTGCTATCCATGCTGTTTTGCATATTTTCCAATCCTGACATTCCGAAGTATCGTATCTCATAGCACACAACTAGTCTATCGTATAGTACACATCCCGAATTTATTTTACATCTATTATGCGGCTACAGCAACAGGACGCAAGACCTGCTCCTTCAAAGCAGGTTCTACCTTCGCTGCTCCCATCACGTCTGGTTGAGCGTGGTTGATCTGGAGCTTGTGAGCGCGGCACTCGGCCAAGAAGTCCGTGAACATCTGAATGACATGTCAGCATCGAACAAACACGACGGATCACCTGAGACTCACCTCGATGGTGTCAAGGGGTCCACCTGCGCTCTCGGGGTGGAACTGCACACCCCACACTTTCTTGCCAGATTCAGTGGTCGACTTGATGCCCTCCACGGAAGAGTCATTGCAGTTGATGAAGAAGGGTTCCCAGCCTTGAGGGAACGGATCCTGGAGCTTCAGGGCGTATTGATGGTTTTGGCTATTTCAAACCAGAAAAGTAAGGGACTGCGAGCAAAAGGATAAAGTGGTCCGCATACCTCGTGACATACACACGACCAGCCTTGATAGAGCCGGACGAAGACAAGGCAAGCACCGGCTGATTGTGACCACGGTTTCCGAACGTCATGCGGTACGCATCCAGACCCGCAGCGATACCAATGACCTGATGACCCATGCAAATACCAAACACAGGCTTCTCCCACTCGGCCAAAGTCTTGCGGAGGTGCATGGCAGCCTCCATGCAGTGGTTGGGGTCACCAGGACCGTTTGTCAAAAAGAGACCATCGAACTGGTCGCGGATCTGGTTGAAGTTGTAGTTCCATGGCAGGACGGTAACAGATGCACCACGACGGACGAGGGAGCGGAGGATGTTGGCCTTGGCACCGAAGTCGAGAACTGCGATTTTGACGTCACCGGTGGGGTTCAGAGTGTACGGGGCCTTCGTAGAGACTTGAGAGACTAAGTTCTCAGTGGTGGGATCCCAGTACTCTGATTCAGCAGGAGCAGCCGCGCTCGCGTCAGCGCCGACGGCCAAACGGCCGAGAGTTGTGCCCTGGTCACGAAGGAGGGTTGTGATGGCACGGGTGTCGACGCCGGTGATGCCTGGTACTCCGTGGCGGTTACACCATGAATGGAGCGACTCGACGGCGAGGTAATGTGAAAATCTCTCTGCTACGTCTGCAACCACGACCGCGCTGCATTGTATGCGCTCCGACTCGAGGTAGACACCGACATCGTGGGCATCGATAGGTGTCTTATTTGTGGGAACACCATAGTTTCCGATGAGAGGAGTAGTGAAAACGAGGATTTGACCGCGATATGACGGGTCCGTCATGGACTCGGTGTCTACAACCCAAATAATGAGTACACCCCTACAGCACAACAGAATGGCAGCTTACAAGAAGTGATTGAGGTGGAGAATACTGTTTCTCCAAATATGCTTTTGGGTGCGCCGAAGGAGCGTCCTTGGAAGGACTGTCCCGACTTGAGGTGGAGCACGGCGGGGACTGGTGTTGAGGGGGCATGGGTCGCCAAACCTCGGGCGAGACGCGTGTTACGGATGAAGATACGAGCGAGCATTGTGTACGAAGTAGCTAGAATGATTTAATGACTGAGGAGCGAGAAAACGAGGTCACTGAGATAACTGGAGGGACGTTGGATGAGCTCGAGCACGCGACTGCGAACGTTCAACGAACGAACGCGAGGAGGAACCGACTTACTCGTCGCGAGTGTTCTGGGTGAAAATCATGTACGAGCGGGGTCGCTCAGGAGTCAGAGGGTTGCGGCAAGTCGCCTTGTATAGAGCGCAAAATGTGGTGGTGGGTAAAGTTGAGTCAATAAACCTGGCGCAGGTGGCATGTCCAAAATTTTGTCATCTCCGCTAACTTAATAATTGTGAGTCAATCCCGACGCATACCATATTCGGGCTCCCGCCGCCTATATTTGGATAATATACAGGACATTGCAGAGCACATCGTCGAGTATGGCAGTTGTGCTGCATGTAATAATACACCGTAATTGCGATATTTATTCCCAATCGCTATCCTCCTCGTCGCTTCCTCCTTTCTTCTGAGAGGCAGACGGCTTTGGCACTTTGGGCTGGGTAGGCTTGGATTTCGCCTCTGGACCCTCTTCCTCTTCCTCTTCCTCTTCCTCGTCTTCCTCGTCTTCCTCGCTATCGTCCTCGTCTTCTTCCTCCTCATCATCATCCTCTTCCTCCTCATCGTCGTCCCCCTCCTCATCATCATCGTCCTCACTTGCTTCCTCAGTCTTAGAATCTCCCGCGTTGCTCACTTGAGAAGAAACGACGTCATAGCTGTCTTCGCTACTGATTCTACTAGGCGTACCACTCAGCTCAGTCACAGCTTCCGATTTAATAGCAGTCAATGTCTTGGTTGATTCAGCAAGGTTGACTGCCGGTGCTGATGGTGTAGCGGCCTTGTCGACAGTTTCTTCGTCGTCGCTTTCCCAGTCGATGTCTTCCTCGCTCTCGACAGTACCTGCGTGAACGTTGATTGTTAATCACGGCTATCCAAAATATGGCCATGTCATACCTTGAAGTAGAGCTTTCCGCCTTTGCTCCTCACTTTCGACCTGATGTACACGGAAGAAGTACCTTGTCCAGAAGGTCTCGTGGGACAATGTCGAAGGCACTTTGTGAACCAGACTATTAGTGTTAGGTTTCAGGTTAGATGCCGTAAATTGCTTACCCAGTGTTTCCATCGTCTTCTGTAACGCACCGCCGTCCACAGGGTCTGCCAATGCTACTTTAACCGCAGACTGCCATTCTGGACTCTCTATACCACCCTCCTTCGCCTCGATCTCCTTACCATGCCATTCCTTCCATAATTTAGCGGCTCTCTCATCTGCTTCTGGATCAGCCCTTATAACCTCCGGGTCTTGCTTCAGCTGTTTCAACAATGCCTCGGCTCTGGTGGCGACCGCTCTCAGCCCCTCCGCACTCGACTGATCGCTCGATCCTTTCGCCTTTCCCTTCCCTTTCGAATCAGTAGTTGAAGGTGCACTGATTTCGGGTAGCGTCCAGATATCCGAGCCATCCCATAGGACTCCCGGCGTGGCTGCTGCGCCTTCTTCTTCTGGGGGTACCACTTTCACCGCGTCCTTTAAGAACTCGCCCGCATCGCGTAGAAGCTCCTCGCTCTTGTGGGCATACTCCTCTGCTTGTTGACGCGTGATATCCTGAACCCGCTGGAATTCCGATGCCAGTGTTGTCCGCAGTTGGCCAAAATCGATAGACCCAGCCCCTTGCTTGATAGATTCGGGTAGCTTGGATTGTACAGTAGATGCTAAATCAGCTGGAAGAGATGATTGCAGCCTGGAAAAGATGTTCTGCGCGGCAGCGGAAACAGAGATATTGCGATTGTGTGTCTTCTTTGAAGGAGAGGTTTCCGAGTCTTCCGTCGCTGAACGCGTTCCCTCCAGCGATGGGCCCGCTTCCGGTACATCAGAGGGGTTTGCAACGGTTTCTCCTTCGACCTCTTCCACTGTGGTGGCCGTCTCAGATGAAGATGGTTCCGCCGTGAGTTTAGTGATCTCTTTCTGCGCCTGGGAGACGACCTGACCCAAGTCTTTACGCGCGGTCTCGAACACGCTTTGACTCTGTGCGGGATTATGACACTGAGGGCGAAGGCTTGCAAGCTACATTGTGCTGACCTGCTTTCTGAATCCGCCCCAGAACCGGCTGAGTTGACCTACTACCTGCGTGACCTCCTCGTTAAGCGTCGGCTCTGGGCCTTCGCGCGGCGGCGGAGTGACACTGGGACCTGTTATATCGTATGCATCGAGGAAATTCATGACTGGAAAGTGTTCATAAAGGAAAGCGTTTCGGAAGGGTGTGTTTAAGCCCAAGCTAAGCTATGAGCAAAGTAAAGCTGCGGCAACTACGAAAGTGATCAGCTCTCCCAAGACATCACGCCTAAATGCGCGCTTAGATCATATTCGTTTAAGTATTAGTGGCTACAGTAATTGGTATATGCTGCACGCGATCTCACATCATAGCCAATATGTATCCACATATTGGATAAGAATTCCAACCAAAGAGGGCAATCCTACGGAAAGGTCCTCTTCACAGGCAGCAAAAGTAACAGACGTCCTCTCGTGCCAGTGAGGGTGTCGAATTACCTAACTCGGAAGTATGTCGGGATCATAACATTCAGGCGCCTGCTAATAGTTAGGTCGGTTTCAGTCCAGTTCCAACTTACTCGCACCAGTTCATCTGGAACGGAACACTCGAGCTCACGCACAAAAGGCATAGTACATCCTCCTCTGAAATATTCAACCCAAAACAACCCCGTCTCGATGTCAATGCATCAGTCAATATTTCTGCCACCATCCGTGAGGCTCCGTCGGACAAACAGCGCATAATCTACTTGTGGCCATTCACTTATATCATCATCGCACTTATCTGTGTCCTACGCATCCTTCATCACAGTCCCGCGACATGAATCAACGCCACCAGTTCGTGTAGCGTCCTGAGAGCTACCATCCTTCATCACTTCTTCGCACGTGTTCTCATCTCTACTACGATATGCGGGTCGCACGCAGACCACGTCTCCTGAAGTTTCTCCGCGCACAGGTCTCTTTGTTGAATTGCCTGGCCATTGTCTGGGTGTTCACGGTCCTATGGATCGAATGCGGGAGGTTCTCCTTCAGTATTGCTCAATGTGGTTGGGAAGACAAACGGCTTCCGTCGGTGAGAAGTTCTGTCACCCACGAAGTGTCTTGACGGTGTATGCTGATCGACGTGTCCTGCTCAGTCCCCTGAAGCACCATACCATGTTTTCATAATAACGGACCCACAAGTTCAAGCTCCTTTGCCTCCCCAACAGGGTCCAATATCTCGTTTTCGGCATTGGATATACCACCACAGTTTAAGAAAGAACTGGGTATATGCTAGGAGTCTGAAACCCGATGCAATAGTCTTCCTTGGAGATATGCTCGATGGAGGGCGAAGACTCAGCGGACAGAAACAGTGCGTCTTACACATCCCTTGCTTTAGCCTTCTTGGAATGATGTTCTACACGCAGGTATTCACAAGCTGTAGAACATTTTCGAGAGATATTTTCATTGCAAACCAGTACGGGGGTGCACTTCGTCCCTGGTAATGAAGATGTCGGGTGCGTGCATTTGTGTCTGATGCCAAAACCTCTGCCGACACTTTAGTAGATTGAATCCAGTGCCGACTGATGGTCCCCAAGCTCGAGATTTCTACGTCCGATACTTTGGATCAGCCAATAAGAAAGTTACAGTCAGGAACCACACGTTCGTCTTATTGGACGCCCCTCTTCTTGTCGAAGAAGACTACCGCCGCTCGAAAACTAGAAAGACGTTCGAAGAATGGCATTCAGACGACGACGGATCAGTAGCGTTTGTTCGTTCGTTCACTAATGACAACTTAGGTGTGTATCATGTATGAAGCTCCCTGAACGTCAGCTCACAAAGGCGCGTAGACCCGGTCATTCTTTTCACGCACATCCCACTGGCGCGTCCGGAGACTGCGTCGTGCGGACCGTTACGCGAACATGGGACGATCAGAAAAGGAGCTGGTCCAGGTTACCAGAATACCCTCGGAAAGCTAACAACGCAGTTTATTATGGAGCACATCAAACCCTCACTCGTTTTCAGGTGCGCTAACCAGAACCCTGCTACTGTATGCGCGTTCTGACGCGATTACAGTGGCGATGACCGTGACTACTGCGAATACTCGCACAACGTTACTGGAATAGCAGGCGTTCCCGGAGACTCGAGCGTTCGCGAGGTAACTGTGAAATCATTCTCCCCCGACAAACATATCGATCATCCCGGCTTCCACCTGCTCTCGCTTGTAACGCCTCAGAGTGCGGTCGACCAACAGCATAGCCCGGATGCTCCCACGTTCGCCGACTCACCATGTTTCATGCCTTCTCCAACTACCACTCTTTATCTTCCTTTCATCGCAATGACGCTCCTGGTGCTCCTGATTGCCTCTCTTAGACAGCCTCCTTCTCGACGTAAATCTCTTCTGCCGTCCCCGATTCTCGACATAGATCATGAGTACGTCAGTGTTCATAGCGCAACGGCTTCATGGCCATCCAAGCTTCTATCGCGCGGATACAAACGCTCTCCCATGAGTCCTGCAGCATTTTCCAAGGAACGCTCGCCTATCGGCGTCCCGCGTCGCTCTCTACTCCATCGAATTATTCGGACACTGCGACGTACTTTCGCCAAATTCATACTTGTTACATTTCCTGCTCTTGCGCTCTGGACACTCATCATATGTACTCTTTGACGACGAGATGTTTTGGTATTCTTGGACCATGGTCATGTACGATCAAGATTGTATGGACAAATTTAGGTACAGCATTGCGTCGGTGTATTTATATAACTAGCAGAGTGTAGAATACTCGGACAGGCCATGAGCATAAACATTGTCCACAAAAGGTCCGTACATAAAGGTCGGCGGCGGGCTGTATCGTCGGCGGATTTTTCTATGAAGGTGCCGCAAACTGATCGAGTGTACTTTGCTGATTGTTGGCAGGTGCTTGAGATGCTTGCCGTTGCGCATCCCGGCGGCTTCCAAACAATGCAAGAAGCTCTGATTACTAGTGAGCACGAAGTCATGGTGAACAACAAGGCTAAGCAGACGGACCTTGTGCTCTTGCCTGTCGCTTCTCGCGCTGGGTTTGCTTGCTCTTTATCCCCGCGAATGCCTGTATTCAAAGTCAATACACAGACAACGAGATTTGCCGACGCAGCCACCGACCTCATCAACAAGCTTCTTTTTCTTGTTCTGAATGTCTATGACCTGGTACATATGTATTGTCAGTATAGATCATGCTGTAAAGCGGAATGAATTACCTTAGACTCTACGGTGTTTTCAGCGATTAGCTGGTACACATGCACGGGCTTTGTTTGTCCGATCCTGGATGGTCGTTAATTATCAAGCAACGTATCGTACACTCGCGACCTACCGGTTGCATCTATCGATTGCTTGCGACTCTATGCCTTCCTGCCACCAGCTGCGATACGTCAATATCAGCGGCAGCGAGGAGATACTCACACTTACGGATCCATCCTGTGGGATAATATGAGTATAAGATAACAAGCAGCGAATATGGACTTACAGATATACATTATTGGCAACTGTGAGGTTCAGTCCCAGCGCGCCGGCTTTGAGGGAGATGAGCATAACCTTCGGGTTCTCGCCGTCGTATAAAAGCTCGTCATAGACGGGTGTTGGCACGGCTTTACTCTTCCCTTTCGATTTTCCTTTGCCTTTCTTCTTTCTTGGCTCGTCATCATCTACAATGAAATCGTCATCTTCTTCATAATCGCTAACGATGAAGTCGTCATCGCTATCGTCGTCAAGAACAATGACATCGCTGTCTGGTGCAAAAGTCTTCGCCTTCTTGCGGGTCCTCCTCGCACGACCTTGTGTAGGTGGTGAGGCTGTGGGAATAGTGACATTATCTTCCTTAATGGGTACCGAGAACTGCGCTATGGCTTCTTGTCGTCTCTTCGCTGACATTTGGCCATCGAACCGGACAAACGGAATGCTGGAATATTGTCAACACATTACAACAACGGAGTTATGGAGGTATGCTCACCCTTGGCTATCCAGTGTTTCACCAATCTGGCACCAGAACTGAGTGAGTACTGTTCACACTCTAAGTCAGCCTCCCGCTCACCTTATCCAGAAATCCTGTGAACTGTGAAAATACCAGGGATTTCTCGGTGCTTGGAGTTAGCTTCAGCAAGTGAACCAACTGATCAATTTTGGCTGATGACCCAGTGCGAAGCTCCAACGCGTCTTCGTCTTCGTCTTGGCGGACAGCAATTTGGGTGAGCTCCGTTGGTGGAGGGGGCTCTATAAGGTCTCCCATGGTGATAGGCCGCCGGTCCTGTGGGTAACAGTGAGATAGCCGTGATAGAGACACCATGATAAACTTACCATCGGACATTTGGGCTCTCGTTGGATTACCTCGGTGATGCTGCAATGCAAATCAGGTAGCTGAATATTTGTCCAATGCATTCGACGCACCATGCCAGACAATAGCAGTGTGAGCAACTTGTGATCCGTGGGTCTGTAAAGACATCGAAACAGATGGGGCACTCTTCGTTGTCTTCGATCGCTTGCAGAAGTAGCCCTTGCAAGCGCACTTTGTTTGCTGGCGTCAACGGCATCGCAGGAGCATCTACAGCGGCGGCATCCTCGTTCTCCATGGCAGTGCGTAGCTTCTCGGCGTAGTTGGCTGGGACAAGACCGGGATGAAGCGCAAGTTGTCGAAGACGAGTCAACATGCTCAGGACGTTTGATTGTACCTGTAAGAGATCAGCATACGACTCCACGGGGACGTAATAATTTCGGTCAACTGACCGCAGCGGAGGATGCGCTACCATGTCGCGAAAGAAGATTGTCTACCCGTTCCAAAGACATGCTCTCCACGGCATTATAAAGTTCCTAAAGTCGTTGTGAGCTTTCTCATACGCTGCCACAATGAACACACGAACTCTGGCTTCCGCAGTAAGAGTAACAGGCACGACAGTATGATCGACAGGAGGCAAGGGAATAAGTGGATTGCCATCTTTATCTTGCATCTTTTGCGACTGCATGAGTTTGGTGAACAGAGTGATTTACAAAAATCCATACCTCTTTCTTTCGATGAAGGCAGACTTGGCTCATGATATTCTATGCACATGTAAGACGGTATAGGAGCGTGAAGAATTAGTTGACATACCCTGAGTAGCTCTGCGCCTTGAGGGTGGCCGTCTTTCAGAGGCCGCAAGAGCAACCGCTGGAAAAAGTCATCTTTATCGAGCGGTTGACATATCCGAAGGAATGTAAGAAGTGAGCCAAGATCCTACAACTACAATCAATATCAATTATCACACGATGACAACGAGCGATACCTTGGGTGAGTTGATCTGCGAGGGCGGTGCATTAGCGTTACAGACATGGACTAATCCCGCGTCGACTTACAATAGGTGTCCCGGTAAGGACCCATCGACGTTCAGCACTGAGCGCATAACACGCCTGGGCCATTTTAGTTCGCGGGTTTCGTATGGTGTGCCCTTCATCAAGGATAACCCGCTGCACAAAATCAACAAGTCGTTACATATAAGCACAGCTCATTATACGTACTTTCCAGTCCACATGCAGCAGTGCACTATCGCTTGTCTTACGTTTCTTATTTCCCACGACAGTCGAGCCCAAATTCTCGTGTTCCTTAGCGACAGTCTGATATGTTGTGATTACTACATCATATTTCTTCAGGGCCTCGGCGGATAGATTGCGTGCAGTGCCATAGTAGACGTAATGTGACATTACGCCTGGCCGGACATGATCTTGTATTTGCTTCTCCCAATTGGAGATAACGGAGAGAGGGACAACTAGGGTATCCGTAAGCATGCTTCACCCCATACTTGATGAAGATGTGTCATACCGACAAGAGTTGACTTGCAGTAGTCTGCTGATATATCGTTCTTAGTGGCCAGTATGAGCGCCAACATGGTTAGGGTCTTGCCCTACGATAACCTATCAGTCAACCGTTTATTAAGATTCACTTATCATGCATACCAGGCCCATGCTGTCCGCTTCTAGCGCACCTCTCCCCAAGACAGGGGGTGCCGATTGAGGAGTCTTCGTCGCGACTGTGATAACAAACATCGTTATTAGGTGATTCTGCATGAAAGAGACACACTGACGATTAAAATAGAACGTCTGTGATGTGCGTGAGAATATGCCAGTGGGTTAAGAATGCGCATATATACTTACCTTTCCACCAGCCTTCCTTAGCTGCCAGAATTGTACCGGTTTATCCTTCTCGGTCTGTGGGAGCTTGGGGTACTCTTGGTCAAGTGCCCATTGTAATGCTTGTTTCTGCGTGAACCAAGTCAACAATACATCATACATGTGTAGACAATGAGGTTCACCTGATGCTTAAGCAAATCAACGGTAAGGTCGCCGTCTTTGCCAGGTGGCGAAGGATGCACCGGAAGATCGAGCGCGTCCTCAACGGAGCACAGACTATCGAGAAGTGAGGCACGCCTTCCTTCACTATCAACCTTCTCAAGATTGTTTAGGATATCGCGTAGTTCGTTCGCCTTAGCTAACGCCTCAGCCTGCTTGTGCTCAGCGTCCTTCTGAGCTGCTACTTGTGCGGCTGTGAGCTTCGGCACAGCCGCACGTTGACTGGAGCCAGGAGCTCCCTGAGAAAAGCTGTAAGGTTGCCCTCCTTGGGAATACGCCGGTTTCCCTGCCTCTCGTCTAACGGGTGCTGGTATTTGGTGATTATATGTGGCTGCTGGGGCTACTGGAGCTTTCAGAGGTGCGAAGCCACGTTGTCCCGGCGTCGCCCAGATGAGCTTAGGCTCGAGAATAGCTCGCTTATCCATGGGTGCATATATTTTCAAATTCCTAAAACCGCGTTAGAATAAAACACAATGGGGTATATCGATGGAAGCTCACATGGAGAGAGAATACTGGAAGCCAGTGACTAGAAATTCATTTTATATCAGCTTCTTTTTCTTCCTACCTGACGCCAAAGCCAAATACGCACTGTTCCCCTCAAGCACAACGCCTTCCACGGTGACCTCCTTACGGTCCATTAGCGGAGCCAGCTTGGCAGCAATATTCCTATTAATATGTCCCACTTGCGTTCTACTTATATTCTCGATCTTGATAGCATTCCTAATAGTAGATCAGCAAGTGCTTGCTGTACAGGTCGTGGATGACATACCTATCGTATCTGTTTGTCGGCTCCCTGATAAGGCGAACTTCTTCACCTTCACCCACCAATCCTGCGTCAAATGTAATCAATAATTCTAGCATTCCTGATAAAAAGCCCTGGTATACCTTTGTAGTACTGTATGCCGACAATATTTGTCCTCAGCGTAACATACAGCTCGTCAATAGGCTGATCATCCGGGACGACTTCCTCGTCGTCGTCATCTAACATGATGGCTTCTGCCCTAGATGTTCCCTGTGTAGCGGACGTGCCGCCCGGAGGCTGCGGCAGAGTGGGCTGCGAGCCGTAAGCTGCTTCGAACGCAGCCTTTCGCTTTTTCTGGCTGGGCCCGGGGCCGGACGCTGACGCGGAAGCAGCAGAAGTCGACGCTGCTGGCGCTTTTGCACTTTCTGGTATGTCTCTAGGGTCTACACGACGAAGTCCTACAGCAATGCGTATTCTTGACTGATCTTCCGGTCTGTGAGATGCATGATCAGGTTGGTAGCCCCTGAGTTTGCTCGAATTCAGAGGACATACCTCAGACTATTAAACTCTGGAACTTTCTCAATCCCTGCTACAGCGAGTCCCGCTAGAATGGCATGCGTAACGCAACCCCTGATAGGACGGAATAGTAGTAAGCTCGCCGCCACCGCAACATGCGCGTACGCAATTCTATGCGAGAACCATAAAAAGTAACACACCAATGTCTCCACTCTACTGTCTGTCCAAACTTGGTCGTGTTCACTGCACCGTACCGCAGCTCGCCGAGTCCAATGGGCGTACCCCTGCATGGCGGTGACCCATGGCATGGTGCCCTACTGCTTCTGCTATACTGTAGAACACGCCCATAGTATGAGTGCATGCACATACATATAGTAGTAGCATAGGTTACCTCTAGCAAATGCGAAGACGCCATGGAGGTTGGCGACCCAAAGTGGCGTTCTTGATGAGCGATGGAACGCGAGAGAAATTCGACGCGTCGGGCGCCCTGGCTTAATTAGGAGCTCCTGCTGATGGTCACGTGACCGTGGAATGAACGAAGGCACAGCAAACATCGGAAAAGCTCGCTTATTATTGCATTGTTTCGCATACAATAGGTCTAGAAGTCGTCGAAAGCTAAGAGCCAAGGGCGCCGCGATTATAACGCGTAAAAACGCAGCACAAGATACATGTAGGGACGTCAAGATAAGGTCCATTTTTGTTTGCCCCTGCCAGTCGTTACTTCATCATCTAGAACGATTCCATACCCAAAAGATCATTGTCCGTATTCAAATACATATCTTACAATTCCTGTAGACCCATTGGTGAGTATAGGAGACATTGCATAGATGTTTAACTTTAACACTTACAATCAAGTTCAAGTTACCAGAAACCAGCCGGTTCTCGAGGACACAGCCGTCAGGGATATCGATACGCTGGCCTTCATTCGCCACAACTGCGAGACATTACGTTAGGAGATACAAGACTAGTATCATGCGTGAGTGAACGTACTGATGACGGTACCGCGGAGGGTCACGTTGCGACCGAAGTAGACGTCGCCGGTAACAGTCAAATGGTCAAGCTCAATGATCTTGGGTATCTTCTTGAACCGCTTCTGGAATTGCGCGATCTTCTTGAAGTGGTCTCCAAGCTTAATGACAGGTGTGGTCTCGAACATCCTCTGCTCGTTGATGACGAGCTGACCATGTTGCAACGAGTAGATATCGGACTTGATAAGCAGAAGGTCCGAGCAACTCTTGACAGGCAAGAACCTGCTTCGGGGGACGTTGACACCGTGGGCGTTGTTGAAGAATTGGATCGCGTCACCGGCCGCTGTCTCGAGCTGAAGAACTGCTTGACCGTCGTCGGTAGTCTTGGGGTTGACGATAATATCGAGTTCCATCTCGCCGGCCTCCATGATGCGCTTGAGGGCTGTAATTAATGACGTATGATTAATACCATTTTCAAAAAAAGCAGTCAAAGTCGGCGACAATTAACCGCGTACCTTTCAAGTTGATCCAGAGGTTGTTGGTGTTGAAGATCTTGAACTTGCGAACAGATTTGAAGTCCTCGATGTGCTCGTTTGGTACCTGAGCAACCTCGAGCAGGCGAATGCCACCATCGTAGTCAATGAGAGTACCACCCTTCACGTCGGCCTTAGTCTTGTCGGTGACCTCCATGATAAATTCAGCCTCAGTCTCAACCATGTGTTGGAGAATATTCTCATCAACGCTGCGGTGCGGTTTCAGATCATGATCGATGAGATGAGATGAGGTCATGAAAACTCACACAGCGCCCAAGTTATCTGAGTTGGAAACGAAGAGGTACTCCTTGCCTTCGGCCAAGAGCTGCTCCAGAACACCTGACTGGTACAGCGCGTTGTACAAGTCACCGTGACCAGGGGGGTACCAGTTCTTCTTGTCATCATCTGCGCTCTTGGGGCACGGCAGCAATGATTCCTTGTAGATACGAGGGTAGCGTGACTGATTGAAGGTGGTAATGCGCAACTGCTGGTTCGCGTACTTCTTGATGATGCGGAGAGTGTCCTCGTGCGTGTTGAACGAGGTCATCAAGATAAGGGGGACGTCAACGCGGTTTGTGGTATTGAGGTGCTCAATTTGTCGCACAGTGAGATCAAGGAATGTCATGTCATCCTTGACCTCAAGAGCACTCTTCGCGCCCGTCATACCCATGGAGGTTCCCAAACCACCGTTGACCTTCAAGACGGCCAATTTCTCGAGGTTCTTGCCATCTCCCTGGGAGAGTTTAGAGTATGGCACAATCTTGTCCTCGCCCGGAGACTTGATATGGTCCCAAACACTATATAACACATTACGTGAGATGGATGGAGCTATGACGTTAGAAAGACATACATTTCTTGCGCGTTTGCACGCTTGGCAAGATAACGCGTGAAGAGGTAGAAGAAAGACTGCATCTCGGTGTCGAAAGCCTGTGATCGTAATCAGTGGGGTGCATGTATAAAAGGGAATGCATAGACGTACCTTCTTTGTCTGAAGGTCACTGACGGTCTTGACGAGATTGGAGATCTCATTGCGCATCGCCTTTGCTGCAACGCCTGTAGTGGCAGTCTTGAAGTCGAGCTGACTCCGCCCTCTCAGACGCGCTGATTCGCTACGGGGCATCAGAGAGTCTGACATGGTCGGGCTAAGATAGACGGTGAATAAGAGATCGTCGACGCTGTGATGGACTACGGGCAGACCTTCTGTGGTTTATGTGGATGGGTTTGGTGGTGGTGGTGGAGATGAGGGAAGGGGAGGACTGGGTCCTTTGGGGTGGAGGGCGAGGGCGATGATGACGTTTATATATTTCTAGGTCCTCAGCAGGTACGGCCGAATCCGAATCCGGCTCCTCGTGAATCACCTCACAGATCGATTTGCGCAAATTGACGGCCTCCTCCCGACCACAACCTCCAAGCCGCTGAACCGGACCGACCGCGCTCGTCGTCTGAAACGATGTATGCAACGTCCACGACGACGACGACGACGCGTAGCTCGCCCGCGACCTCTCGGGCGGCGAGCTCACTTTGCTCTGCGTCTTCCACGACAAACGTGCGTGCATACACCTACCCGTGAACGTTGTGCAGTATCTCCTACCGGCGACCCGTCCGAATCGATGATGGGCTTTTCCTCTTCTACGACGTCCGCCCGAAATGAGAGCCAACGTTCTGCAGCGGAAGATTGATCTGCGGTGCTGCCAATACCGGACAAGGAACAGGACACTATAGCAGGAGTAAGCCCGAATATCCTCCCATGCATGCCAAAAGTCCATCTGTCTTATAGCCCGGCGAGCCCAATGCCTCATGCACGACGTAACGCTTCCATCAACCTTCGCGTCAACCTTGCTGTGATCTCCAGATTGCGACAAATACGAGTGTGGCTTCCACGTTGCCCTGCTACACATCTCCTCTCCGACTACTGCTCGGCTTGCGAAACTAGGATAGACCATTGTCGGTTCCCGGGGTTCCGACCAAACATTTTTGGAGCAACACCAAGTGCACATTCGAAGGACTCGTCGCGTGTTTAGACGCTGATACACGGTATCTCAAGGCCGATGATGTTGTTCAGCCCCGGCGAACGGGGCCCAGTATGCGGCGAGGATACACCACTACACTTCCCTCGAGCGCAAAGTATCACTTCGCCTACAGTGAACGCTTTCTGGTGGAATTACAACTCCTATCGTGCATTCGCTCTTTGAGGGACCCCGGGAAGCCAAGCGCCAGTCGCCCCCTTTACGTTCAGCCCGTTTGAGGTGACTTCTGGACACATCGGCATGTCGCCGATACCAACCTTCCGACAGCCTGGCAGCTCTGTCTCTCTATGCCATTCCCATACACATCGATGTCTTCCCCAGGCGCTTCCTGCCGTGATTCTCTGTCAGCATGGCCTGAGACGCGTTCTCACACATTATCATCAATGTTACCACCATCTTAACCCTTCCTCTTGAAGGACAATATGCCTAGCAGTAGGCTAGTTCACGCGCTTCGCCTTGTCTGGGTACTCGTGATAGTTTGGTATGAGCTATTGGTGTTCAGGTACCAGGTCTCACAATGCGATTGGCCGGAGGTTACACTGGATGAGCAGATGGTTGCAGACTCTGTACGCAATGTTTTGCCATGTCTGTGCATATGCATTTATACAAACAGCTTCAATAGCACATACTATCTCCTAAGACGGCGCATGTCTTGCTCATCGCTGACCCACAAGTGCTGGACCACCGCTCTTACCCGGATCGACCGCCATGGCTCATGTGGCTTAGCCAGAGAATTGTTGACTCCAACATGCGGAAGAGCTGGTGGGCTACAAAGAAGCTACAGCCCGACGTTATAATGTTCCTTGGCGATATGATGGACGGAGGACGGTTTGCTATGTCCGATGCCGAGTAAGTACTTCAGCGCACACTCCTAATTGAGCACACCCTTATATTCTGGTAGGTACGAAGCATATCTCAGCAGGACAAAGGATATATTTGCAACCGATGGCTCTGTTCCAGTCTACTACATACCCGGTAACCACGACGTTGGGTAAGCTGAAGTCTGTGATTGCCATCTGAAACTGAGAAGAGACACAGGATAGGGGTGTCAGACGAATGGTCTGAGGTCGCTCGTGTGCGGTGGCTCTCGCATTTTGGACCGCTGCAGCAACGGGTCGAGATTTCCAACCACACTTTCGTGCTAGTTGATGCGCCGGGCCTTGTGGAAGAGGAACGGCAGCGCTCTATCGACAGTTTGCCTCTCCCAATATGGGCCTCCACCAGACCCAATGGTGCTATTGCATTTGCGCATCAGTCAATGGAAGTTGCTCGTATGTTTGTTAAGGCCGGTATAGCGTTGGCTCCGTCTGACCGGATTTGTTGCAGGTTCACAAGGACAGCCCACAGTTCTCTTGACCCATATTCCTCTCACCCGAGCAAGAGGGACATCGTGTGGACCCCTCAGGGAACAAGGCACTATTCGGGATGGACACGGATATGGTTATGAGAATACTCTCGACTATGAAGTTTCTAGACTGCTCTTGGATGTCCTGCGCCCTTCGATAATATTCAGGTCAGCATATCCTCGCATCCTGCTAATACTGCTTACTCACTCTCGCATTACAGCGGGGACGACCATGACTATTGCGAGATCCACCATGCGCTATCAGCTTCCGACGACGTCTCTTTATCAAAACAACGTTCCGTCAAGGAGGTATCCGTCAAGTCTTTTTCAATTGCGATGGGCGTTCGGCGTCCAGGCTTCCAGCTTCTGTCGCTCGTTCCGCCGTCTCTCGCATCCCCGTCCGGACCCCCGCTCTCAGATACGCCATGCTTCTTGCCATTTCAGCTGGGCACCTACGTTTTTATTTATGGTCCGCTGACGCTTCTCTCCCTGCTCATCCTCCTTACCAACCACATATATCGTGCGTATCACCCCGGCGCAGCAAATCATTCCTTGGCCATACCTCTGTCATCCAGACAGTCGTCCTTACCCAACGATATTGAACAGGTCCGCTCGAGTGCGCTGCGATCACCGGACCAGCTGTCTCCATCAATGTCTACCTCCCAGATGTTGCGCAACTACGACGCACCAGACGAAACGGACGAGGCCGCGTTCATGCTTCCTCCTCCCACGCCCGGATTCGCAGTCAAGGCGGCTTCTAGGCGGAAGAACGGCCGGCCGTATTCAGAAATGGTGTTCAAGCTGAATCTCGGCGGACAGAAGCTCGTTGCAGACCTCACTTCTGTGCGTGATCTGCTACAGTGTGCGTGCTGCGCAACCAGAGGTGGCATGGACAAGAGGCGAACAACGAGGGTACTGCGCGCATTCTTTGCAGACGTCCTTGCCGTCGCGTGGCTGCCAGTTGCTCTATTCGCGACCATGGTTTGGTGGTTCTTGTGATCGTGAACAGTCATTGGATGTTGTCAAAATGCATTGTATTTTGAGTTCGCGCGTGCTCTGTACAACTGATAGAAAACAGGTAATGGGAAACGTTGGGTAGATAAGGCTATGTGGGGCTGCTGTCGACTCGCGGCGTGTGACAGAACGCGAGAAAGAGCGGAGCGCGGTGTGGGCATGAAGGATATGCGCAGACGGAACTTTGTGGCGGCAGGTTGTAGAAGCAAACCTTACGATATAGTTTCTGTCATACGTCGCGGAGAGAACAAAGACGGTGTCCTCAGCAGTCAGTCTCGACGGCCTTGCCCTGAATCTCGACTGGTTTGAGTGGCAGTGATCATCCAAGTCTGTACCTGTACCTGAGCGCTGAGCGATTGTGTGAACAACAACGCTGATATGAGCAAGCGTGGTCTGGAACACGAACACACCCGTCTGGAACATACCTCCGGTGACATTGCGCGTGTGAGTGCAGGCCGCCATGATGGCTGTCAGAATCGGTAAGACAGCAGCGTGGGCATCGGCTGTTTCTTGAACCAGTGTCAATAATACCGAGTAGATTGAAGAACTATGCTCTTGAGGCTGCGGTGGCGTTTTGCGCACATCCTACTTCACGTTGGGCTTGTGGCGCTTTCTACTTCGTTCTCCAGAAGAACCTTGGAGTATTCATTGCGCAGTTTTTCGTGTAACCACGATCATAACCACTCGGATTCGCCGGGCTTGGACTAGAGTGGCAGTTGCCATTGTATGCACAGCAGTGCGCGAGGCGTGGGCACACTTGAGACGAAGCGTTTTCGCGTCAGAGGAGCGAGTCCGAAGGCTCCATCAAAGTCATTTTGTTTACTTTACTTACCACCATTACAAACACGCCTTATAAAGCCCTATTACCGTTTTCATATATGCACTTTAGACGCCTCCATTCGCGTGCATGTCCTTGAGCGCTGAGGTTTCTTGCACTCACTTTACTTTACACGACTTACGACCATGTCATCAAGTATAGAGCTCATAAATCCCAAGGCTGAGAGCGTGCGGAGAGCCGCCGCGCTCCAGGTTTGTGTGGATTGTCTATACTGTGATAATCCTTCTGATTCGCGATTGTAGGTCAATACTACTGGAGCGATGGGACTGGCAAATGTCGTGAAGAGCAATCTCGGTGCGTTAGTTGTCCGTGGTACAAGTATTTGCTGAACTAAAACATTCTATCACCCAGGCCCGCGAGGAACATTGAAGATGCTTGTAGACGGCTCCGGTCAGATCAAAATGACAAAAGACGGTAAAGCACTACTGTCAGAGATGCAAATCCAGAACCCTACGGCTGCTATGATCGCGCGTACTGCTGTTGCTCAGGACGACCAGGTCGGCGATGGAACGACGTCAGTAGTGCTGTTGGTCGGAGAGCTGCTCAAGCAGGCGGATCGGTTCATTTCCGAAGGTGTACATCCCACTGTAATTGGAGAAGGGTTCGACTTGGCGAAGAAGGAGGCCTTGGCGGTACGTTATACTTTCTCAGAGAGAAACATCACGCAGTGCGCTAAGACGAGATCGTGTAGTTCCTCGATAAGTTCAAGCAACCCTCAAAGCTTGATCGCGCGACCTTGATCAATGTCGCACACACCTCTCTTGCGACCAAAATACATGCCAGCCTTGCTAAGCAACTGGCTGCCGATGTTGTAGATGCCGTAATGACAATTAGACCTCCTGCACCTTCTGCAGGTACGTAAAAACGCGTCGTCATTGATGGTATCGCTCACTCTCAACTCCAGATGCCAAGGATCAATGGCGGGAGCCTATTGATTTACACATGATTGAGATCATGAAGATGCAACACCGAACAGCGTCAGAAACCCAGCTTGTTCGTGGCCTTGTCCTCGACCATGGTGCAAGACATCCGGATATGCCGAAACGCGTCGAAAACGCGTTCATTCTGACATTGAATGTCAGTCTCGAGTACGAGAAGACGTAAGCAAACCCGTTTCTTCCCATTATCTAAGTGGCGACTGACCGGACATATCAGTGAGGTCAACTCAAGCTTCTTCTACTCATCGGCAGAGCAGCGAGAGAAGCTCGTAGAGTCAGAGAGGAAATTTACAGATGCGAAGTGCAGGAAGATCGTCGAACTGAAAAACCTGGTTTGTGACCAAGCTGTAGACTCCAAAGAGAAGAAGAAAAACTTCGTCGTTATCAACCAGAAGGGTATTGATCCTCTGAGTTTGGACATCTTGGCCAAGAATGGCATCTTTGCCCTCCGTCGCGCGAAGCGACGCAACATGGAACGGCAAGTTAGCCGGTTGTTACTCATCGTTATACTGCTCATCTGTTTCATAGACTTCAGCTTGTTTGCGGAGGTGTGGCACAGAATTCAGTCGAAGATATGGCACCGGATGTTTTGGGATGGGCTGGTCTAGTTTATGAGCACACTCTCGGAGAGGAAAAGTACACTTTCGTCGAGGACGTAAAGCAGCCCAAGAGCGTCACACTCCTTATCAAGGGACCCAACCCACACACCATTCAGCAGACGCAAGACGCGCTTCGTGATGGTTTGCGCGCGGTCAAAAATGCGATAGAAGACGAGGCACTTATCCCTGGCGCCGGTGCTTTTGAAGTAGCATGTGCTGCACATTTGAACGGTCCTGTGAAAAAGAGTGCCAAGGGCAGGGTCAAGATGGGCGTCCAGGCATTCGCCGAAGCCTTGCTGATCATCCCAAAAACTCTCGCAGCCAACGGTGGATTCGATGTACAAGATGCCGTGGTTCAGTTGCAGGTATGTACCGCACCCTTTACTACGTATCATAGCTTTACCGACGAATCTGCGCACTCTATAGGATGAGCAAGCCGAAGGAAACGTCGTTGGTATAGATTTGCAATCCGGAGAGCCCTTCGACCCGACGGTAGAAGGTATCTGGGACAATTATCGGGTCAAGCGACAAATGCTTCATTCATGGTTAGTCCGTGGTTTGCGCTATTCGATAGAACTTATTTGCTAACTTCCTACCTGCAGTTCCGTCATCGCAGTGAACTTACTGTCTACGGATGAAATCCTTCGCGCAGGTCGCAGTTCGCTGAAACCTGACGGGCAGCAGTAGTTATACTAAACGCATTCTGTAATATGTTCGCTATTGAGCAAGATTGACCTCCCTGACTTCAAGCCTAAGATGCATACATGCGCTGGAGTTGAATTCAACATTATGACTGTGTGCCAATTCTACGTATCGTACATACAGACTTAACTGACAAGTAGACTAAGTGAAACAAATGGATAACGAGACAGTACTTGCAATGTCATTGGGAATATGAATGCGAGGTTGAGAGTTCGGGTATGGTCCTCAATAAATCATCGACGCAACATAGCACAATTATTTACGGAGACCCGATATCAGACGACGATTCCCAGACCGCGACGCGAACAGGGGGAGGCGTCTGCAGGGGAGAGGGACTGTGGCTTGAACCTGTTAAAGTCCGCGTCATTAAGGAGGGTATGCGGAAACCGGAGCGTCCCACGGAAGTTCCTGCTCTGTCGATTCCGGGGGCAGGATTAGTAGTGATGGAGATCTCTGCGTTCCTCTGGGTATATATCGTGTATTTGGCGGGGGATCGATCTTGCCTGGGCTTTGGGGAGGGCATTAGCACAGTCTTCTTCCATTCATACCCTGGGGGACTCGCAGGATTGCGACCTGCAAGCGACGGAGGAGGAGATGGACTACGGGTGGCGGGTCGAAGGGAGGACGATCCTGAACCAATGAGCTGCTCGACAACCTGCTCCGATTCATCCGTCGACAACACGTCAGGAGACTGTCTGTCATGCGTTGTAGACTCGTGAGAGACAACTCGCAGCCGACTAGCGTGCTCAATTTCAGGTTGATCCTGTTGGATGCAAGCGTTGATTAGAAGAACGTCTGTCAATCAATAGCTTTGACAAACCTCCTCGCTGTCGTATTCTTCTGAATCCGAAGGATAACCCAGCCCGCTAAACGGAAAGTCATCGTCGAGTTCGGTGCCTGCGAGCGTGAGCTTGACAGAAGACCCCGTGGGGACTCTTGTTCGCTCTTGCGCAGCTTCTGTTAACGCTGTGACATCGTCATCTTCTACACGGGCAGTCTCTGACATATGCGATGTCTGCGGCACGGGGGCCCAGCGTCGCTTTGCCAGGTTCATAGGTGACGGCCGGAAAGTTAGTCGAGCTAAGCGTGCTGCTGGTTGCAGGCTGCGGACAGGAGGGGGTGAAGCGGTGCTGGAATCATCGCTGTCATCAGTAGCCGCTAACTCAGGCTCAGAGCCGGTATTCTGTATGACTTGTATCACTGGTGCAACAGGAGACGGTGCGATGTCGTGTGTTTCCTGGTCGACGGAACCGTCGTCTTCGAGACCATCTCGTGCTTCCATATCCATTCGAAAGTTGACCATTGCAGATGCGGACAGCTTACTTGTCCCTTCGACGGGTGCCCATTTCCGTCGGGCGAAAGAGATGGGATTGGGTCTTAAGAGCGAACCTCTAGCCCTGCCTAATGTGGCACGGGGTGAATTTGTTGGTGAATCGTCCGAGCATTCGTCATCGCTGGACAACCGCTTTCTCTTGCCATGTTGATCATCAGAGTTGTCGGAATCGCCTGAGCGTTTGAGCACAACGTCTTCCAGTGCTTCCTCGCCAAATTCCACGGCTTCTTGTAGCCCAGACGAGTGGAAGTCCAGGAACTGTTCATCAGACCGATGCCTCGCGTGAGTAGGCTCGTCACCAGATCCCTCAGAATTTTCGTCTCCGTCAACCTCGGCAGTTCGTCGAGTGAGGAAGCTGGTTTTAGGCCCTTTGCACAGTCGTTTGCCTCCACCTGAGAAGTGTCTGTTCCGCATGAAGCGACCGTTGGTCTCTGCCTTCTTTCCAAACCGACCATTGGAATCCCGCGGTTGTGCAGCCACAGCAAGTGATTTGGGGGTCACGATCTTGATGAGAGGGGGAGCATTTACTGAGCCCTCGTCAGGAGGGGAAGGTGTTTGATGTCGCACAGCTTGAGGGCTTTCTGTTGCGCTTGACAAAGAGGATGGGCTCGATGGTTGTGCCTTGCGAGGGGAAATACGTGTTCTTTGAACTGGAGGCTCGCTCTCACGCATCTTCATGCTGGGCATTCGTGTCCGGCCACTGCGCGAAACGCCTGTGGTATCGATGTTCAAGAGCTGTTTGGAGGCCTCAGACATGCCAACTTTGTGCTTGGGTGGACGGCCTCGAGGACGACCGGTGGGGCCCTTCTGTTTCTTGGGAACGGGGGTAGTTTCTTCGCCGCGGTTATCGTCTTGATGAGGCCGTTTCGCGGGTATAGAAACAACAAGAGCGGCAGGTTTTCGACCGACTGCTGCTAGAATCGCAGTCGTCGATTTCTTCACGAGATATTCATCACGAATAACCGGAGCAAATGCACGGCTGCCATCGCCCGCTACCCTCTCTGGCCATTTACGCCCATAGATGGCGAAGTGACGGATACATCTGCGATGCCCAGAAATTAGTCCACAGTCAATTTCGGAAATAGAGAAATGCTGACCTGGGACATTCCATCGCTTGGTCCTTTTTGGGCCTTCCCCTCTTGCCCGTGCGCCCTAAAGACAGTCCCCATACGACCTCTGAGTTGACAGAAATCACAGGAAGCACGTTTCCGCACGTCGTACACAACGGCAAAGGCTTGCCGTCGAGACCTCGAGGAGCATCGAACAGTTTCTTCTCTCTCACCAGCGTGTGGTCAAAGATAGGCGCAGATATGCGTGGCCTGAGATGACGCGCCTCAGGTTCGTCCTTTTCCGTTTCTCTGACATCTGATGTAGAGGCAGTTGCGCGTCCTTTGCCTTTGCGATCTTTCATTGGGGTCGAATGAGGCGATGGCTCTTCTCGCCCGTCTTCTCGGGACTTGAGCCGAGACGACGAACGAACGCTCCCAACACTGTCCGCTGTCAGAGGCGGAGTGATCGTTTGCCTAGCGACTGGAACTGCTGACCCCGACCTTCCAACTGGGTTTTGGCTGGGTGCTCTGCTGGCGGAGGCGCCAGTTGAGGCTTCTCTAGCTTTCTGCGAGCGCGTAGTGATCACCGACTTGTGCTCTGCAGCCAATGGGAGGCCGCCCACCGTCGCCTTCACCGGGATGGGCGCAATGGGTGCAATAGTTTCTCTAGCTTTGCCCTTGGAACGACCGCGCTCGGCTTCAGGCTCCGGAGTGAGTAGCCCCTGACCACTTGGTAACCCCGCGTCGTTGGACGAGGAAGGGGGAAGTGAGGTCAAGTCAGATGCGTTATCACCATCCTGTTCTTGGTCCTTCGCATCCTCGGCCACAACGGTGTAAACACCGCGGCGAGTGCGTCGTTCGTTGAAGTTAACTACCTCTGGAAGAGTGTCTTCTTCGTCGCTCGACTGCGAACTCTCGTCCGGGCCCCCGTCCTGATCCTCGGCTGAACCAGATCCGGTGTCGGTTCGTTCATCGTCTGAGACTTGCGCGGCATAACCGCCACGGCCGTTTCTCTCGCAACTCGCGCAGAGACAGTGCTTGTTCTTGCGACCGACTAAAGATCACACTTTAGCTCGCAACGTGGCAGAAAGCCAGAAAATGGAGGTTAACTCACAATATCCATCTCCGTAATGAGCAGTCACTTCCTCACCGACGCCGATCGGTTTAATCACACGAAACGTGATATAGCGACCTTCCCGAAACAGCTCGACATTGTGATCACAGTCATGCTGTCAAGGTGAATGTGAAATTGAGCACTATAGCTGAACGGCGTCTTTGCTGGGAACTCACGTTGACAAATCGAGCTGGTCCGAGGAAAAGATGGTTCTTCTTCAACTGCTTGGAGTGTATGACGCTAAAATCGCGGCGAATTCCAAGACCATCAGCATGCGTCTCATCTGTCCGCTTTAGCTCCTTGTCCTCTTCCTCAGTAAGGTCGGCCATGGAACCCTTTAGTTCGTTGATGACCGTACCGGGTGCTAGTGGCCGCGTGGCCAGAATACAAAGCTCTGACTTCCCAGTCCTGTGTGCATATCGGGATGTATGCGCGATTTCGATAGACCCACCCGGCAAGTACAGCTCGAAGTATCGTGAGGCGTGGCTGAGGGGACAATATTAGACACCGGACCCGAAGTTCACAAGTCTCACGCACGTAGCAAAAGCGTTAATTTGCTTCTGGCTGTAGGACGACGACTTGAGGTAATATTTCACAGCGTTGAGGCTTCGGTTGACTCGTATGTCAGCGTTGTGTGAGAAATAGAACAATATCGTGGAACTGACGAGAGTAGTTCATCGACTGCCTGCCTAATCACGTTTGGTTGTGCACCCTTTGCTGGCACCATCTGCATACAGAACGTTGACACGTCGGAGAGAGTAAAAGTTTGTCATTATCGCGCCTAATGACACAAGAAATTGGGGGTATACTCACGCGCTGCACTATCTGAAGCAAATCCTCTGCGTCCGTCTTGGGGAGGCGGCGGCTAGGGTCCATTTTGTGAACTACCAGGGGTACATCTCCCGTACCAAGCTTCTCGACCAGCAAGTGGCTCAGGAAATCGTCGTCCCTGGAAAGATCCCTCATGTTCATGACCTTGGTCGGCCGCCATTGCCCCTTGAGTGAAGACGAGCTAGCGCTCGCCGTTGCAGGTGCCATGAGGCACTAGTCGAGAGGGAAGAGGGACGAGAAGAGCTGAACACGGTTGGGAGGAGGTGGGAGCTGGGGAGCGAAGCGATATTGGATTATGACAGGTTGTTGAAGGCAGCGGAACGCCAAAGTCGACCAAAAGCGCTCGGTGAAACTTGCTTGTCGCGTGGCGCACACTTGCTCTTGCTGCCACCACCACGGCAATCGCCTTATAACTATCCTCTCCTGCTCAACAGATGTAACAGAACCTTTTCCTTGCGACAGAAAGCTGTGGTTGAGTGATGGTTGAGAATAAGGAGGCAGAGACTGTCGGGCAACGGCTGTTGACGTTCTCCGTCCTCTCCGGTGTTAGACGCAGATAAAACTTCTTCCTGTGCACGTCCAGTGCACGACGATAGCCAAACGCTGGAATTGTCGCTGAACACGTAAATGGAACGACGGCGAGCTCGTAAAGAGGGAGAGTTGGGGTACGACAATTGTGGAAGCGGACGGGTGCGGGTCACAGTCGCAGTAAGCAATTAAGTACGTATATCTCTTAATCGCATGGTCATGCCCTGCCAATTCAATTCAATGTCACCCGTGGCCACGCTCATCTTCCAGATGGCCACCCATCGAGCAACCATCGTAGACAAGGTTTGGGCCATGGCGCGGCAGTGGCTACGCGTCACTTGCGACGGGCGTAATCGGCACTGTACTATAGGCACAGTGGCGATGCCCCCCGATGTCTGTTTTATCTATGATCTTCAGATCTGTGCAATCTACCTCAACAGGGATCGAAGTCTGGATGCATTGCGACACAACATGGGACAAAGACATGGTCTCATACAATAGTGTGGAAGTAAAAGGAGGGGGAAGAGGAGGTCATAGCTGCCAGTTTTGTCGACGCCAGCTCCCATGCAGCACGCGCCACCAACGTCCAATCGGCCTCGACTCCATAGCAGAGGTATGATGATACAAGGAAGCAGTAATCACGCACACACACTTTATTGTGCGTGCTTCTGCTTGCCGGTCCTAATCTTCCTGAGGTAGAACTACACACGGGTTGATATACGATCAGAAATCAGCGTCACGAGAACAGACTGATTTTCTCACCTCAAGTTCTTTGCCCTCCAAGATGTAACCATCCCCACGGCCAGACTGTCCCGGTCTGCTGCTGATCGCTGCATACAGACGACCGGCCGCAAACTGACTCTCGAGGAGAGTGTCAATTTTCGACTCTATGCAGTGATATGTCGGTTAGCAGGAGACTGCCAGGGTGGGTTTGGCATACTCACCCTTCTTCTTCTCATCCAGGTGACGCTGTGCATGGTGAGAAAGCTTTTTCTCCTCCGTCTCAGTGGTCTCCTTCTTGGCGCCCTTCTTCGTTACCGGTTGGGCATACTACAAGAGTAACTTCAGCTCCATGTGTAGACTCACACTGGCAATAACTCACGTGGGCTTCGTACCACTGACGGAAGGGTGTGGCATCGACTTGGATGATAGCACCCTTGACGAGGGTGTTCGTACGAACGAGCTCGTTGTTGGAGGAGTTGTATACCTATAAAAATTAAAAACTATGAACCGACTAGAGTGCATTGAACCGGACTTACGACACCCAGAATTCTTGTCTTGCGGGTAGTGTTTTCACTGGCCCACGCAAAGTTGCCAGTCTCGAGACGGAGGGCACGGTACTTGAGGTTTCCTCCTCTCACACGGACAGTGTGCACCCGCTTGGGACCAAGCTTAGTGTTGGCAGGCTGACGGCCGAGCTCGAACTTTCGCTTTTTGCGGTAGTGGGGACGTTGGGCACCGGAGGCCGAACGTTTGTGCCGGGAGGAGCGGGTGATACCTGAAAGTCAACGGAACGCACGACGACAAGCACCATTCCAACGATAACGACGATTCAAATTGAGCGCAACAGAGGATCAAAGCATTAGCATCGCGCAAAATTCTCAGTATGACCCGCAGCGACGTACCCATGTCGAAAGTCTTGAGGCTTGAGGTGGTCTCCGCCTACTAACTTTCAGTGGATAGACAGCTTACAGTTCCAGATTAAGGTTCAAACTCATTCAAGCTCCGGTTAAAGCACGTGTAGATTCACACGCTTTAAGCGCTAACATGTCTGGCGCTGTATCTGTCGCTGGCCACAGCCTCACCACCGATGAGGCTGAGACAGACCGTTGTGGTTAAATGCCCCTCTTGATCAACACATCCTACCTTAAACGCATCCAATAAACTTATACATTGCTACTCTGATGCTTCAGTACAACATCCATCAAGTGTCTACACTGGTTTCTGACTGTCAGTTGCACATCCTCACTTAGGTAGTTCCAGCGCAGCGCGCAGATCGTTGAGCACCATTGACCTTCTTGATTAAGTGGTGCATGGCCTACGACAGTGTACAATTAGATTCCGTAAGTGACGGCTCGGGGTGTCCATCAAGGCAATGTGTTGCTGTCCTGAGATCACGGCAGCAACACATTATCTGGAGGGACCTACCAAACCGGCAGACCAGAAGTCATGATCTTCAATCGTTTTCAGCGATCCTCGATACACCACTGCTGGTCTGAATCTATCGGTGAGCACACCTCGCCTCAACCGCGTGTCTGCAGCACTACGCTACCTTCCACTTTTCGACCTGACCATATCTCATATGCCTACAGGGCATATTTTCGGGAGGCTAACCAGAACGCATTACTGCAAAGCAGGCATTAAATGGCCTGGATCATACCGTCACTAGTGGTGGTTCTCGGAAGGCATGCACACCCCTGTGTCAAAATGCAACCCCAGCGAGGACAATTGAGCGAGAACCTTAACATCTTCTTCCTTTCTAGGTCTACATATCAGACAGAGGGGTTGGAAGGTAACTGTACGTTGACCTCCTCTCATATGAAATACATGAACTCTGAAGCTATAAGCAGGAATGAGTTCACATCCGCTCGTCAACCAACGATCAAGTCACTCTATGCCAACAATTGCGACATTGCTGGCAACACTCGAAGCTAACTACGGGCTTGGGACGTCTACGGTACGCTCTTCGACACCGCGCACACAAATGATATATTGCACAACCCTCACAGGACATAAAGAGCACCAAGGTTTGTTTAAGTGACAAATGACATGATCTATTCTTTCATCATTTAACAATGAGACGATCCGAAGAGCACTCGTGGACTGGACGCTCTCCAGTCTTGGATCTCTGGCGTGACTGACCCATCACCTGGATTAGATTCCGCTCTTGATACCAACCCATGGCATGGTCGTAACGTGGAAGGGGTAGCAGTCTACACTTGGTCTATATCGAGACTCCACAGTGCAGCACTAATCGTTCCCGACATTGGTAGCATAGGCGCGCAGTAGCGTACACATGTCGGTTTTAGTGTGAACGTAGCTGAATTTTACACTTGTGCCGTTGATCTTTACGTTCTCGAAAAAGTATCCGACTCGACCTCTTACAGTGTCTGTTACTCAGGTGACACCTCGCGTTGATACCCATATGAAAGAATCAGATGTTACGTCTCTTGCACCCGGCAATGAACCATCCGACGTCGTAGACCTTCGCGCTGAAGCCTATTTCATTCTTCAACACACTTGCCCTACCCCTTGCATATGTCTGAGACCAAGAATGCAACAAGCTACGGCGCAACGCTGTACAACGCCGTAAAAGTAGACGGGCAGGAGTTCCGTGACAGAACACTCGCACGCCTCAAGTCTATCCAAGGACACCTGGACAAAACGCCGAGAAGTGGTAGACTGCATGGCAAGGTCTGTATCATTACGGGTGTAGGATCTTTGAAGGGTATTGGGTGAGTGCCATGCATATGTACTGCATACGAAGCCTCTGAAAGTTCGCAACGTTCAGGCGTGCAAGTGCCTTGCTGTTTGCCCACGCAGGTAAGCATTACACAGCACCCGTCATTTACGAAGTGGACACTAGGAGGGATATGCAGGGGCTAAACATTTATATTTACTCGACTTTGACGGCACGAACCTGCCTGAGCTGAAGACCACTATAGAATCACGATTCTCCGATGTTAAGGTATATTTCGCGGCTACGTTTGAATGTGGCGCTAGCTGACATGAAGGAGTAGGCAACCGTAGTCCAAGGCGACGCAGCAGACGAGGAAACTATTGCTCAGCTATGTAAACGAGCTCTCCAGGAAGAGGGAAGACTTGACGTCTTCTTTGCCAATGTACGTTGTGAGAGCCCCGGTTCGTGGGCGTCGCAATTAACGATATTGCTCTAGGCAGGCGTGGCGACCATCGACCCATTAGAGAAGGTGACCACTGAGCAATTCATGCGCGTCATGCGCATAAACACACTTTCGTACGTTTGATTCCCTTCAGCTACCTAGTTCGCAACGAGGCTTACTATTGTCAGATGCTTCCTTGCGATTAAGTATGGGTCAAATGCGATGTTGAAGACAAACCCTTCTCGCGGTAAGGAGCATACAGGAGGGAGTATCATCTTGACTGCGTCCAGTACGTGTATGTCATTCTCTGTATTGAACACTTTTTCTTACACGGGAGTATGGTATCAGTTGCCGGTATCCGCTCCGGCGCAGGCTCCTTGGATTGTACGTGTATATCCGTATTGAGACTCGAGCAGTGAGACTGAAATCACCGTTTTATAGACAGCGCAAGTAAAGCAGCGTAAGAGGAACTCTTCTTGCTAAGTGCATGAAACATGTTCTCATGCATAATGATAGCGTCAACAACATGGCACACACTGCTCCATATCAGCTACGGAATACGGACATCCGTGTCAACTCTATCTGCCCTGGCATCATCGAAACAGGAATGACCGAGCCCACCTTCACCTATGCAGCTGCAAGAGGCACGACCTACAAGGTCGGTCAGCTGAACGCACAAGGGCGTTGGGGTGTTGCAGAAGGTGGGTCAATTCTGCATGTCTCTGATTACGGAGCGCTCAATGAAACCTTAGAAATCGGGAACACGGCCCTGTTTCTTGCTTCAGGTAAGAGAGTGCACCCTTATCCTGTGTACACTCCATCTTATATATATCTCCGGCCCACACTCAGATGACTCCAGCTACGTGAATGGACAGAACCTTGCAGTTGACGGCGGACTGTCAGCCTCGCACCCTGTGGCAGCCGGAAGATGGGCCTAATCCGCGAGGCCAGTGACAGTGCAGAATTACATGTGCTAGATTCTTGTTGTGCTGTATCTTGTGTATGTGTATAAGAGAACAACGTACCTCCCGAGTGTTTGTGGTGCTGTCATCCTTGCGTACTTCGTGCCCAACCCACACCTACTTGGTCAAGTTCTTCATGAATGGCAGACATGACATGACAGGCATTATTCTCATGTCTTCCAAAATAGTATCTCAAGCGTTTCGAGGGGGAATTCATACGGAATATGAGGACAGTCAATTTTCCTCTGGTGAATTAAGTGAAGAGTAGAGTCCTGCAGGGCGGCTAGCCACTGTCGAATCCGACAGGTATCTTTACTACGGATCTGTGCGTCCTTGTGTCATGCCAAACTTTGATAGGCTTATTGCCCCCAACGGAGGACCCAGCAACTTGATCACCATCCACCACCGTGAGCCTTGTCGTACTGGTCATCAATGCCTCGGCGAAGTCGTCGGTGAACCGGCTGTGAAGGGCAATACAAAGGACCGAGCTAAGCGAGGAACAAAAAGGGAAGTGATGGAGAATTGCCATAAGCGAGCAGCCCGGCAGCCATCTGACAGGAACGGTCACCAGAGGCTGTGAAAATACAGAGTGTGGTAAGTACTGTGGTTCGGAAAACGACGAAATTTTCCAGAGGATTGCTCACCAGTAGGATGACTCTTACTTGCAGTCACAGAGGCCAGGTGGCAACGATCACTGACGTGAGCACCGCAATGCTGGGTCTATTACGCAAGGTAGGGCCTTCTGGGTGTCTGTGTTATCGGTGTATACATTTCTGTGAGCTAATCAAGATGTTAGACGTGCAAGAACCCAGAAAAGACATCACACATATGCGACTGCGCCTATCCGGCAACCAAGAACATCTCATTGACGTGGTATTCTCACAGCAGCGCTCTGCAGACAGTAAGTTGGTCTATCCCATTTCACATAGAAAGGAGGTACTCAACGAGCTATGATTTGCGTGTCTTCTCGCAGAGGTTGCAATTGCCGTGCTGCGCATGCTACGCGGAAATTTCATTTTTTTGGCAATGGCGAAGATTTCGTATGCACTTCCGCTCCAAGCAGAAGAAACCGCTCCCCCACGTGAGACGGACGGTGGCCCTTGCTTGGCTTGAATCGTCTGCAAATCTTCCATTCTCATGGTATGTGCAGAACGCCCCAACTGGAGTATTCCAGGCAGGTCGCTGGCACATTCCACGAGAAGGAGGAGCCGCAGACCATACACCATGGCTGGCCAATTTTTGCGACCACTGGGGTTACATTCCTGCGTATACCCTGGGAGGAGCGTATTCAACACCGTAATTTGTCCCGCGGAAAGGTTGGAAGCTGGACATAGAATTCTTGCCAGGCCAAAAGTCGTACCGATAAATCTTGGATTCCGGGACGAGTACTGCTATCGTAGCCCATTCCGTAAAACCGTCCCTTTTTCGTGAAAGAGGGGCGACGTGTGCGGAAGGGCGTAGGTGAGCTACGAGAGCCTCTCAAGTCACGAAAGAGTAATTTCGTCTGGTGGACAGGTTCAGCTCCTTATACCGTCGATAAAATATCGGAGATCGTGATCCAGAGGGGCGGTCGGAGTTGAGCACACCACGATCGCCGTAAGTATCACGTATTCCTCGCGGCCAGACGTTGAGAGGCGGGCTGACTCTGTTTAGGTTAGGCGAGATTGAGGCGCACCGATACGTGAAGCCCTTCACCCAGTTTGAAGTCTACTCATTTCGGCTCGACGTTGCGAGATTATACACAGCCAGTTCGTCGCCTTTCAGAATTCATGATCCGCTCGCGGTGAGGAGTTTGGAACTTTAGCTTCCGTCAGCTTCCGTGATCAGCGAGCGTGGTCTGCGGGCCTCATTGAAGTGCGCATGTCGTCTATCATAGAGCATCTCCGAGTGGGATAGACATAGTTGAAGATTTACCGAACACAGATGCTCACGGTGAGAAACACTTAGATGTTACAATTTTCAGGTCTATCACTACTTGCACGCTGCATCGCGGAGGTCGACTGTAGGTGGCTGTACTTCGCAAACTGATCACGCCAATGTAGCCCTCCACTTTTTAAAATAGCAACGGCTGGCATCAACCCATATCTCTTACAGCCACATTTATCCCGCAAGCTTCGATCGGCGTTCCTGCCACGCAGACCAGTGCACTTGAGGCGATGACCAAGCGACTACGACCGTGAGGGTTACACACGGCCACTCACCCTGTTGGGAAAGCACTTATTCTCTACTGGCGAGTATCCAGTATTCTAGCTCTGAAACACGTTGCCTGGTATCAAGCAACTTGCTGGATGCGATAGGCAGTGAAAAAGCAGCACGACTCGGAAAGGGGAGCTACTGGGAGATGACCCACGACATGTCGGTACGCACCCTGGCATTTTCCATGAGCCAAGGTTCTGACCTCATGTACAGCGTCATTGTAAATTTCGATTGAACGGTCGTTTGTGGAACTGCATCTCGGAAGCTTTGACAAGGATTATACTGGCAGCGCCACCCCCTTATAACAAAGTGAACATAGTAGCACTTCCATATGACTTCGCGTCGAGGTAACACCGTTGTGGCCTTCTAACGCATTAACTTATACGAGTCAGAGGAAGGTGTGTCCCTCGTTCATGCAAGATGCCTTACTCATAAGATTACAGCGCTCCGTAGACCGGCCCCTGTTCAAGATCTCAATATTGTCTCAATATCGAAATTCATGGGTTGCAAGATGAAAGTATGTTCACTCTCGTTCATCTCTCTTCCAACGTCGCACGTACTCTCAATACGACGAACTTCGCCGGGCGTCACTCGGCACAGAAGATTATGACGAACGTTCTAACGGTCTACAGCCCAGATGCTGCCTTTCTACAGTTTCACTGACTAGGGCTTCAACTTGAGGGGATTGTCCTTGAAGTGAATTGCAGCTGCATATGTCATTATTAGTGGTCAGTAGATCACTCGCGTGACCTTTCGATCGTCAGCCATTAAGATGACGTTGATACAGTTCTCCCGTCAGCCACTTCTGAAGGTGACCTCACCATAGACTGTTGTCAACCGCAAGTGTAAAGTTCACTAACGGTTAGAAACACAGCGTCGACCCTCCTCTTCTTTTGCCATATACCACCATGTCCTCGCCCCCCAGACGCCAGCGCATATGCATCGTCGGTGCAGGTGCATCGGGAATGTCTGCAGCTTACGCCTTCAGTCGCCACCCCGACAAATACGATGTGACCATCTTTGATAAGGAAGAGGTGGCGGGTGGAATGGCCACTTCCATCTCTATCGACGCTGACAAATATGGCGCATCTTACATTAACGACGGGGTACAAGGGTGCAGCCCCACATTCGCGAACACCATGCGTATGTTTCGCATGCTTGGCTTCGAGCCCACTGAAGTAGGAATGCAGTAAGGTTAAGCCCACATATTGTATCCCTCCGCTGAGTCTTTCCATGGATCCATAGAATCAGTTTCGGCAAGGGAGAAGACTTTTGGACGAATGTATTCCCAACGGAGCTAACATCAAAGTTTCAATCTGACATAGCAAAGTTCGGCCGCGTTTTGAAGACAATCAAGAAGTTTGAGATTATATTCACCTTCATACCCGTACATGTGATGCTGAAGATATTCCGCTTCTCGAACGACTTCGGCGAGAAAATGGTGTATCCCTTGGTAGCCTTATTCTTTGGTACAGGAAACCAAACGCCATATATATCGTGCGCGATTTTGGTGTGTTACCCGAACTTGCTGCCTTTACTATGCCTATTCTGACGCGGAGATGTTCATTAGGAGCGAGTGTTCATGGACCCGAGCATGCGGCTGTTTGAGTATAACGAGAAGAGTCTTCTCGCCAGTATTCCTACGATGCTCGCATTTCCCAAGGTCAGCTCACGATCAGACTCGGTGCCAGTCAACCTCTGACCTTTCTTCGTAGCTCCATGATTGTTACCAGGTGTGGCGCACAGTCTCATTTCGTGCTGGCATGTGCTGACCCTCATATGTCGATCAAGGCTTGGCGGGATGAGATCGCTTCCAGAAACAATGTGAAGTTTCAAATGAACCACGAGGTGTTGCAAGTCGTTTCCCGGAAGTCAAAATCTTCTTCCGGGGCGGTCGAGATAGAATATAAGGTTGCTTCCGACTCACTCGAAACGTCACCCCAAACTGCGTTCTTCGATCAACTTATCCTCGCTATCGATGCGGATTCTTCTCTCAAGCTTCTGGGAAAAGAGGCCTCATTTTTAGAGAAGCGTGTATTGGGCAATGTGAAGTATCTGTATGACGTAACTATCACGCACAACGATGTTGACTACATGAAGAAGGTGCGTAGGTGGCTGTGAACCCGGCTGTTTAGAACACTTACACGACGACAATGCAGAACTATGAGGTGCAATATAACCCGAGGCACAACGCCCCCATCCCGGAGACCGCATCCACAGACCAGCAGAAGGAGGCCAATGATGCATTCAAGTTCGCGGAGAGAAATTTCAGGCCCCTCTATTACACACTGCAATATCCCGAGGATAAGTCTAAAATTGAGATGAGTTTTGACTTGACGCATTACCAGCCACAGTTCCGTGGTGAGAAGCCCAGAGGACCAATACGTCCGACCGATACATCAAACCACCGCAATGAGTGCATCCGGCTTCCGCACGAGGTAGAAGAAGCTGAAGGCGGTCAGGCTGGGACCTCGGCTCGAACAGGTGAAGATGCGCAGGGAACGCCCGAGCCTCCACTCGAGAACCATATCTTTCAAACCATCTTTCTCGACCGTGACGGGTCATCCAAGCTCTGGACGATTGACGGCATTCGTCAGGAAAAGCGGATACACGAGAAGTGGTGGAAACAGCAAAGCCACCGGTGGCAGCATTATGCCGGGACGGTGCCGTGGATGATGTTGATCAATGGGAAGAGGAACACGCAGTGAGTACGCAATGTTGTTGCCCGACTGCTCTCGCTGAACATTTCTTCGCACAAAGCTATGCCGGTGCTTGGTCGGGTAAATCCCTTTCACTGCCGTTTAAACGTGTTCCAACTCATGGCCTTTACGCTAGTCTTGAATATGCACGAGCTTGCAGTGACGTCCGGATTCGCGGCTGCTTACCAACTGGGGGCGGACTATCCTTTCAAAGGTGACCAGGAGTGTGAGAGACTATTCAAGCTCTACCTTGCTCTCAGCCACGGAAGTCGTATGGTGAGTACCTTGCAACATTGTGTTACCTGATGCTCAATGCCGTTATATCAGCGCAAGGAGGACAGGGGCGGAGTTTTAGGATAGAATGAGGCATTACGATTATATGTTTACCAGTGGGTTGTGTACATGTGTTACGTGAGTCAGTGTCATGGATTAGTCGTGTTAGTGGACTATGAAAATGTAGCGTGCGGACGGATTCTGCATCGTCGATCTCATCAATGGTCCTTTGGAGAAGACTTGAATGCAAAAGGGGATCTGTTTCTCATGCGCTCCCCAATGCTACCGAAGATGAATCTACGGGCGCGATCGTCAGCCTGAATATGAACACACTGGAGTTGGAGATTGCTTACGGCAGAGGCGCCATAATAGTCATAAGGCCAGCTAATAACGCAGTAGCACCCACCGTCCCGAGTCTGTTGTACATCTGATTTGAAAACAAAGGAAAAGCCGCGGCAAAGGTTGTCCGCATGATAGCATTCCCAGTCAATGCTTCGGCGGCCATCGGGCGGAAGGCGGTTACCAGATACGTGAACACTGACGTGTACACATAACATATTCCGACACCAAAAGGAATCGAGGAGATGATAGGCGCGATCCAATGAACGTTCGCGTACGTGGTAAATGCCAGGCAGTACAGGCCTGTACGCAGCGCGTGAGTGCGGAACAATAAAGATGGGGGAGGGGCTCACTGATCGGAATGAGCACTCCTCCAACCTTGCCCATCTCAAGCCACACTTCGGGAGGTGGGTTGCTCCCGAACTTACGGGCTCGCCTACGTGAAGTACTCAGAATCTATCCTCTGGTTGATGACAGAAAACAAGTACCCATTCCAGATAAATTGGCTACTCATGGCTATTGCCAGGCCAACAACAACGCCAAGGAAGGTAAGCCCAACCTGCTCAGGTGTGAAGTGATGAATGCCCCCGAATATAATGGGGAAAACTTGAAAGACGAGATAGAGAATCCCGAGGATCAGGGACAGCCTTGCAAGCATTTTGAGGACGTGTATTGCAGGATTCATGAGCAAAACACTTACCAGATGTCCAGTAGGAGTGCCATTCTGTCATGTATGATCAATTCTGTTTGAGGCGGCTGAGAATCTGCAAGATGCGATATGAAACGGAACAACGTACCGAATATACGCAGACAAAGGCCGCCTATCTTCTTCGAGAGGCTTACGCGTTCCTCCTTTTCTACCGGAGCAAAATAGCGCTCATCACCTGTGGTTGCACGCAGCCTGGGACCTTGTCAATCAAGTTTGTCGAGCACTGCCAATTTACTTACTTTTCCGCTTTCCTTCTCAGGATCACTGCCAGGTTTGTTTCTGGCACGCCAACATATAGTAGGATGGTCTGTACGAAGACCCACATGATCAAGACGCGGTATACCCACCTCCATCCCGCTCGCTATAACTCTATCAGGCCCGAAGCATATATCGTACGAGCGAGTGGCATACCTGGTATACAAAGCTGTAAAAGCCTCAAGTCAACAGATATTATCAACGCCATAAGACGTATTACACTCACCCACTCCAGATAGGAGTAGTCACAGGGCCTACAAAGGTCCCTATGGTGTATGCAGCCATCGGACTGTAAGGTTGAATCAGACTAGATACAGAAATTAAGTTTTGGCAGGCCACTCACGTTCCAACCTCCTCGTCACTGAATAAATCACTTATAGTAGCACCGCCGATGCTCAGGAAAGCTGAGCCGCAGCATCCACCCAAAAATCTGAAAACGAGATGAACCGCTGCGAAGCGTTAGTGTTGCGTCTTCGTCGAATTGCCGCAGATCTACTTACCAAGGCTATGCGAGAATGCGACGGGGAAGGTAAATGCGAATAGCAGACTGAAGGAGGTTATGTAGATAATTCGTTGGCCCAAGATGGCCGCCAAAGGTCCGACTAGCATAGGACCCATGCCGAGACCGAGAACAAATATCGTTACTGATAGCGTAGCGACTTCCATGGACACGCCGAACTCGCTGGCCACATCGACTTCTACAGTGGATGCCTACACGTTTTTCGTGAGCTATGTTATCAGTGGATCGAGCGATACATTGCTTACCATAGCAGAGGCACCTGTCACACAGATAGCACCTCCAATTACTATGAACCCAGCGGCCCATCTGCGCCAGAGAGGGAGAAGTTTAGGGTCTTCGTCTGGTCCGAGAGTAACCTCGTAAGACTCGGGTGGATGACCCGACACATCTTGCCCGGGTATGGCGCGGCTGATTGAGCTTGCAATAGATTCTTTCTCGACGGTTTGCTGCTGTTCTGGCCCAGGTGGCATGGTGAAGGAGTAATTGTGGAGTGGGCTGAAGGTGGGCTAGGCAAGACCAGCTCCGTATGGTGCTGATCCAGCTTTATACCGCTCCTGCTTGATCCCATTGAAAAATATTTACATTATATCCTGGACGTCCGACATCGCATATCGGAGAAGTACAAGTAAAGCGCACTTTATTCGCGGCGTTGTATCGGCGAGCGCGGGACATGGCGCACATCGCGTCAATTTTCAAGCTCAATGGTTGACGACGATGGCTGCCTTTTTAGGCCAGTAAGTCACAGGCGCAGCAGATGCAGGCTCTGCAATTTGGCGTTGAGTTTAGCTTCGAGAGACTTTCTAGACCGGTAGTTTGATTCAGTCTGGAACAATGTTTATAAGAGTTGTAGGCACGTACATATGCGTTCCGGGCGGATAATGCGTTCTGCCTGGTGGACCACACCAAGCTACCTGAAAAGGCCAGACAGTCGCACGGTTTGGCCTTACTAAACAACGCACTAAGCACGTACACGAGTGTTATTATGCGGGAGTCACGGAACTGGGATCTTTGGTCTCTGCTCTCCATCATCATCATAAACTGGACCTTAATGCAGGCATAACCAACTTACTTAACCTTAGCATTGAGCGTGCATTTCACATCTGTATCCGTCATTCCGGCCTTTTGATAATGAACGCTTGCAAGAGCTACTTCCCGGCTTTGATAGAGAGAAAAGCATGTGAGAAAGGATCTCGCTTTGCTGAAATAGTGGGATATCGTGGCCTGAAAGTGCCCGGTCAAACCTGTCGGTTCATGTGCTCGGGGATGTACGGAAGTCGTGCGTGCTAAGTAGCGATCCTGAATTGCAGATGTGCCATCGCAACATTTCCATCAAGGCGTCATCGCGATCGGACGACCTTCTGCGATTTGGGCTGCTAAATCCATTAGGCCCCGTAAAGCTGCTTACTGTAGAGCTTGGAGCCCGAGGTCTTGCGGCTCATATCTGGAACAGAAACGGTCAGCAGGCCCTGTGCTGATGCGGGGAGATGCTGTGTATAGCCCCCACGCTATCAATATCTGCTGATCTGGTGTATTGAAGAAGTAAGCTATATAGATTAGCATTGACGATAGCAAGATCGAAAGCAGCGACAGCAGGCTACAGCTCGCCCACTTAATGATTACACAAGATCAAGTCCGTTCTAGATAACCTAAGTAGAAATTTTGACAAGCTTAACATCTGATATGTGATACATGAGTCGAGAAGATACCAGGCATGCATAAATAGTGCTTACCGAAGGTCAAGGTGGAACTCGGTGGGATGCCAGATTGTTTGCGCTTGCCGTATCCCATATTCGGAGGAATAACCAGCACGCGCTCACCACCGGCCTTCATACCCACAATACCAACGTCCCAACCCTTGATCACGTCTCCGTCACCGAGAGTAAACGTAAACTGCGGCGCGGGTCAATCACAAATACACGTCGAAGTCAACTATAAGACAGACCGGTTTCCCTTTGGTATTGGAGTCAAACACCGTGCCGTCGTCTAGCTTTCCGGTATAACGCATGTGCACAGTATCTCCTTTCTTGGCTTCGGGACCTGTCCCGGGAGCGGTGTCCTTCACCTTGACACCCCCTGCTATCTCTTTGAAGGCATCGCTGGGGGTTGATTTTGATGCATCCTTCTTCTTCCCAGCATCATCTCCTTTCTCCTTTTCTTTCTTCTCTTTCTTGTCCTTCTTTTTGTCCTTCTTCTTTTCCTTCGTCCCTTCGGTAACTGTACTCTCTCCACCTACAAGGACGGGTTGTCCACCCTCCGCCTTCAGCTTCTTCAACTTCTTCTTTTCCGCCTTTGAGGTCTCGTCGGCCTGTGCACCATCGCCCTCAGACTCGAGCTGACGCTTCTTGGATTCCTTGGCAGTTTTTGCTTTCTGTTTTGGCTCTTCCATTCTACCAACTGGTAAGTGCGTGACCACGATGCCAAAAGAGATGCATGACGTACACGACATCACTGTCTTCATCGAGTCCTAACTCATCAGCTTCGACCTCGACATCCGAGCTGACATCTTCCAGACGTAGAGCTTCTTCTTCATCAGGTATCCCCAGTTCATCGTCAGACGGAGGGTCGTCTTGGCGGACTTGGTCTGAAGCACGTTGGATGGGATAAATAAATGCGAAAGTACAACACGTACCGACAAAGTTCCCGTTCAGATATATGATGCTTCACGTTGTGATGTTGAGTTCAAGGTATAATGAATGAAACTGCGATGACTGACTTTTTGCCCGTGTTTTCAAACGCCACAACTTGGCCACCTTCCAGAATAATGTTCAAAGCAGCTTGTTCAATCTAAAGCTATTGTCAGCATATCTACAGAATGCACCGCATTAATCCAGATTAACTTTGCCTGGTGTGAGCGAGCAAAGCACGGTGGCCGCAGGTTCAAGCTTGAGGTCTTCATCATCATCCTCGTCGTCTTCTGATGGGCATGGAGCGCTATAGATAAGTCTAACAGAGGATCTAGCATTGGAGTCTGCAAGCTCGTCACCGAGAGCAGCACTGGTGATCTTGAGGTCGGCCGGAGGGGCGTACTCGATGGGTTCGCCAGGATTGAGAGCTTGGCTCCTGAGACTGCGGTCAGCATTCATAGATAACAGCATAGTATAGTTGCTTTACCAAACAGCAATTGCGACTGCCATTGCACGACAGTTCGAAATTCTGAGGCTGAGTTATGTCGGTGGCAGGAGCGCGAGAGCTTTGGGCAGAAACTGTCACATCGTCACAGCGCGCGACCCGGCACGTGAACGCGTCAGATACGTCACCTCCACGCGCAATTGGTGTGGCGCGCTCGGGAGAACGAATACGTCTACCCGTTCCCTTTTCTACAACCACCACCCCAACTAGTCACCGCTGCAGATGTCGCATATTCCTGTCAAGCCCTTAGTTGCTCTAGCAGCGATAGCCTTTCTCGGCACACTCTACTCAATAGTATTCAACACATACCTCGACACGTCCAATCCGCTCCTCACTCACCTCCCCCATCCTCTTCACAAGACACATTACTTCGCTTCAAAGTCAAATGTGGTGAATGTGCTCTTCACAAAAAGGTTATGGGCATGGGCTACTGTCTCCTTTGTCTTCCTATACATAACCAGCCCGCCAAGACTACAGAACGTCCAGAGACTATACAAGTACGGCGCAGAGACACTGGTCTGGCTGGTATTCACCGGATGGTTCTTCGGGCCATCTCTCCTAGAACGCGTTGCGGTGTCAACAGGGGGAGAATGTGTTCTCCACCTACCATCTGGCGCACTCGTTTCCGTGCCGGAACAATACTGTTACACGAAATCGACCGTTACACCCCAGACCCATCCCACTCTATTCGCCGCTTCCCTTGTACTGCCTTCCGACACATGGAGCCAGGTTCCTAGGATACGAAGAGGTCACGATGTGTCAGGACATCTGTTCCTCCTTACGATGACCATCCTATTCTTGGCCGAACAAGTCCAGATATCGTTCAACTACACCCGCTCACACGAAGCTCGCACCAATAAAGCTCCTTGGTATCATTGGCTCGCAGTCGGTGGGGTTATCACCGTCCTGGCTCTTTCATATTTCTCTCTATGGACTACCAGCGTCTACTTCCACACACCGCTGGAGAAGTTCACGGGTTTCGGTGAGTTATCACACTTCGTCTGCGCAGCTTGGTATTGACAAAACGACTAGCACTCGGGCTCGTGGGGTACAGTGTGACGCGCCTAGTGCCCGCTCTCACGAGGGTGTCGAGGGCACCAGTCTCAGCCGTCAAGGCATAATTGTCCCTTCTGTCCTGTTACAAGCGCACATAGTTGTAAACCTGGTATGTTTATTCTTCCAACCACAGCTAGCCTGACCACTTACCTGGCTACTCAGTAATACCAATACTCACCACTTGGACAATCCACCGCATCCGGGATACCGTTCATAATTTCCTTGTGTTCATACTATCACCATCTAGCGCAAGTTTGCAATGTCGAGCCCAGTTCAAATTGTACATTTACATCTATACCCTAAGTTACAATGGCAAATCGACACAGGTGCAGTAGAGATACCTTCATCGGTCGACTGGTATCTGTAACCCTTTTGAACTTTGTGCCTACTCATCGAGCCAATCAAGGAATTGTGGTGTGAAGTAGGACAAAATCAATGTACACCCTATTAAAGCATAGCTCTCAGTACACGGTCTCCAATTTTCACCTGCTAAAATGAACGTACCTGCTCTGACCATACTTTCCGTTGTCTCAAACGCCATAGTGCGAAGGTCATACACACCGGCCTTCGCACCGGCAACAACCATTGCGTACTCCCCACTGACCTGATAACAAGCAAGAGGGTGGTCGGGCGCAAGGGCTGCTGCATCTTGAATTATATCTAGATAGGGCAGCGCAGGTTTCACCATGATGATATCTGCGCCTTCAGCTACATCGCGTTGCTGGAGAATATCAATGTCAATGACCGTTACGACTAACAATCCGGGAACGTACGATTGCCCGTCGGGCAAGGCCCTTGGCCGTGGGTGGGAGCTGGTAGCATTTGCGGTCACCGAAGGAGGGTGCACTTCCAGCCGCCTCTCTAAAGTCCTCTGGAATTCAGCCTTGGTTCTTCAGATCCACGCTACGAAATACGCACCGGAAAGGTCCATACAGTGCGCTGGCAAACTTTGCCGAGTAACTCATCAGCGTGCACTTGTTTCCGTAGCCATTGTCAATCAATGCTCGCTTGATTGCCTTGATACGGCCGTCCATCATATCACTGGGCGCGACGCAGTGCGCTCCGGCCTTCGCGTACGAAAGCGCGACTTCGGCGATACGGGCTGCGGAGGGCGCTGGATTGATGGTTCCGTCGTCATGGAGGATACCGCAATGCCCATGCGAGGTGTATTCGCATAGACAGACGTCGCAAGCGATATACAGTGAGGGGTAGAGCGAGCGAAGCTTCTTGATAGCGAGAATGACAGGGCCATTAGGATCGTCCGCGGGCGTGCCTTTGCCGTCCTGTATTGCAACGCAACTCAACACATGGAAAGAAACAGAAGAGAGCACGCACCTTATCACATTTGAGTGGTACACCAAACAAAATTACGCTTGTGAGGCCCTTCTTCACCAGGGGACCAATGAATTCCTCCAACTTCTCGACACCCCAGCGACATTGACCAGGAAGGGAGTTAATCTCGACGCGGTCATGCTCGGAGTCCGTGATGAATATGGGGTACATGAACATTGACTTTGTGAGCGATCGCCGCGCTTGCCATGATCGCGAGAGCGGGTGCTGGTACCCTCCCTGGAGGACTGATCTGCGCAATATAGCTGGTTAGAGTTGTGTGCAAGTTATCCGAGAAGCTAGCGTACGAGATATCCAAAGAAGCCATTATGTTTTGGGGGAGTGGTGATGGTTCGCAAGTAAGTACGACTACCAGGAAGATGTACGGGAACTAGGCAGTATATTGAACCTGCCTGGCTTATACTGGTGTAATCGTTAGGGGGCTTTACGCGTTGGTTATCGAAGCAAGATGTGAGTCTTAGAGACCGTAGTAGCTTTATAAACAGACGTCCGGCTTTATCAGGTGGGAGCTCGGCGAGCCCAGGGTATATGTCGAGTGGGAGGCCGGTAGAGCGGTTAGCCAGAGGCTCTACATCATGACACGTTTCGTGCGAGTCCGTTCCCCGAGTGCTGAACGAACCCGCTTGATACACGACGGCCTGAGAAATCTGCATGCAGATATGTGCGGTGACATAACCATTAAGAGATCGTGGTACGCGGTAGCTCAGAGTAGACACTTCGTGGGAGCATATAAAGTGCATTGCATCTGCGTACGCAATCACTATCGGGAAGGGAGTCTCAAGTTAGTAGTACCTCACATAACGGCAGCTGCTTTACACCAAGTTACGCATACAAGTTCGAACTATGCAGAAGGTAAGCAGCAGTCGGAACGATACTGTCAGCCGTCGCGAGCTGATTACACAGGCGTCTATACACAAAATCTTGGGCGCTTTGATTGAAGAGTCAAGACTTGTAATAGATCTTTACATCTCTTCATTACTCTCTCCCACTTCAACGAACGAGTCAATCTCGTGAAGGGCGGCCGTGAGCCACCCCACATAACACGCGAATTGACTGCTTGAGAAACTACAGTTCCCGCCATGTCGTTTGCACCCCACGATCGTAAGTAGTCGACCATATAGCTGCAACCTGCTCGTCTGACTCAGTAATGATCTTAGTCACGACGTCCTTCAACTTCTCAAAGGAGGAGGAGAAGGTCATACAATTCTGGAGGGATATTGATGCGTTCCAGACAAGCTTGAAACTCTCTGAAGGACGACCCGAATACACTTTCTACGATGGGCCGCCGTTCGCGACCGGATTACCGCACTACGGACATTTACTTGCTGGGACCATCAAGGTGCGCTTTAGTTGATCTCATATGGAAAACTGTGGATTAAAGCTCGGTGGTGCTAGGACATCGTAACTCGACATGCGCACGTTAGCGGATTTCACGTAACGCGACGCTTTGGTTGGGACACACATGGTCTCCCAGTAGAACATGAGATCGACAAGAAGCTCGGCATCACTGGGCGAGACGACGTTATGAACATGGGAATTGACAAGTACAACGCCGAATGCCGCGCGATCGTTATGCGGTATTCGTCGGAATGGCGTGCAACTGTTGAACGCATGGGCCGCTGGATTGATTTCGATAATGATTACAAGACCCTTAATACGTCGTTCATGGAGAGTGTATGGTGGGCTTTCAGCGAACTGTTCAAGAAAGGTTTAGTGTACCGCGGACAGAGAGTAATGCCATACTCTACTGGATGCCTCACACCTCTATCGAATTTTGAAGCCGGCCAAAATTACAAAGACGTTAATGACCCCGCTGGTATGTTTGCCTGCTTTCTTGACATACGTGCGTCGTGCTCAGACCTCCGCAGTAACTGTCGCATTCCCTCTCGTTGACGATCCGAAGACCTCTCTTCTCGCATGGACAACTACGCCCTGGACACTTCCTTCTAACCTCGCCCTTTGCGTCCACCCCGACTTCACATACATTAAAATTCACGACGAGCAACATGATCAAAACTTCATTCTCTACGAAGGCCTTCTACGCACGCTATATAAAGATCCCAAAAAGGCGAAATTCAAGAAGCTTGGCACATTCAAGGGCTCGGATTTGAAAGGCTGGAGATACGTTCCTCTGTTTGAATACTTCACGGAACAGGTGCGTCAGCTCCTTAGGAGATCACCGATATGACATCAATTATATTTGCCTAGTACGAGGACCGAGCGTTCCGCGTTCTCAACGACACATACGTTACTGCTGAAGATGGTACTGGTATCGTCCACCAAGCTCCCGCCTTCGGTGAAGACGATTACCGTATTTCACTCGCCAACGGGATATTACGTGCCGACGAGATGCCTCCTTGTCCCATCGACGATGCCGGCAGGTTCACGAGTGAGGTGTCTGATTTCGTTGGTCAGCACGTGAAGGTCCGTCGAGATGTTCTGTTTCTTCTGATACGAGCTGAGCATGTTTGACAGGCGGCCGATAAAGATATTCAGAAAGTGCTAAAGACCAAAGGCCGGTTGATCGTACAGTCAACCATAAATCACTCGTACCCTTTCTGCTGGAGGTTCGTGTCCCGCATCAGTTCTGTTATCTTTATGCTGACGTTACGTTTTTAGATCTGGGACACCACTCATCTACCGTGCGATCCCAGCGTGGTTCGTCCGTGTGACACCTATCGTTGACCAACTCGTTTCTAACAACAAGGGAACACGATGGTACGCAGCTATTGGCTACACGATATCAGAATTATATTAAAGATCTTGTCACAGGGTACCGCAAAACGTGGGCGACAATAGGTTCGGTAACTGGCTCGCAAACGCCCGGGACTGGAATATCTCGAGGAATCGTTACTGGGGAACGCCCATTCCTTTGTGGGTGAGCGAAGACTTCGAAGAGGTCGTATGTGTTGGCTCCGTGGAAGAGCTTGAGAAACTGTCTGGAGTCAAGGGTGTTACCGACCTACACCGCGACAAGATCGACCACATTACCATCCCGTCGAAACAGGGCAAGGGCACTCTTAAGCGTATCGAAGAGGTTTTCGACTGTTGGTTCGAATCTGGAAGGTATGTATTTCCGGCCCCGAGCTCCTCGCATTGCTCACTCTGTTGCGCTATCCAGCATGCCATACGCCCAGCAACACTATCCCTTTGAGAAGAAGGATAGCTTCGAAAAAGATTTATTCCCAGCCGACTTTATCTGCGAAGGTATTGACCAGACGCGAGGTAATCTACGAGTTTGTCCACACTTCGAGATTACATTGCTGACTAAGTATACATAATCTAGGATGGTTCTACACGCTGCTTGTGTTGTCAACACACTTGTTTGGCAAGGCACCCTGGAAGAATGTGATTGTGACTGGTCTTGTGCTTGCTGCGTAAGTGTAGCCTTCGCGTTGAGAGATCCATAATGTTGACCTTCCCTATCAAGCGATGGCAAGAAAATGAGCAAGAGTCTTAAGAACTATCCAGACCCCAACCTGATCATCGACCAGTACGGTGCCGACGCCACACGGTCAGTTTATCATCCCCTTACCACCGAGGGCTTACACTCACACCATACACAACTCCAGAATGTTCTTGGTCAACTCCCCCATCGTGCGTGGAGATAACCTCCGGTTCCGTGAAGACGGTGTCCGGGAGGTAGTCTCGCGCGTGCTACTCCCCTGGCTCAACTCCTTCCGATTCTTCCTCGGTCAAGTCGCGCTTCACCGCAAGACTGGCGCCTTCGACTTCAAGTACAACCCTCACGCCTCAGTATCGAATAACGTCATGGACCGCTGGATCCTCGCCCGGTGTCAATCCCTCATCAAGCTCGTCAGAGAAGAGATGGCGGCCTACCGGTTGTACACTATCATCCCCCGGTTACTGGATCTCATTGACGAGTTGACGAATTGGTATATCCGATTCAACCGCCGTCGTCTAAAGGGCGAAGACGGTAAAGAGGATACTATCTCTGCTCTCAACACCCTCTTCGAGACATTATTCACTCTCTGCCGCACAATGGTTCGTCTACTAGGCACGATACTACGCGAGCATGCACTGACACTATATGTTAGTCTTCATACACTCCCTTCATCACAGAGAACATCTACCAGTCCCTCCGCCCATTCATCCCTGAAGACCCGAAGGCAGGTGACACAAGATCGGTACATTTCCTGCTGTTCCCCGAGGTCAAGGAAGAATACTTTGACGTGGTCATCGAGCGTCAAGTGAAAAGGATGCAGACCGTGATCGAGCTCACCCGTGTGCTCCGCGAGAGACACAACCTGTCGCTCAAGGTACATCACGGCCTATTCACAATCTTATACGCATCACCTAACCAGGATTTGCTAGACACCCCTGCGTGAGCTGCTCGTGTTCCACCCTGACGCCGAGTGGCTCGAGGATGCCAAGTCGCTGCAGCGCTACATTCAATCCGAGCTGAACGTGCGAGACGTCATCTTCACTTCCGAAGAGTCAGCCTCCGGCGTACGGTACAGGGCTGTCGCAGACTGGGCCGTGCTCGGCCGGAAACTGCGCAAGGACCTCGCGCGGGTCAAGAACGCACTGCCCAAGGTCACCAGCGAAGAGATTAAGGGCTACGTACAGACAGGGAAGCTGACGGTGGATGGCATCGAGCTCGTTGAGGGAGACCTCACCGTGCAGCGCTACATCGAGCTGCCGGCGACCGCCGAGGCGCAGTACGCAACGCACACCGACAACGATGTCGTCGTCCGGCTCGACATCCTCGTTCACCCTGAGCTCGCGGGCGAGTGGCTCGCACGAGAGCTCATCAACCGCGTGCAGAAGCTGCGCAAGGCCGCGGGGCTGCAGGCCACGGACGATATCGACATCTTCTATACGTTTGAGGAGGGCTCTGGTGCGGAGCTGCTCGATGCGCTCAAGGAGCACAGCGAGACCATCCAGAAGACGGTACGGGGTCTTCCGAGGGACATCAGTCATAAGAAGCCTGGACAGAAGGCCCTCATCGAGCAGGAGCAGGAGGTGGCTGATGTGAAGTTCATCCTGACGTTGGCCAATCTCTAAGGCGGACATGACGGAGAGAGTGGGAAAGAGAATAAGAAAACATGTATTAGAGTCAGTGTAGCATATCTAGAATACAACAGTCTACTTCCGCGTGCATGATCATCGCTTGGACGAGCCGAACCCGCTGAAGCCCATCATCTGCATCATGTCGCCGTCAACGGCCTCCTTCGCGAGCTGCACTTGCGCCTGCTCCTTCTGCGCCTTCTTCTGTGCCTTCTTCTCTGCTCGTATGGCCTCCTCGCGCGCACGCACCTCCGCGAGGCGCTGCTCGAAATCGAACGTTTTCGCACTTGACGCCTCCCGCGTCTTCTCGCGGAGGTACGCGATTCGTGCGCGAACTTGCTCGACAGTCGATCGTTCGATGCGCGTTGTCTGCCCGAGCGCGCGGAGATCTATTATACATGCATGCACAACGCATGCGCACAGTCAGCGCACACAGCATGAAGAGAGAGGGCAAGGAATGGAGCACGCACGCGCACGACCGTTAATGTGGTCAAGGTAGCCGGTGCTGTCTTTATACGTCCTGTTACATGTCTCGCAGTAGAACCCGGGGACACCGGGGCCCCGCCCACTCGAGTTCTGCACAACCATCGTCTTCCCAAGGTTCTTGTCCAGGTCGAGGGAGCCCTCTCTACGCTTCATGAGCTCCGTCGGTTTCGGTAGGTCATCCTTGCGGGCACCCTTGCGTGGCCGCTTGCCTGTGTTCGTAAGTGAGATGTCTGTAGGTAAGAGCCGCGAGGGGAATAAAGCGACGACGCACCTTGCTTCAGCCGTTCCTCATTCTCCTGCATACGCTCCCTCTCCTCCAAGTCCTTCTGTTTGGCCTTCTCGGCATACTCCTCCTTGTCCCATTTCTTTCGAAAATCGGTGTCGGATGCCCTTGTGGCATACGCACCACCCGTGCCCGTGCCCGACATTTTGTCGCAAGTGATAGATTGTACAGATGGAAGATGGCTGTTACAAGCGAGCAAGCATCTCGGGAGGCGTCACTTTGCGGTCCAATGTGCAGCGCCACGAAGCAGCATCCTGCCTGATAAAGCAGGTGAAAGCGCTCAAGCACTATCCGTCTCGCCGATCCTCCACTGTCTAGACTTTTACGAAGTTGATGATAATACTAATACGGGAAACATGGTTCAGTCGAATTCCAGCTATATATTCTCGTCATAGTATGAGCATTCATGTTTCCCAGCTATATCTTCATACTCTCCGCATCCTCAGCACGGTCCAGAGCTTGCCATATGAGCACAACCTGTTTCGAGGGCTCAAGGTGGCCCGTAATGCATGTATCCTGCTAGTTGTTGATTCACTCTAACCCACCGCGCACTGACTTTCTTTCAGGGGTTTCCCTTTCATTTGAGATGTATCAGCTGGATTATGCTCGGATCTGTATGACTCGTATAACTTTGAGCTTCTGCAGCTACTGTGCATTTCGCTCTCGGAGAGCGGCCGTCTAGTCATGCCGCGCAACCATCGCTAACTCTCATACCTGCGGCAGACCATGGGCAGCACACGGCAATACAATTTGAGCCATACGCTCGTCCTATGCTTACAATGTCAGAGTGAATGCAATCATGACGGTGTCAAACAGTGCGAATATGATGGTCGAGATGAAATACAACAAAAAATAGAACGTAGCCCAGCCATACATCCCATTCTCCGTTTACTCTTCCGGCACCTCAATCTCGCCCGAGTTGATCGAGTCAATGATGTCGTGGGGTGGCTGGCCATCGACGGTGCAGCCAACGCTCTGCGCTGTGCCGAGGATCTCCTTGGCGCCACCAGCAAGGTCCTTTGCGAGCGATTTTGATCGCATTGTGCGTGCGATGTCGAACACCTCGTCGAGGGTGATGTTGCCGCTGTGCTTGATGTTTTTCTCCTTCTTGCGGTCACGGGGGGGCTCTGTACCCAAACCTCAGTATAAGATATCACGAGATATTCTGAGTAAACGCACCCTTGAGGGCCTTGATGACCAGGGAGGATGCGGAGGGAACGACGGCAACCTGTGCTTGACGGTTCTGGATCGTAAGCTGGACGGTCACACGCAGACCCTTCCATGCACCAGTCGCCTTTGCGATATCTTCTCCGACCTTCTTCGGTGACTACTCATATACAGGTCGTAAGCACACATTGTCCTACACGTTCTATACGGAGAGATGCACGCACCAGACCCAGAGGACCGATTTTGGGCGCGAGTGCTGATGAGGCACCGACTTCACCACCGGTCGCCCGCAGGTAGATGATCTTGATTTCGTTGGGGTCCTATGAAAGTCGCACGTTCAATACTATAATCTATCTAGCTGTTCAGACAATAAACATACGATCTTGGGGGCCATGGCGTAAGGAGGGTGCGGTGGTGGACGGTGGAGGGGGCGGACTCGGTATGCTACAGAATTTGGGCAAGCGGATTATGTCAGCAGTCTGAGTGTGGCAGAGACACTGAAATAAAGTTCAAACTGCGCTGATGGAACTGTACAGAGCGCAGAGGCCGCCTCCGATGACGCACGTGATCATCGATTCTCCCATCACCTGATCGCACGTGCGATAAGCTTGGCTCGGGAAGCAGCCGGCCCGTGCAGGCCTTGGGGTAAGAATTTATTCATGCGGAGAGTCCGAGGCTAAGTGTTCGTACTTGTCTCTAACTCGTCCGTACTGCGAGCACCTTCGACGGCGATGGGTGCATGGAACAACCAGAGAGGGTCAGATTGCCGGAGAACTTCGAGGACATAGATGTTGATGTTATGGCGCAGCTCGTCGGTGCGTTTACCGTCTATTTCCATCTCGTCGCCTTTTCTGACACTTCCTTGACATTGTGGGTGCTATTCCAGCCGACATGTTGGTACGGCTCATGACCCACAACGACATGATACCTCTATCACCGTGCGCATACACCAAATCTTCCAGGTATCAACGTTCCATACCTGCTCACGCTCTGAATTCCATTTCGTGTCTTGCACAGTGAAGCCGTCACTCGCTTCCACTCCCGCTCAGCCCCAGGGATCTCCGTTTTAGACTACCTCCGCCGTATTGTACAATTTACCAGGGCTGAGGTATGTCTAACGTGCTTGTCTCGTTTGCTGACCTGACCCCGACGTCTCCTATACAGAGGGTCTGCCTGCTAATCACACTGCACTATATCGATCAAATATGTACTCGTATCCCGACATTCACGCTCTCCTCCCTCACTTGCCATCGATTCGTTATCACATCCATCGCCGTCTCAAGCAAAGCCCTTTGCGATGCATTCTCGACAAACAACCTGTATGCCAGAGTGGGAGGTATCCCGGTCGGCGAGCTCAACTTGCTCGAACGGGAATTCCTCCGGATGATTGACTGGCGACTCACAGTACGTATTCTATGATATCACATCTTCGTCGTCCCTGACTCTCACTTGCTGCTAGTGCACGCGCGAAGTCCTACAAGAGTATTATGCCAGTCTCGTCCGGACTCACAGTGACGGCAAGTTTTACATCGTCAGCGACCAATCCAATAGCAGCAACTCGTCGGATAGCGAGATGGATTACGAGGTTCCCTCTTCACGTCCCCCTTCTCGAGTCGTTGCCCCCGGTCCTCCCCAAGCTTCCACCATCCTCGTCGAGACCGCCACCGTTTCACCAGAGCCTCCACAGCCCCCGACGGTGGAGCAAAATATGGCGTTCGCGGAGTTTCGGCAGCAAGGAAAAGGAGGTTACGGCTGAAGTTCGTTAGCCTGTCATGGGCCTCACGTTCGCGGCATTCGCCCTGTGGCGAAATTCTCAGCTCAGGTGAGTGCGATTACGATGGGCGTACCCTGCCATCTATATTTGTCTTTTCTCCTCAATTAACAAGGGGTGCTGACACGATAGGCCCGATCCGCGGTTGTCTTTTCCAGCTCTACGGCAGAATTGCCCACCGTTCCAAGCTCTTATATTTCTGTACCTCACAGGGACACTACAGTACTCCTCGCTACCTCTCTTCGGTTCCCCTTGTCTCTCTCTCATCCCTACGCAGCCACACACAGACAGCATACATACGCATACATACGTTTTGTAACCACGGAATCACCCGCACGCACGTATTTATCATTGCATCACATTGCATCACCCGCTCTGCTTCCGCCCGTCCGACGCTCGCCACGGACACTTGTGCGCGACTGACCACATCCGCACGGCGGCCGCCCCAATGTCACTTGCGTATCAGCTCCCGCCGCGCACGCCGCGTGCTACAATCGTCACCCCTGCGCCTGCCCCGTGCGTGTCTTTGCCCTCTCGTGCAGTTTTTCGCCCTCTCCGGTGACGTGTAGCGTGTTGTCTGGCGCGTTATTCCCTTACCCGTGGTCCCATGGGCGCACCCGCCTGACGATGCCGCCTTACTCATCGGCCATAAGTCCCGCCTGAAGATAACGCGGTGAGTGCACATGCGTACATCCGAAGCGCGCCATGCGTACCTCCACAGTCAAACCGTATTCCGAGTGCGTGCCGTGCTTTATTGAATTCGTGCTTCTTTGTTTTTCAATCAATAAGAAAGCTCGGCCGCCGCGCAAGGTGAAGTTGCAGGATGGGATGTGGGACGACAGTATTTGCGATGTACGTACAAGTAGACAATAATGATAGGATACACTGCGAAAAGAATCGAGTTATACACGAAGCACAGATCTCAAACTCTCTAAGGGCGTGGCAGGAAATGAAGATCGACGCTGCTGCGCCTGAGTTCACAGTCGACGTCGACGGTGACGAAACCAAATCAGCCAATCACACAGAACGCGATGCATGAACGTTAACTGTTGCTCATTTAAAAACACAAATCAGGAAAAACAGAAAATTGAGTGGTACGGCACAATACAAAACGTTTACGGCTTGCGGAACAACGCCAGACACCGACAGCAAAGGCAGCGGTGAGGGCAGGGTGGAAGGGGGAGTGAAAAGGGCGGATCGGATTGGATGAAGGGGATTGTGTGAAGGGATGGGGCGGGGGAATTTGGATTGAATGAAGAAGGGGGGTGGAAGAAGAACAAGTGGGCTACGATATTCGAACAGCAAGGAGCGGGTTGGTTTGAGCATCGGGTTCAGAAGGACGGTGGCAGTGACGGTGCGTGCGGAGATACGATTACGGGGGCTGGCTAAGGTTGCGAGGACGGACGAGGGGCTTGAGAGTGCATGGCAAGCAGCAGGGTGTACACTGCAAAGGGGTGCAGAGGTGCAGAGGTATGCGGTAGGAGAGGGGGTGAGGATGGGGGAGCAAAGGAGGCACCGAGCGACGGCGGCGACAAAACAGAAGAACAGGGGGGGAGGTGGGACTAGTCATACACAAACTAATAAAACTTTTCGTAACAACTTTTTGTGTCCATTTCCATTCCTAAATTTCCGCGGCGCGAACAAGTGGGGGGTGCAAGGAAGTATGTGTAAGGTGTATGCGTATATGCGTATGGGGGCGTGCGATGCAGTGGGGGAAGAAGCAGAAGCAGAAGAGGGCAAAGGAGCAAGGGCACGAAGAGTCCGAGAGTCCATTGGGAGGAGGAACAAACAACGACTGAGCAGGCGAAACAAGAGAGGCGAGAAAGAGAGCACAGGGAAGACGATCACCGCCTGAGCGCAGACAACATCTTCGCGAGCGCATTGATCTGGCCCTTCTGCACCTTCCTCGGCGAGCCCGCCACATCTCCCTCCTCGCTGCCATTCGCGTTCGCGAGGTCCGTCGCGCTCGCGCTCGCAGGCCGCTCCGAGATCGTATCGAGCCCGTACGCGTTCGCCTTTGGTTTCTTGTGCGTCTTGCGTTGTGGGGGTGCGCTGTATGTCACGTTCTCGGGGTCGATGTGTTGTTGTCGTGGGACCTCGTGCAGTTCCCAGGCGTGCCCGTCCATGACTATCAATATCATCCCACAATCAGCATCTACTTCCTCCTCAAATGAACAGACCGAAGCCACTCACACTTGACATTAGCAGGCAACCGAATCTCCTTCCCATTCGCACGAATCGTCTGGCCCATAACCGGCGCCGGCGGGGCCGCATCCGCCTTCTTCGCAGCCCCAGTCCCAGCGGACCGCCAACTGGCATTCGACACGCTCGTAGCAGTAGTAGATACGCTCCTCACGCTCCCATTCGAGTACCTCGTGAACGCACTCGAGCTAGCGCTGCTCGACGCCATCGAGCTCCTCCAATTGCTGCTCGCAGTCGACGCGGACATCACAGACACCTGCGACGCAGACGCCGCCGGCGACCGCTGCTGCTGTTGCATTTGTTGCTGCTGCTGCAATTGTTGCGAGAGCTGTTGAGAGTGGGGCTGTTGGGAGGAGTGTGGTTGAGCAAGCTGCGATTGTGATTGTGAAGATGGAGATGGTGCATGTGACGCCGAAGACGATGAGAGCTGCGCGCGCGCGTTCGCAACGGTCGCATCGGAATGGACAGTCGACACGGACGAGACAGTATGTTGCGACGACGACGCGTCAGAGGCGAGCGAGCCCGCGTACGGCGAGGACGACGCAGACGCAGAATAAGCCGAGTACCGCAGCGACGACGGGGCGCGCAACGACGATGATGCCGACGAAGACGACGAAGCATAGCGCACGGGTGCAGCAGACGCGGAGGTCGCAGAAGAAGAACGAAGGGGAGACGAAGAAGAAAGCACGTCGGCGTTCCGTCTCCGGCTCGTATCAGCAAACGCACTCACCGTCGACGCCCCCCACATGCCCTCGCCCGGATCCGCGCGCGCGACGTACCTGCCCCCTCCCGCTCCCCCTGCCCCGGCCCTGCGCTCAAGCGACGCAACGCTCGAGCTGCCCGAGCCTGGCGGCTGGAGGTACGGGGACCGCTGTTGTTGGTACGGGTGGTTGCTGTTATTCTGAGCGAGGATGGAAGTGTTCGTGTGGTTACTGTTGTTGTTATAGGTAGAGTTGTGAATGGGAGTGGCGTTATGTGAGTGTGGGTGGGAGTGGGGGTGTGGGGGGAGAAGATGGCGCGGGAGCGAGGACGTGGATGAGGACGACAGGAACGAGGACGTCGATGCCGGTTTCGGCGCATCGAGGCCCATAATCAGGTTCGCGACATTGTTCACAGTCGCACTCGGCCCCTGCCCTCCTTGGCTTCCTCCTTGGCCTCCCAATCCTCCTTGGCTTCCTTGACCGCCCGTCATAACCTCCTTCGCAAGCACCCCATTCCCGCTAGAGCTATTACTCTTCCCAAAGCCCAACTTCCACTTACTCGGCTTCTTCGTCATCATCGGCTGATTCTGGCTCTCCTTCTCCTTCTCCTTATGCTGCTGCTGTTGCTGTTGCTGTTGCTGTTGGTGGTGAAGGAGGTTCTGCTGCTGAGACATCGACATCGGCACGAGCGCAACAGGCGGGGGCGCCATCGCCGCAACCGCCGTCGCAGCCCCAAACATCCCTCCTCCAAGTCCGCCGCTGTGATGATGGCCTCCAGTGGGTGAAAGCGGCGACGAGCGCGACGTCCGGCTGATCTCGCGCACCAACGCCTGACTCGCACTCGCGAGCACCTCAAGCGTCTGGTCCTGCACCGCCGCCGCGTTCGCACTCGCGGCAGCAGCAGCGCCCTTGCCCTTACGCGCACCACGTTTGCGTCTCTTGGCCTGCGACGCACTACGCGAGCCCATCGACTCCCTCTCCGCCTCCTCATTATCATTGTCCACCTCATTCTCATTCTCCTCGTTCTCCTCACCCTCCTGGTCCAACACCGCCGGCAACCCTCCAATCCCCACCCCTCCAATGCCCATCCCCGCAATCCCTCCAATCCCAATCCCAAGTCCAGACTCGCCAACCCAACTGGCCCTAGGGTTCGCCAACAAACTCTCCTCCCGACTCCCCGCCGCGCTCCCGCTCCTCAAGCTCGGTCTCCTCGAGTGCGGAACACTGCTCAACCGATGTCCATGCATATCCGCCAAGCTCAGACTCAAACTCGGCATCCTCGCATGGCCCGGTCTCACCGCGCCCACTGCTGATGGTTGTCGCGGCGGGCTCGGAGCAAGCAAATCCGGCAGCCCCCTCGCCCACGCGCCAAACTCGCGCGCAGACGCACGCTGCGAGTCATCATTCGCACTGGGCAGGATGCAGAAGACGCGCGAGCACAGAAAGTCGGCGACGGCGGGGGTCATGCCTGCGAAGCGCGAGAGGAAGAAGCCGGTCGGGTTCTGTCGGTAGAGCGTGAAGGAGTGGCAGACGCCTTCGGTCGTGTCTGTCCAGGGGTTGTAGTGGTACAACCTACACGCGGGTAAGCATTCGTCAGATGCAGCCGATTAAATGTGGAGGAGGGACTCACATGTTGATGAGGACGATCCCGAGCGACCACACGTCCGCCGCGCGCGGCATGTACGTCGGATGCAGGTTGTTGCGGCACTCTACGTTATCATCAGCCTTCATTGGCCACACCTCACGAAAAAAAACGAGGAGAGACGCACCATAGCTCATATACGGCGCACTCCCGCAGTCCATATCCGCCGAATGCACGTCCGTCGTGCTCAGCCCAAAATCCGTGAGCTTCACGACCACCTTCCTCTCCCTCCTCACAACCATCTCCACCACCTCCCCTTTCTCTCCCTCACCTCCTTCCCTCTCCTCTCCCTTTTCTCCATCTCCCGTGCTTCCTCTCTCACCACGTTCTTTCTCACCACGCTCAACGGATCCCCGCTTGCGCGGCTCCCTAACCTCCAACACCCCATCCGTAACAATAAAATTCTCCGGCTTAATATCCCTATGAAAAACCCCATGCTCATGGCACGTCGCGACCGCATCGCACATCTGGCCAAACATGCTCGCCACGAGCTTAAGACGCGTCCGGCCCAGCAGGCTCGCCGCGCTCAGGCTGCCCAGCAGGCTCGGCGTCGGCGGCGTGCGTGCGCTGCAGGCGGATTCTTCCGACGACGACGGCGGTGACGACGAAGGAGTCGACGATGACGAAGGAGACGAAGACGAGGAGGGATGGAGGGAGGGGTGGAGGGTGGAGGAGGATGGGAGAGGGGAGGCAGGCTCGTAATGATCACGCGCCTGCTCGAGGAAATAGAACAGGTCTTCGCCGGGCACGAACTCGAGCAGGAGCAGCAGGAACGACGGGGTGTCGAGCACCCTGTGCAGCGACACGATGTTCGGGTGCAGCGGGAGGCTCTGGTGGATCTGTGCCTGCGTTATCCATCCAACATTAGTTCACACATTATACAGTGGAAGGAAAGAAGGGTAAACGCACCTCGAAGATCTGCGCAGCCAAAGCATCCGCATCGAGGTTCGCCTTGCTCAACAGCTTAATCGCATACTCGCGCCCATACCTGCTCTCCTTCTCCATCTCCTTCTCCCTGCGCTCCGTCCACTCCTCACCATGCCCATCCATGCTCATATCAAGATCCGCCCCATCATCCTCACACCCATGCCCGTCAGATGAAGCCGACACATTGTCACTCTCAGCGCCAACGCGCTCGCGCACGAGGTACACAACCGCATAACTCCCCGTGCCCAACCGCCTCACGACCTCGAACGTCCTTGCCGGTTCCTCAGGCGACGGCACCGCGATGCTCGACGTCCGTTGGCTCGCTGCCGGTTGTTGTTGTTGTTCCTTGACGACAGCAGGCGCACGAAGATCGCGCTCGCGCTCGTCGTGTTGCAGGAGCGGCGGGATCGGAACCCGACGCACAAGCTCGCCCTGCAGACGCAAGCCCTCTCCGATCCTGTCTCCAGGCGAGAGTACATCAAGCACGTCGTCCGCCGAGAACGCAGACGAGCGCGTGCTGACGTCCGTGTCCGTATGCGCTAGAGCAAGCGCGAGGGCGGGTGCAGGAAGGGGAAGGGGCGGACGGGCGACGGGGACAGGTGCGGACGGGAGGTATGGCGAGCGGGGCGGTTTGGGCGAGGCGAGGGCTGTACTGGGGAATGGGTATGCGGTGGGGATGGACGGTGTTGGTGGGAGCGAGGGCGAGGCGGATGAGCTGGAGGGCGAGGAGGGGAATGCGGTCGTTATGGAGAGGGGGAGCGGGGAGTGGGCAAAGGCGGCTGGGATGGAGACGCGCCGTTCGATGCGCTTCTGTGGAGGCGGCGGCGGCTGCGATGATGCTGACGCTGACGCTGGGGATGCGGAGGCGGTTGCGGCGACGGTTGCTAGCGGCGAGGAGGGTGCATGGTGGGCTGCGCCTGGGGACGATGCTTGCTGCTGCTGCTGGTGTTTGTTGGAGCGGGGGCCGCGGTTCTTGGGCTTCGAGGTCGTGATAGAGAGCGGGGGAAGCTGGACAGAGTATTGCAACATTTGGAAAATGCAAAGGGTTCGTTAGAGAAGCAACGGAGACGGGAAGAATTGATGATATGATGTATGATGGTGGATGATTGGATGGGTGGTTAATGAAGCGATGGCTGGTTGGGAAAGAAAGTAAGGGAACAAGCAAAACTAGGTGTGCGGATGTGTAGCCTATGTGGGGGAGATGTATGTACGGTACAGGGGTCGGATATGCGGTGGCTGCGCTCTGATCTCCTGGATGCGAGAGTGGGAGGGAAGAGGGGAGGGGGGTGGAGGGACGATTAGAGGGTGCTGCGTGCGATGATATGCATACGACGGTGTACGAGGAGACTGGTGGGGAATCCGATAGAACTAGAGTTGCCTGTGTTGCGAGCGAAGGGTGGTGGGTGAAAAAAGGAAGAAGAAGAAGAATGGTCTGCCTCGTCGGGGGAGAGAGATGAGATGAGTGTCGAGCCAAAGCCTGTGTGTGAGGAACAGCTCTCGAGCAGACGACAGGGCTCGAGAGAGAGAGCGGGGCCTGTGCTGCTGTGTGTGCTGCTGTGTGTGGTGGGGGTGAGAAGCGGGAAAGCCGATGTGCGTGAGTGACCAGTCGTCGTGTGCAGGAGTAGCTGCGTTTGACGGACGACGTTGGAGGGGCGGTCGTGCACGGTACTACGGACGGTGAGGACGGGACGGGCAGAGGCAAGTTGACGGGGGAGGACGAAGGTAGGATGGGAGGAGCGGAGATTGAAACGGGGAAGGGATAAGGATGCACACGGTCAGAGGGAGCATATGCTACGCGCGGAAGCGATCGTGGGAGACGCACCGAGCACGAATGCGACCGAGCCGGCGACGGGCGGTCGGTGGTGGCGGAGGCTGCGGTGGGCGAGAGGTGCGCAGATGCGAGGTGTTGTGTGGCGAGCAGGCGAGGAGGGGGGCGAGGGAGAGGGAGAGAGCGAGAGGGACGGGCGAGGGAAACGGGCGAGAGCGCACTGAGAGCACACTCAAACAGACGCAGGGGGGAACGGCAATCGCAGACAGCCTCGCACAGGAACAAGCGAAAGAGAGACGCCCCCCTCGCAGGCGTTGTTGTTGTCGGTGCGTGCAGCGCATGGATGTGACGGGTAGCGTGGTGGAAGCACATGCTGCGGTGAGCATGCGCATCTTTCAGCGGACAGGCGAGCCGGGTGCATCGCCCGTCCACGCAGGACGCCTCCATATGGCGCACACCACCCAACCACGCCCGCACTCGTCCCTCCCACATGCAACACTCACTCACAGTGTGCACGAACCCCAGCCTTTACCTTGCACCCGCCAATCACCCACATCATTCACTGCATCTCACGCGTACACGTACATTCCACCGTGGCCGCGGCTCCGTCAACCTTCATCCCCCTCGCGCCAAGCGCGCTCACTCCCACCCTCGCGCCAAGCCTCTCACTGTCCACGCTGGCCACGCTGGCGAAACCTCGAACCATCCGAATATTCGACCACGCAAGCCGCCGGGTCAACCGCAGCCACGGAAGCTTCACCGCGCACAGCCCATCCGTCAGTTGATGTACCTGCGTGAGAGCCGAAGCGTGTGTGTACCACCCCAGTCTCATCCTCGCGCGCCCCATCACCATCCCTCCCCTTCTCAATCACGCCCCAGCCGCCGGTACACACACTGCCCTCCCACGCCCGCTCGCCTCCGCAGCCGCGGCATCCTCCGCCCACCACAACCACAACCAACCTTCTTCACCCTCCCTTCCCGCGCTCGCCACCCATCCCAGGCTTGCCTACCGTACCCACACAGATCAGCCCTTGCAACAGAACTTCGCCCGGTCACGGACACGCTGCGCTGTTGCGTCGCGCGATAATCACGATGTCAACAGCCCGTGGCGATGCGAGTATGTCCGGAAATCTGGAAGTCCATTATCCCCAATACCAACTACAGTACGACACACTCTAATCTGTCGCCGTGCGCACGTCGTCCTCGGCCTCCGTCTACAATACGCGATTATACGATTGTACCGTAGGCGCAGCAGCAGCACGCGCGGTGTATCCTCGGCACGAACGGCACGCCAGATACTCAAACACTCAAACTCCAGGGATTCGCAATACACTACCACCGTCCGTTACCACCGGCACTGCTTCTCAATCTACTGTACGCGTCTCAACCACCCTGTCCGACACCACACCGCCCGTCTCATCCATCTAATCCTTCCGCACCTGCGAAGACAAAACACATCCGCCAAGCAGGCACACCACCACGCCCTCCTCTCCGCTCCCCGCCACACACCACACACCACACGCGCAGCCGTACCTGCACTAACACTAACACTAACCGTGCCTGTGTTGCAATCACCCGTCCGTCCCATATGCTGATCCATCCACCTTCATCATAATGAATCTCCCCCTGCCTTTCTTCCATACTGCTCTCATCCGTTCTTCCGCTCTGTGCTCATCGCTCTTACTTCACTTCACTATATCAGAGCACAGCACAGCAAACAGCGTCACACGACAGCCCCGCCCCGGCGGCCCGCTCGCTCGACGGCAATGAAGGACCTGACAGGCACCCGTACCGCCGTGGCGCGGCGTGGTGTTTTCTCGGATGCGCACCGCGTGCGTTCTTCTTGTCCCCTGTCTCCTGCTGCACATCGAGTTTCTGGAACACGCGCACGGAGCGTAATGTCCGGCTCGAGGATGCAAAAATACGGCACGTCGAATGCATCATGCACATGTCGGTTTTACAGTTTACAGTACGGTACTGCAGCATGCGTCGTAAAACATCATGCACTGTGGACGCCTTCCACATTCTGGAACACTCCCGCACACACTCATGTTCGACGCCCTTGGCAGACTGGCGCGACACGCACGACGGGCGGAGCCCCAAACCGAGAATGTCCGGCTCGAGGACGGCACACCCGTGGCACGTCGCGAGTTTGGCATTTGGCGTTTTGGGTCGACAGGTGCGTGTGTCTGCTGTCTGCCGCTGTCTGTCTATCCGGTAGTGTGTGTCGGTGCGGATCAGGGACGGGTGTACTGTACTGGTGTGCCGGTCGGCTTGCGGGCTGGCGATGTGTGGTCAATGTGGTCCGCCCGCCCGCCCGACTCGTGTCTCGGATAGATTTGCTACCGCTGCCTCATCGGCACCGGCTCTGAAATGTCGACGGACGGAGGCAGATACCGTACTTGCGCACAGTGCTCATCATCATCATTGGATTATCAGCGGCGCAGGTCGGATCTCGTGCAATGACCAGCATGCCGCCTTGCCCAGCCAAGCACATCACAGTTACACTTACTTCCAAGGCTTAGATCAAGCACGGTGTACCATAAACCCCGTCTACGTGTACACTGCCGTACGCACCGCGGGGCGAGGGGCGAGGGGCTGACACACGCTTTGCACGTCACTCGACGCTTGCACGGCGTGCGTGCGTGAGGGCACTCACGTACGTACGGGGAGACGCAGGACGGTAAACTGCGAGTGCAATGCGCACATACGTCCAACGGAGGCAGATCAGACAGCACTGTACTGGCGATCAGACCCGTCCGTTCTGCCTCCGCGACCGCTACGAATACTGTACGGTAATGTTGGTGTACCGATCACGCGTTCGTTCGACGCTTGATTGAATACAGTACAGAAATGATACAGTACGTATTTAGAGTGTAGACTACCCAAATGCACGATGATATTTATATATGAACACGAATACACGTCGAGATCGAGAACCCGGACCTGCGTCGTTCGTTCGTTCGGCCAGCCATACGGTCCGAGCACCACATACAGTCCCAGTCCGTCCTTTCCTGTAACAAAATAGGCAAACCCGACGTCTGTCGGAGAGCGCGCGAACTCGAAGCGGACGTGCATAGAGTACAGTACAGTACTGTATAGAGTACCGAAGTTCGTACGTACGAACCCCACGCGCGATCTCTACGCGCGATCGTCGCAGCGCACCGTGGCACAGCTTTACTCTAAACCATCTCATCTCATCTCTCCCATACCGACTCTGCATCAACACCGACTCTGCATCAACCACGAGAGCGCAGGAGCACGAGACGGGTGTCACGCGCGCGCGCACACGACACCCAAAAACCTCGTCGACGGCGACGGCGATCTCGACTGAACAGAACAGAAAAGTACGCACGCACGTCTGTCCCCGCGTGCGCGAGCTACCGCACGGAGTCGCAGAAGAAGAACCCTGTGTGTCACGCTTTTCGGCGTGGCTTCTGCGGCTTCTCGAGCTTCGACCGTGCGCACGCTCGCACGTACGTATTGCACGTATGCACAGCCTTGCTTCTTCTATTGCTAGTGGATGGCCAGAAGCTGGCTTTGTGTGACTATGCAAACTTCTTGTATGGCTGAGCGAGCTAAAGTTGGGCTTGCCCGTGTATGGACTGGCCAGCTGGCGGGGCGCTGGGGAAGTGGGAGGACGATTCGGGTAGTCGCGCGGTCGAGGGCTGCCCTGCGGTGCGTGCGTATGTTGTTGTCGCGCCACATCTCGCCGACGGAAGCGCGATATGTGTGTTGGTGGGTGTCGTGCGGTGTCGTGCACGGGGTGCTCGAGAGATAGAGCGAGCCCGCATGACCTGTATTTCTGTGAAGGAAAAAAACAGAAATGAGATTGCATTGAGTACTGAGCAACGCACCGACAGTTGTTAGCCCCGTCACACCGACGGACGAAAACGCGACGTTCGTGGAAGTGCAGCGTGCACAGGGCGCACGCGTGATAAGGCGGTCCGCATGACTTGCCTTCGTGAAGCAAGAGAAGCGGGATATAATCAAGGACTGGACGCACCGCGCGCACGCTGAACAGTCCAGTACGGCCGAGAGGCGGGAGCCGCGTGTCACAGTCCCGCCCCATCTCCCCGACGCATGCACAGGCGGGCGTGGCAAGGCACGTCTTGGGGTGCTCGAGAGCGATAAGCCAGTGCGCGTGATCTACATCGCAGAAAACGAGAAGCATACTGTACTACTGTGCATAAGATGGAATTGAACATCGAGCATTGATTCAGTGGACATAGCGTACCGTGTGCACGCCAAATACGGTCTCGCAGCGGGTTGGACCTGCCATGTCTTCCCGACGAATCCTCGACACTCTGTAAGTATGGCAAGGCACGCCTGCGTTGTCCACGGGGTGCGAGAGATAAGGACGTCCGCGTGAGCTGAGCTGTGCTGTTTTGTGTAAGAAAAGCGCAATAAGATCGAAGTCGTAAACGAGCATGATAAACAACCCATGCCGCACAAGGGTAATGCAGCGGGTGTGCTGAGGCACCGACGATGTATATCCCGCCACATCCACCGACGAAGGCGCGACCTTCCTTCATGTGAGCATATCATGTATGCACGGGGCGCATGAGAGATGAGCCCAGTCCGCGTGAGCTGAGCTATAAAAGAAGGCATAATAAGAACATTCATTTGAGCATGCATGATTGGACACACCGCACGACAATACGGTCTCGTGGCGGGCGTAGTCTTCCGCGGAGCATGGACCCTCACATCGCCTAAGGAATCGACAACCGTGCATCCCGTCACATCCACCGACGAAGACGCGACCTATGTGTGGGGACGGCATGCACAGGGTGCATGAGAGATAAGCCAGGCCGCGTGAGCTGGACTGTAGAAAGAAGGATATAATAAGAAGGTTAATTTAAACATGATTGAACACACCGTCTCCGTCTGACCATGACTGGACACACCACACGACGCTACGGTCTCGTAGCGGGTGTAGTCGTTCATGTCGCACGAATCCTCACACCGCCTTAGGAATCGACAGACGTACTTCCCGCCATATCCGCCGACGAAAACGCGATGTTTGTGTAGGAACATCATGCATGATGTTTTCAAGCGATAAGCTCGCCCGTGTGACCTGAGCTGGATACAAAACAAATGAGATCGAAGAGAGAAGGGCTAGCTGGACATACCGTGCAGTACGAACACGCAGTTAGCCTATTCTGGCCATAGCCGTGGACGCAGAAAACCCCGCATGTATCGCACCAAATCGAGGCTAATGCGTCCTTGAAGCAGTGACGACTATCTCCAGCTCTCGTCTGTCCGAACGGATAAAAGCATCCGTACATTGGGACGGACCGATTTGAACAGCGGGGTAGCTTCTAGACCAGGTCTTCGGCCAGTTGGTAGCCCCCGTAAGAGGCTCGCCGTCCGTCTCATCGCCATATGTGCGTACGCGCATGTATGCGCCCCTCGCAGCGGCACCACTCACCTGAATAGCGGCTTCGCGCCTCCGGGAACTCAGACTGCACAACGCACATTCGACCAGCAAAGCAAAAACGCGTGAAATATTCGTGGGTACGTGTGCGTGAATGGCATTCGCTAGACTACAGACGTGCGCGAGCCTGCTACGCGGTCTGCAACCTGCCGGGTCATCTCGCGTCAGCCACACCCGAGAGAGACATATGAGGGGAGAAGGAGGACTCACGTCTCTGATATATGGGAGCTGGAGCAGACTGCCGACGAAGGGCAGCTGACGCAGGAAGGTGAGTATGACGGGGAAGAAATCCCTGCACGGCGCGTCAGGTGTCAGTCAAAACGGAGCGCGCGTAGACGGTGAAGGCGAAGAGGAAGGGGACGCACCCGAAGAGGTTGAGGAACCCGAACGTCTCGACGACGACGCCGACAAAGGGCCATTTGAGGAAGACGAGGAGGATGCCGCCGACGAAACACGCCGTCCCGCGCAGCTTCTGCTTGCGCGCGAAGAAGTAGAACGTCTTTTGGGGCCCGATGATGAGTGTTAGGCCCGAGAGGAAGAGGAGCTGTGTGCGTCGTATCAGCGTCAGCGGCGGTTGTAATGACGGGGAGGAGGGAGAAGGAGGGTGGGGGACGTACGTTTCCGAGGGCGAGGAGGGCACCGTCGAAGAAGAGGACGACGCCGAGGAGCATGAACAGCCCGCCGAACGTCGTCAGCGCCACGCCGATCTCTGTTCGCAACCAAAGAGCGGGTGAGTCCTCGATAGGTACGGCATGTACGGCAGCGGACAAACTGACTTTGGGCATCCGTAAGCCACATGGTTGTGCAAGTGTCGGGAGGGAGGTGGCGGGTACGGTACTACGACTCGGAGCGGGTTGGTGGGACGCGGTGTGTATGCGTGTGCGTGGGTGTGGGTGTCTTTCCTCTGTGCACGGCGTGCGTTGGTGGTGAGTAACGTCGAGTAGCGTTGAGCAAGCGGAGGAGGGAGGGAGCGTGAAGATTGTGTACGTGTCCGCGGTCAACGTTCACAGCGTTGGGAAGCGCGCACCGTGTTCTTTGGCGCTTTGGACGCACTCTGTATCTCATCCACCTCGACTGTTACACTGTACGATACGGCTACGTCTCCGCTACGTACCTAGCGCAGATGATCACCGTGACGGACGTCATGGGTGAGCGGGCGATTTAGCACATTGCATCATATCGCGTCTGGCTTTGAGCTTCCTCACAGTGACATCGCACGTTGAATGCCGCCACAGGACATGAACAGACAGACGGGACTCGCCAAATGTCAACTTGACTGCGCACCCACACTCAACGTTTCGCACGGGGGAAGATGCTGGAATGCAGAGGACAGGGGAAATGCATGTCCTACACAATACTGAGAGCTAAACACGAGCGAAACCGCATACATCCAAGCATCACGCGTTCTCCTGCATCTCAACATCCTCGTCTTCCTCCTGTTGTTCGCTCTGTCTTGACGACTCGAACCCCTCAAGGACCTTCCTCCACCCATCATCCAGCGCCTGGCGTTGCGTCCCAGCCTCTCCCCTCGCTCGCAGAACAACGTCAGCCGCCTCCTTCCCGTTTCCCTTCTGCAACAGCCATGTAGCCCAAGCCAACGATGCGCTAGCGCTATCTCGCCGTCTCCACATGTCATAGACCGCCTTCAGCACCTCTTCCGATTGCAATTGAGGCTCCAGTGACGTCTCGGCATGGAAAAACGCCTCGAAGGTCGATGCCGAGAGTAGATAGGCTGATGATAGCTCTTGGATGTATGACAGTCTGGACTGTGGCGTGGCGAGCTTCGTGAAGACACTGGTGCATTGCTGAAGGAGCCCGTCGTGAACGGTGCGGAAGGAGGGCGCGTCTTGCATGCGCATGCTCTCGCTGAGAAGCGTCTATATACAATTCAGCGTTAGAGCCAGACGAGATTCGCAAAGTACGAACCTTCAAAAACGTCGATCGCACTTGAGCTTCGTCAGCAGAATCCGACAAACCCCAAAGCCACACGTCAAGCACCCCGTCTCCGTGTACCAGCGACCTTGCCGCCCGACACGATTCGCGGAGAACCGTCTCGCCGACATTGAACGCCTTTTCGGCCTCCAATCGTGCCAACCATACCCGCGCGTCCGTCTTTGCAGGGGCAGACGCTGTGTAACGCTTGGGAAGCGGGGAGATGTGTTTGGTATACGGCAGCAGCGCGTGCAATGTGCGGTTGCGCGCAACAAGGTGGAGGTGTGTGGATAGGAGGGGTGAAGGTGCTGAGATGTCGGTCTTTTTGTCGGTTAGCTTTTGTATGAGGGCGTGCAGCGACGTCAAAAGATAGACTTGCTGTCGGTGCACGATGTTAGTTAAATAGATAAAAAGAACGCAGAATGGTATATGATCAACCACATACCAAAGACGCGTCTGTACCCTCTTTTTGTACCCACTCCTCAACGAACCCTGCATACGCTTCGGCCATACTATCCGCGTCATGTGAGGGGGACGCCATCCATGCATGGCTGACTGCAGACGAGAGCTGCTCGTTCGCAAGCTTCAAAGAGTCCACCAGGGCCGCCCCGTCCAATCCAGGTAGCAAGTGGCGTGTTGCAGATAAACGCGCTGTTACAGGGTCGGTAGGCAGGACCTGTTGTGCGAGTGTATGGAGGTGACGCAATAACGATTCACGGAGCTCAGCGGTGGTGGGGTAACTCATGAACAGCCCGTGTAAAGCCGTGATGAGTTCTGCCTTTGGTAGAGCTGATGCTAGACTTTAGCGGTGTGAGCATGCGAGGGGGGTTGGGCATACCTTTGACTGCATTGGAAACGACAGAGTTCACAATAGCGCCCTGCATGATCTCCCTGCGAGCCTTTTCTGCTTCGTCGCCTTGCCCGTCAGCGTCGGTCTGCATCTGCTCTACCTCCCCTTCGTTCATTCCATCTTCGATATCCTCGTCCGCCTGAGCTTTTCCCTTCCCCTTTCCATTCAAGTCAATCCCCAACACACCCCATCTCCTACGCATACTCTCCAAGAATCCGAGCTCCATCCTAGCATATTCCCTCCACATCTCCACGCTCTCTGCATTGAGCCGGATACCGCGCTGCAGAAGCGTACGCGCAGCGGACGGCGATAAGTGAGAGAGCTCGTGAGAGGCTGCTAGGATGTACAGCGCCGGTACGTTCGGGTGAAGCTGCAGGGCTCTGCATGACAAGTATAAGCAAACACGCAAACAGAGCTAGGCGAGTGATTGACGTACCGCGCGGAAATGCGTCCCACGAGCGACCGCGCACCCTCCTTTTTGGCAAGCTCGATGTACTGGATCCAGAGCCCTACATCTGATTTGAACTTCTTCAGCGCACGCTCGAAGATGTGGAACTGCCGCCGCACAAGAGCATAGTCTGAGACTGACGGGGCGGACCGAGGCAGCTCTGGTCAAGCAGAACCATCCAGCGATTAGAATTAGTGACATAGGGTGAGACAAGGGATGCAAGACACGCACTTAGACGTTCGATACGCTTCTTGCGGAGAGCCTCGAGCCCCATTTCGTAGTTTACATAGCGCAGGTAGTCGTTCTTTTTTGCGATCCTCCGGACGAGCGCGGTCTCGAAGCCGGTTCGTTTCTTCATGATTTGTTTTACTTCTGTCTGTTTTAAACATAAGTCGCGTAGCAATTCGTACGACACAAATTGACGCACCTGAGTGAAGAGACCTTTCTGCACAAGGTCCTTCAGCTCAGCGAGCATCTTCAGGTATATATAAGTACACTTGGTTGAACGAGGGAATACTTGTTGCATACCTGCTCTTGCTGAAAGTGAACTCTCTCCATTGCGTTCTACTATGAAGCAACGTTGGCAGAGTTGTAAGTGATGTTATGCACAACCTCCGTGTGGTGGCGGCCAGTCCGCAAACTTTCACGATTGCACTTCTCGAAAAGGCAATATTGCACGTGGAAGTGGCGGGGCCGACTCCCGCGCTGCAAATGAACGTGACGAACTGATAACCTTTCTCTTCACACCTGTCTGCGCCACGGTGTGATTATCTCTGCTGCGCGTGGTAGGATTTGATATGCTGAACATAGGACTCGACCACGACGACCTCTCCAACGCCCTCGCCTGCACAGGCCTGACACCCCTCAAGTGACCTCTCCGGCAAATAATTTGATAGCCTCCCGACGCATAGACTATATTAGGAAGGAGAACCAGCGCAAATCGCCTCTGATGACTAATGTAGAGAGCGCTGGCTCCAGCCGGCCCCTTCAACGCTCAACCACAACTACGTCTCTCTTCGCAATGGCTCCCAAAGCTCATCCGCACCGCGCTGGAGGAGGCCTGACTCGCACACACTCGAGGGGCTCATCAGGAGGAGGCTCCAGATTAGGCCTGAATAACCTGCAGCTGACAGCGAAGGAGCCAGCGCCTGCAAGATACACTGATAAACAGAAGAAGGCCCACCACTTCGAGGTATGTGTGCTGCTTTTCCTGCGTCGAGAAATGGGATTTGAGTTTCGTTCCTTTTGTTGCAGGCGAACGGACGAGGTGCCGCCCATATCTCTCGCAACAATAGCAGCGTCAGATTGCACCAGAGGGAAAATGCCACTGGCCCTCCACTACGCCGTCCCTCTGGATCGTCTACCACCAAGAGCGGCCTGAAGAACAAGGCAGGGTTCAGTATCTCGAGTCCTTCGGAAGAGGCGGACGAGGAGGAATGGGTCTCATCTGAGAGCGGCGCGGCCACGCCCAACAACGACTCTGACGCGGAGACTGGGTCTACTCCTGTCGAGACGCATAAACCCCGTTTACCCCCGAATTTAGCGTTGGCCAATGGGTTCGCTAAGGACGACCTGCCGACTCCCCGCGCAGAGATATCTGCGCTTCCGCTCATCGACACCACTCTGCAGCCGGCCAAAAGCGTGCAGGCGACAGACGGTGTCAACGGATCTCATGTTGAACGACGAGATTACGCTCCCCAGCCACTCCCCACTCCTCCGCTGACGGCTTTACCCAATCACGAGGACGCCGTAACGAATGAGCCGACGCCGCTAAGACCGTCGACACCCCCTGTTACGAAGGCCCGCTCGGAGACACATTCGCCTCCTAGAAGATCTCCTACCGATGTTAAACGTCCGATGACACGGCCCCCGTCCGTCACCTCCATTCACAGCTCGTCCATCCATCCCCTCCGTCCCCATCCCTTGATACGCGCCAACTCCCTAGGTTACGGAGCTGTCCTCGGCGGCCCGGCAAAACCCGCCCCACTAGCACCTCTTACCACCGTCCCCCTCCAAACCTCCGTCTCCGAGACGATGGCCTCGTCGCCCACCAGCATGCGCGCCGGCTCACCGACGCTCAGTATGCACGGAGGCGTCACTTCTCCCGTGCTTTCACATCCTTCTCCTACAATATCAGAGGCTTCGAGACAGCTGCGGAGATCTTCAATCAGCTCTAGAAGCTCCGTGGCGACCATGCCCTCAGGCCACCCGATGCAGACCTCCGCCAGCCACGCTCAACTCTCGAAGACGACCAATCATGATCGCCAGAGGACCCTATCGAGCTCCTCGACCCTGGCTGCGCTTTCGAGCCTAAATCTAAGTCGCCGTCCCGCGCAGTCGCCGACGAAGACCGCACTGCAGCAAATGGTCGTCTACCTCCCTTCGGTAGATCAGGCTTCGCAGACGGAGCATATCCACCCGTTACTTCCTCCACCATATATAAACGCCCATCTCACGATGCTGGCGTATCGCAATCCCCTGGCCGAGTCGTATGACCGAGTAATGCGGGCGAAGAACGCCCGGTGAAGGACGATCGCATTCGATGCGATCTGCTTATGTGCTCGGGATATTGGTGTGTGGCTCCTGTGGACTGTGTGTGCCCCGATATTTACGATGCCTGCTTTACGACAGGTTGCAGAACAGTTTCTATTCATTGCACGACCCATTAACATTATTTTATCGTCTACCCTCGCATGACCGTCCCCTCGTTCTGCGCATTCTCTCTCGCTCCGCCGTTGGCGGCGGTGCAGTCACTGCCATTTGTACTTCTAGCGCAACACTCCATTGCTTCGGTATACCACTGTTTACTCTGACACTCCCTTGTCCCGTGTATTACACCTATACGTCTTTTCGAGTGCATGCATGAATGGACCGTTCATCCTCTGAAACTTCACATTTACTTTCTGGCCTTGTACTACCATCTTTTTGCCGACTGATTGATCCATACAACGTATCCGGTAAGTACTACGTACGATAACCTATCCATAGTTACAGCCTCTTCAATGAATCGCTAACGCTGCGTTCGCAATAACGACACTTAGCAACATCATTAGAGCAAGGAAGATCGAAAGCCCACTGTTGTGGTTGAGCTCTTTGCGGCGCGCTCATATCTACGCCAGTTGTCACCCGAGTACCGGAGGAGAGCACAGGACGAGCAGATAGGTGAGCCGCGCAATTACGCGTACTCCGTACGTCGATGCGACCGTGAAACATTTTCGAGGATATTACATAGGTCGCCGCCGCCATACAACAGGTCCCATGGCCAGTGGTAGCATGCTAGCCAAGTAGACGAAGCGTATTCCGAACCGTTACAGTAAAATACGTATGAGATAAGTGTCCTCTCTGGCTTTATCCAGCCAACCGCCTCCAGAGTAGCCAGCACGTCAAAATAAGCGGTGCGTGCCTTCGCCACGAACATCACGCCCGTACACAACACACCCAGCTTGCGAATGAGCCGAGACAGCCCTCGACACCGGTAAATTGAAACGTCTTGGTGCCTGTTAGGCTATCATTACGCTATATGCCTGCTATACGTTATAGCGGCTGCGTACTACGCGACGTCGCTGGCGTAGTGGATGATACAACCGACGGCGGGCCGAGAAACAAGGATTTTATGTAAGAAGACGAGTCTCCGTGATATCTGTGGGAGATCCAAGGTTGCAAACTCGCCCTGGTTGTGATACGAGGCCACCAAATTTACCGGTTGAATGTGGACGCGGCAAAATCAGGGCTGCTATCTGTAGAATGCCGACGGTTGCACTCCCGAAGAGGAAAGGCGGGACAGCGTTTGGTTAGATCGATCGGTCACCGCTGGTGGCAGCGTCGGTTGGCTGCTACAGCCAGAGCTCGAAACTTTATCTTATATTGATGATTTTCGTGGTCAGTTGTGGGTGGACTCCCGCTCTTCCCCACAAGCTTGTCTGTCAATTTCCTTATCGCGTCGCCTATGCCAGCAAGCAGGCGTAGTGTGAGCGAAGAGTGGCCGCCTCGTACTTCCTTGGACAATGGAGAGCCGTCGGCGGCGCGGCTGGAAGCGGAGAGAGAAGCAAAGAGGGTCAAGTACGCGGAGATTGTGCTTCCAGCGTTTGCTGAGTGCTGACCCACTTCTGCTAGCGATGAGATTGACCGGCTCATTGAACATGACAGACAAGAGCTGAAGAAGCGTCGGCCTCAGGCTAAGCTTCTGCTTCTTGGTACGTATCCATCGTGTGACTCTGATACGAGATAATCCTAGCTGACACCTCCGCGTTGAACCTTGATAGGACAATCCGAGGCAGGAAAGTCCACGCTGCTGAAGAACTTTCAGCTACTGTTCGCCCCGGCAGCCTTCGAGGCTGAGGCGGAAGCATGGCGGGCCGTCATTCACTACAACCTGGTCCGTGCCGTCAACTTCATCGTCGAAGTCCTCGGGACACCTGCTCCCCCTGCTTCCGATACCTCGAGCACAGTCAGCCGAAGCTTGTCGAGTATGTCGAATTACAGCAGTGGGCGAATCGGCACTGCCGACCGTGTTCGAGCATTACGAATGAGGCTGTCGCCCTTGCGACAGGTTGAGCTTATGTTGCACGAGAGAATATCTCCTGAGAGCTCATCGACTTCCTCGACTGCTTGTGTCGGGTCCCTCGATGATTTCAACCCTCCACGGAAAAGCTTCGAGCGATCGCTCGACACTTCCATCCGCGCCAGACCAGGCTGGAAAGCGCTGTCCAGGTTGAGACGTCCCACTTCCACTACTCAGGACGAGCTGCTTAACTCTCGGCAAGTTATCGATGCATGCAGAGACGATATCGTTGCATTGTGGACGGATCAGTCTGTTCGGGAGGAGCTTTCGAAACGCGATACGAAGCTGGAAGATTATCACATCTAGTAGGCACCCAGCGCTTTTGATACAGTCTCACTCATTGAATTCTGGTCCAGCTTCTTAAATAATGCGCCGCGTATTGCTACCACGAAGTATATGCCGAATGCACAAGATATACTACGGGCCCGGGTACAGACCATAGGTGTCGAGGAACATCGTTTGGTCCTGGAGACAGGTGAGATTGCGGTCGAGCATGGCGATTCCGCCTGCTCAAACATACTGAACAGCACGTCCAGGAGACGAATGGATATTTTATGATGTCGAAGGACGTCGTTGCCAGAGAAGTAAGTGGCTGTCAACTATCTTAGGTCACTGTTCACTGACGTTTCTCAGCGGTTTGGGCTGCATATTTCGACGACGGTTGGTACTCATAGTCTGCGCATGATACTTCCTGCTTACCAGTCTGAGCAGTCAACGCTATGATCTTCTTGTCCCCCATCTCGCATTTCGATGTCTTCCTGAAGGAGGATCCGACGATCAATAGCATGGCATGTTTCCCTTACTTGGGAAATATTCTCTGTTTTGGCTGAATTACTTCCACCAGATGGATTCCTTCGCTCTTTGGAAACAGATCTGCGAGAGCAAGCTTTTAGCAAAAGCTACATTTATCTTATTCCTCAACAAGATGGATCTTTTGGACAAGAAGCTGAAGTCTGGTACGTGTAGAGCATATCGTATCGCATCCGCCGTCTGACACTTGCATAATCCCGCAGGCGTACAATTCTCTTCGTATGCGTCTTCATTCAAGGACCAGCCTAATGACGTGGAGCACGTGGCTTTATGTACGCGGAGTGGCCTGCACCTTTCGGCTCTTGCTCATGATTCATTCCTTCCTTAGACTGCAAACGCAAATTTCTTAATGTACACAGGCAATCGTCCCCCGAACCTCGCCAATTACATATTCATACTTCATGTGCTATCGTAAGTAAATTCTTCCTTGCTTGAGATGCGAAAGCTGAACCACCATATTTCCAGGACACCGCGTTCATGGGGGGCCTTTTAGCTCGAGGTATGCTATGAAGAACCCGACTGTCTCTTCCTTGCTAATTGCATGCCTCACACCCAGTGAAAGACGCTATATTCCTGGATATGCTTCGTGAGACCGACCTGGTGTAGTTTCCTGGTGGAACTGCTGGCAGACCTTGTCAATAATGTATTGCTATTTGTATTCATCGGGATCTTTTATTATCTACCTGCATGCGTCAGGTAGCCTGTGATATGGTACTACTGATGTCTTTAGTATTTCAAGACTATCATTTGTATATCGTCTGCTACACTTATTATTAATAAATCATGGCGGTTTGCGGATCTGTCGTTGGTCTACCCTTATAAAATTACAATTAATCTTCCGTGTGGTAATATGGCTATGAGAACTAGTCTCCAGTAGTCGCGGCTATTGTAGGTTCAATCTTCGCGCCACGGTGCCCCGATAGCAGCACCGAGCAAGATTTATTACTCATGAGAGTTCAGTTGTGTGAAGAGCAACAATCTGGGATTATCTACCAGGGGCACGGTATGAGTGCAGTAAATACGCACCTGGTACTCAGCAATACTAGGACAGGGTTCAGCTGTGATTGCCCGATGACATCGTGGTGGTAATGCAAACTCAACTAAGGAACTCCCGGAGACTGAAAGTATCTATCTTCGTGCTGTACTGGACAGTAGCTATAAAGAGTGACCTAACACACTGGGTAGGACACTATGTATAAGGCGTTATCCACCCTTGTATCAGCTGTAGTTACAACCACTCTACAGAGCGGAGATGGTAGTGGGAGGACAACCGTGGCGGCGAAGGCCGAGAACTTTGTGGCGTCAGCGTTTAGCATTTAGCGACTGTCGCTCGCACACTTCGATCCATATGATTAACCAGTATGAGGACGCACACCCCACTTCGACTGTATCGGTAGGTGCGTTGAGATCTTCTCGTGCTCGATTAGACACAACTTACGATTCTATCTAATAAACAGCAAGATGTCAATAAATCTCGTCGACGGACTTGCGCGGTATCCCGAAAAGGTCATCTCTTCTGCCGAATAACTTAACGACAAGTACACAATGGTGAGCTCGGAACAGATCATATGACAGCCATGACTAATAGGTACACATTTGCTGACTTCCCTTCATTAGCAGCCGCCTGAGCACACGCGCGCCATCCCCCAACTACGCGGTGTAGGACGCGTCTAATATGCTCTCCCCATAGCCTCCACTCCTTCTACAGAAAGGGAATAATGGCAGCTTATAATCCACCTACGAAAGTCATCGTTATAGGGGCGGGAGTTGCAGGGCCTGTGCTTGCGACGTTCTTGAAGCTCAACGGATACCATCCGGTAATTTATGAACGCGTTTCTGGGCTTACAGACGGTGGTCTTGCACACGTGTATGATTTAATTATATCCACAATATTTCAGGAACCCTATTAACGAGATCCTTCATAGCATCCAACCGAACGGCAAACAAGTCCTCTCAAAAATTCCCGGTCTGGTTGAAAGCCTTCCAGGGATTGACCTGGAGAGGACTGCGTTCTACTCTGTTCTGCCGGAAGACAAAGGTCTCCTTGCACAACAGCCCATTCCGAGTGCCGAGCGACTTCGTGGTTTACGTCGCGCCGGCTTCCACAAAGCCCTTGTGGATGCTGCTGTGCAAGCTGGCGTGGAAATCAAGTGGGGACATAAGCTTGTCTCGTTGGAGCAGTCTCACAATTCGGTTACGGTAACATTCGAGAATGGCACGAAAGATACAGGAAGCTTTGTCGTTGGGTGCGACGGGCTGCATAGTAACACACGGAAGTGCCTGTTTGGAGAGGAGAAAGCCGAATTCACCGGACTCTGTCAGGCAAGTGCTTTTAATGCCTCATGTTACTTAAGACAGGAAATTGCAGTGTACTTATTACTTTATTTCATAGACAGGAGGAGTCTCTCCGACCCCTGTGGGTATGAGGAATCCGCCAACTCTGGTCAACATCTTTGGCAATGGGAAACATATCATTGCCTATCCAATTAGCGATACACACTGCGATTGGGCGTAAGCTGGCGTTCCCTACGTGCTCTGATCGTGGCGTTTTTATCAAACGCGTTTATCAGCTACACTTCAAGAGAGCCCGAAGCCAAAGAAACGTGGAGGGCACAAGATGATTCCTTCAAGCGTGCACTGCAGAACTCTGAGCTCGCGGGCTGGGATTTTGGTGGAGGCAAGCTCGTGCAAACCGTGGAGCACGTTGTGAAGGTAAGCTATGCCGAGGCTCGCCCGTTGAAAGCACTCATCCATGGGCCCAGTATGGTCTATACGATCGCCCCGAACTCAAGACATGGCATGAAGACAGGGTCGTCTTGATCGGCGACGCCGCGCATCCTACAAGTCCTGTGAGTGGGGATGTAATTGCGTGCTTCACCCAGTGGTCACTCACAGTTCCTCATTTGACAGCACCTAGGTCAAGGGGCCAACCAAGCCTTCGAAGATATCGATCACCTGATAACTCTCCTCAAAACGTACAATCCCTCAGCGTCCTCCCCGCCTACATTGGTACTTGAGTCTCTTTTCACCGAGCTGGAGAGCCAGCGGATACCTCGTTCGTCTGCGATGGTGAAAGGAGCGAGGGCACAAGGCGAAAGTCGTGTCGTGCAAGGTACAGAGGAGTGTATAAAAAGAAATCAGGCTATAAGAGAGCGGTGGTCGGCCCCACAGGAGTGAAGTGAAGTGGCAGATCACCACGATGTATGGAATAAAGGGGGCTTCGCATCTCATGACATGGTGCTTAGTTAGTTCTCAGATATTCTCCACGTATTGTCATGTATCCGACTACAGAGATTTCCATTTGTTCCGTGCAGCACGTAATGTCGAGCGAACGGTCATTCGGTCAACCGAATAGCTGAACGGCAGCAAATCAATGGACGCCTTAGCCAATGGAACCCGTGTTTGGACATTATGTTTATACGGGGTATACATGCACTATAATCTCAGAAGTAGTGTTCTATAAAGCCTTCAAATTTTAGCTCGTGTACGCCAACCAAGATCTAATTTATCTAACAAAGCCTGCACCTCCTTGACAGCCCCCTTTCGCTCCTTCCTCGCTTCTTCCCACTCGCCCTCAGCGATAATAGCGTCCAAACGCAGCAGACATTGCAGCAACAACTCGGCTAACCGTGCGTGCTCCAGCGTCAAATCACTTTGCTTGCCGGTTCCCGATCGAGGTGGTGTCGGCTTCGCGGCTGGTTGCGGAGGAGGCGCGGAAGAGGTAGTGGAAGCGGAGGCTGTGAGTGTCGCGAGAAAATCGTCGACGTCAGGCTGTAAAGTCTTCCGCACTTTCTCGAGTTCGCCACGGATGACAGAGATCGTGCTGTCTTGCGTCGGCCTCTCAGGAGCCGTCTTTGCAGAAGGGACTGTGTTATCGCCACCCCCAATGATTGCAATTTTAGATTTCTCATTGATTCCGTATGAGGATACTGCAATAAGAAGTCAGCGCGTGTGACAAAAGGAGCGGAAGATGTCAAATATAGTTCTTCGGAGTGACCTCGTTGCAAGCTACTCTGACAACAGATAGCGATCACGAGACACACCCCACAAAATCACCGCTCGGAGAACTTCATGCGATTTATGTTTTCCATCAGAAAACAAAGCGCAAACGGGTATATGGGAGCGACCACCGGTCACATGTGCATTACGTGGCCACTTCTGCGATGAACGGAACACGGTGCACTGCAGTAGACTTGACACTGGGGCGAAACCATGAGGCCGGTGGGGAATGCATTCGTATCCGCCACCAGGTCAGTGCGGATGGCGGGTATCAAGGTCATGGTGATCGGAAGGAGAGAAGCGGAAAATTCAACACTCACTCGCCGCGTTGTCGTCTTTCATGACGGCCCCGGCATGCACTAGCTTGAATGACCGCAGCGGGAGTTGCGTGTAGTCCGCAAGTACCTTGCGGATATCGCCCAGTTTTGTATCGGGTGGAGGGAGGGGGAATGTCAACCTTCATGTTTTAATGACAGTGCAGGGTCCGAATGAAACCGCGGTCCAAGGGGGTGAAACGAAGGAATGGTCAGTTGACTCAAGAAACGATGACAGCGCATGAGACCGTAGGACGATGAACTGCGGCAGAGACATGGACTCACCTCTCTTTGCCCCACTTGACGACATAATTCATTCTCGACTTTCGGATCCTGTGGTAAACGACTCCGAGTAGTAAGAGGACGGCAGGGATGGCTGTTGCAGTGGAGCTATTTAGCGTGAGCTCGGACTCAGACAGACCGCGAGGACATACCGAGGTGAACAGGCGAGACGGAGGAGGGCAGCTGCATGCGCGGAATACGAGTAAACGTTCCGGCGAACAGGCACGCTGCAACGGGCTTGGATGGAGCAGAGGGATGATGAGTGCGAACGAAGACGCAGATTCGTGGCCTTTCGCGACTATGAAACTGCGTAGTTCACTTACTTATCTCAATACGCTATCTTTAGTTACCTGTCAGTAGAAAACGTATATGCTGCATAGCCCCTCTAGCATAGCCCTATAAGCCTTGGGCGACAGATTTTCTATTCGGTGGATGCCGGATAAGTGCAGGAGTGGCAAAGGTCCGCGCGGTTGATGTCATAGCCTGTTTCTAATCTAAACTGCGTGAATCAAAATCTCCTTTCTCTCCCGTGCCCTCTTCCGTCTGCTCGCTCCTTTCATCGCCTGTGGCAGCTCGTCGTCACCCGTGTCCAACATGTCCGACGGATCCTCACCATCCGATGCCGCCGTGGCTCGACAACCCCTACCTCGAAACCCTGTCGCTCGGTCGACGGTAGCGGGTTTACTCGCCAATCGAAAACCCATGGCATCAACCCCAATACCCCCCTCGCTACAGGCCAAGATGGATGCTGTATGTACTCCAGCTGCCCATCATACCCTTTGCTATCTGTTTGACCTATGGGATCGTTAATCAGATGGTCGCCCGAAGTGCGCAGTCTCAAGGAGCAAATTCCGCCGACGCAGCGGCGAAAGCGTTTGGAAAGATGTCATTAGGGTCGGTCTCCCATCCCGCCCTTCGCTCAGCAGCATCAGCGCCGTCTGCTCCAGGCCGAGGGCCACAACTAGGGCTGGGTGGTTTGGCAGCACGTCGAGCCGGCGCACAAGCACCCAAATTGAGTGTCAAAGATATCGCGGGAGAAATGCCATTGCATCTACCACCAGGTGGTGGCCCAAGCGGAGCTGGTCTCGGTGGAGGACGACCGATGATGGATGACACACCGCGAAAGTCACCTCAGGCCACTTGGGGCACGCCATTCTCCAATTTCGGTAAAATTGTGTAAGTCAACTACCTCATGGGCGTAATATTAAATCTGACATCTTTATCAGCGATCCATCAGGCGCATTGAACTTCACTGGAAAGGCCGTTCTCCATGCACAGGGTGTGGACTTCACGAATGGATCATCGTTCTCGATAAACATGAGTCAACTGCAACTTGAAGAGGAGCTCGGGCGAGGAAACTATGGTACAGTGAAAAGAGTGTTGCATAGACCTACCAAAGTGTACATGGCGATGAAGGTAAGTGGTATGTCCATCCAATAGGTTCTTGCTAACCTTTTGCAGGAAATCCGATTGGAGCTCGAATCTGCGAAACTGGACGCTATCATAATGGAACTTGATATCCTGCATCGTGCCGCTGCACCTGAGATAGTAGATTTCTATGGGGCTTTTTTCATTGAATCGTAAGTCGTTTTCGCAATCAAGCCACATAAAGCGCCTGATTTCTGGGCGGATAAGGTGTGTATATTATTGCATGGAGTACATGGACGCAGGTTCGCTTGACAAGCTGGAGGGTGACGGCATACCAGAAGGCGAACTTGGCCGCATTGCTGGAAGCATGGTTCGCGGCCTCAAGTTTCTGAAAGATGAGATGCAAATTATCCACCGAGGTACGTTTGTGCATTTCACATCTGTCCTCCTATTTATTGCTACCCCTCACAGATGTGAAGCCGACCAACGTGCTCGTCAATAAGAAGGGTGAAGTCAAGCTCTGCGATTTCGGTGTGTCCGGACAATTGGAGAAATCGTTAGCGAAGACGAACATTGGGTGTCAAAGCTATATGGCGGTTCGTTGTACCGGTTGATATATGGATTGGTCATTTTGCTCACTTGGTACACAGCCGGAACGGATAAAAGGGGAATCGCAAAACAACGTCGGCACTTACACGGTATCGTCGGATGTATGGTCTCTCGGATTATCCATGATCGAAATGGCGCTCGGTCGGTATCCTTACCCGCCGACAAGTTACGAGAACGTATTCGCGCAGTTGAGCGCCATCGTTCATGGGGACCCTCCACAGCTTCCTGAAGAAGGATATTCTGACGACGCAAAGGACTTTGTTGCGCGGTGCCTGCATCGACTGCCAGAGCTACGAGCAACTTATGCTGAGCTCCTGGTACGTGAAGGGTTCACCTTTTGTTTGACAACATCGATCGTGACTTACCATTGCCAATATAGGCACATCCCTTCTTGCATGCAGATCGCCACAGGGATGTTGATATGGTCGGCTGGGTCGCACGTGCGGTAGCATTTCGTGATTCCCGAAAAGGCCACCACCAAGAGCCCCAAATCACCCAAGACCAATGAGTGAAACACTATGGCCCAACTTGCATGTCCGGAGCTGAGCGCACATAATTATTCAGCAGCGCACATGTAGGAGCGAGCTACAGAACAACCTCATTGGACTCAGGAGTCGTACGCCCGCGTCGTTTTATTCATACCCACCCTCAGAACTTTACCGACCATATGATTGACTGATACCTTCGGACTCCACGAACGAGGTTCCGCCGCTGAACTTCTTCCCGCGTCCCTCCTTTTCTCATGCCCTCAACAACCCCGCTATCCGACGCGACTGACGCCCTGAGGCCCATCCCCGACATATACACGATCATCGGATTCATCCTCTCCTAACCCGCGTTTCCTCTCGCTCTATACATCCGTCGAGTCAATCTATCCTCTGGCATTATCAATGCACGGTGCTAGGCTAGGCGCGGTCGATACAGCTTGGGCAGTGCGCGGATGTGTGCGTTCGCTGATCCACGTGTCTCACTCAAGTGAACAGCGTTGCAGCCGGACTGCATACGTGTGAGCACGAACATGCAGCTTTCATAGTATGATAGATTTACATCCATCGCCGTTAAGTAGACCCTCTGTTCAGATTTTGTTTTTCTTTGCAATGCTTTCAACTACGCGCACCATGTATGGCTTCTCGTTTGCATCATCTCGTATCTCACATTCTATGTATTGTATAATCTTCTACGCGCCATACGCATCATATCGCAGTATGAATTATGGAGCAAATTGTATGAGTTACAGTGAAGTCCATGGCGGTGCTCAAGCGGTGCTCGCAGCCGGAATTACCGCCAGTGAGTGCGCGCGGCGGGTCCCTGTGCATCATTCACTTTTACTGCGAGCATCACTGTGCTCCTCGCGACGGCAACCCCTTACATAAAGCCATGGATTATCTGAGGACCCTGGGCTCAGCTGCAGTCTCATCCCTAGTGCAAAAATCTGGTTTAAACTTGCCGTTTGCTTTGGGACCAAAGGTCATTCCGTTCGAAGGCAGGACTATATGGACCTTATATGATGGAACGAAACGGGTGTGCATATGTGTTGTCGCAACAAGCCATGCACCTGACATTGAACTTATATACAGGACGATGGCAGCCAGGTCTCTATATTTGAGTTTGACGCAAGCCAACCTGTGAAACGAAACTGGTTGCCTCTGGCCAAGAATGCATCGCGAAAGCTGCGCGTAACAAGACATCCGGACGTGCTGAAGTTCATTGACAGTGTTGAAACAGATACCACAATATATATCATGACAGAGCGGGTCCGTCCCTTGTCTGCGGCCATCGATGATTGGACTTCGAAGAGCGAGAAATCACGAGAAGACTGGTTGCTCTGGGGTTTACATCGACTATCTGTGAGCTTTCCGAACCCAGATCTCCTTCTCCGTCCTTAAACATGCATATATAGATAGGACTATCGTTCGTGAATGATCCCTGCGCATCAACCCATGGCAACCTACGCACAGACTCGATCTTTATATCTCCGTCAGGCGAGTGGAAACTAGGAGGGTTCGAATTATTAAGTAATCCCAAAGACGAGTCCGCCGTTCTATATGTGCGTAGCTACTATGCCTGTACTATAGAGCTCCTTCGAATGAGAATCCCGTCTTCGCAGAATTTGGGTTCGCTACTACCAGATTCTTCATCAATCGCACCTCCGGAGGTTAAGAAAGGAGGGTTTTCCGCCCTGAAAGAGTGAGATTGGAGACTTCATCTGCAAGCAAACTATTGACCCCCTTTACAGACAAAACGTTGCTGCTGCGGATGCGTATGCCCTTGGTCTCCTCATTCACTCCGTGTTCAATCCTTCACATCCTGTGCCTGCCACTGCTCATCCTCCACATCCTCCACCCAATGCTTCCTCACGTGGCTCCATCCCGCTCTCTGTGTTTCCTTCATTCAAACGGCTTCTTAATCCAAATGCCAAGGCTCGTCTTACGCCTAAACAATTTCTTGAGCTGGGCATGGCTGAGACTGCTGGAGAAGGTTCAGGGTTCTTTGCTGATAACAGTCTTGTTAAAGTCTGCGCAGGTCTTGATAACTTCAACATTGCTAGTGAAGCTGAGAAGTTAGCTCTGCTACGGTACGTTCTCTCAGTCAATGTTCGAAGCAGGAATGTCATTTCTCCTCTAGAACGCTGAAGGAATCAGCGGGATCCTTCCCTACCGAATTTGCGTCTCATCGTGTCTTGCCTACGCTGGCGTCCGCTCTGGAATTTGGTGGTGCCTCTGCAGCTACCATCCTCCCTCTTGTTTTGCAGCTGGGTCAGAATGTTCCGCCCCAGGAGTACTCCTCGGTCATCCTGGTGCACCTAATCAAGCTATTTGCCAGCCCCGACCGTGGTACACGAATGGCTTTACTAGATCACTTGTCTGAATATTCTGACAAGTTAGATAAGAAGACTGTCAGTGACAAAATATGGCCAAATCTGGTGGGTGCCATGCAAGAACACTATATATGGATCTCTCTCATTCAATGTATCACCTAGCAAACGGGGTTCTCTGACACTGTTCCTGTTATTCGGGAAGCAACAGTCAAGTCCATTATTACGTTGGCTGGAATGGTGAATAGAAGCTGCGCTATCAAATCTCGCTGAACTGAGCTTTCCCTCAGTTTAGTGATCGTATCCTCAATAACGACCTTTTACGACACCTGGCCAAGATGCAGGCGGATCCCGAAGCATCAATCCGAACAAATACATGCATTCTTCTCGGTCGGCTGGGACCTACCTTGGGATACCATACGAAACGCAAGGTCCTTGTTCCAGCGTTCTCCAGAGCTTTGAAGGACCCATTCGTTCACTGCAGAGTAGCAGGTTTGATGTCGCTGATGGCTACAATAGAGTGCTTCGATATGGAGGATCTTGCAAGCAAAGTCATCCCCAATATGGCTTTTGCGCTGGTGGACAGTGAGAAGTAAGTTTTCCCACTCACTCCATAATGACCGGAACACTTAACCACATCCAGGCTGGTTCGCGACCAGGCTTTCAAGGCTATCCAGCTCTTTGTCAAAAGACTCGAAGACCATTCTGCCACGATGGTAATGTCCCATGTTGGAGTATTAAACTATAGCTGACCGCTTTATGCATTTTCTCCCAGACCGAATCCGCGATATCGGAAGGGGATATTCCTCCAATTCCAGCACAAGGGTCGAGTGCGCTAGTGAATTCAGCTGCCGGCGCTGCAGGGGCATTAGCAGGGTGGGCAATATCATCATTGGGAAAGAAGGCACGTAATCTAGCACAGATTATTTGACAGTATATTGACGAGCTTTGTAGCTCACAACTGGAGATTTACAAAGTACTATGGGCTCTGTCTCCCAAGCTGCAGCAATTGACATGAGCCGTCCCGGGTCCGCACCTCTCGCATCTGCGTCTGCCGGATTAACGGGCGATTCGATACGCCCCAATTTGACTAGCACATTATCCACTCCTGACGCCAAGCCGAAGTCGCTCGCAAATGGCTCATCGAGCAAAGCGAAAGGAATGCAACTGGGGGCCAGCAAAATTCCTGCAAGCTCACAGGTAGCAGTTGATTGGGCTGAGGAAGCAGCTGCAGAAGCTGAAGCAGAGGGAAGCGGACAGGCGAACGCTTGGGGTACTGACGATCTCATGGATGTCAATGCGGATCAGGACGACTGGAGTGCGTTGTTTCTCGTCACTCTAACACTGAAATTGCTAACCATGTATTAGGCGCTTTTGAAACCGCCCCCGTCGTAGACCATGCGACAAATCTATCAAATGCACGCGCTCCGTCGGAGAGCGGGTCTTCACAATCCCCGGCTGGTGAGTACATTCCGACTTACAGATGACACCTTACTCATTCGAGTGCTCGCAAGTTATGAATGATTGGGGTACTGCTCTATCCCCGCCGGTGAGCAAGAAAAATATACAAACTCAACTACAATTACCGTCAAGACCATCTACACCGTCTGAGGCCGGACGCATAGACCCTGCACAGAATAGAGGAACCTCTCCTGCATCAGCACCATCAGCGCCCAGTCAAATGTCCAAAGAGGACAAAGCAGCGGAGATGGCAAGACGGAAGGAGGAGCGCAAGCAGGTAGGTCACACTTCGTCTATAGTGTGTTCGTTTGCTCATATGCTCGACAGCGCATCGCCGCATTAAAAGAACAGAAGAAGCAAGCTGGTAAAACGTAACCATGGACAAGCACGTCTGCTTATCACGCGGAACGTGTGGATCGGCTCGCAGAGGCTTTGTAACGTACTTTATTGGGCTCATGGGTGATTGGCATCGCAACGATGGGGGCCAGACTTCGTAGCTAGCATTGGAATTGATGATATTTTTTCTAATAATACAAAATCTACTGAGGCACCCGACAATAGGAGCAGTATACACGTTATGTCCTACAGGGATCGAGCAAAACGCGTGGACAGAACGAGATAGAGTTATACGAATAAACGAGGAAGTCAGGCGCACCGTATGTGCATGGAATACATGGCGCAGTGTTCTTGTGAGATACGTAAGTATACAACGAGGTCCGGAGCTGGTTCGAGCTCGTAGCCGGAGCAAGAAATTATATATTGATTACTATGTGGACCGCTCTGATGACTGCAAGTCTTTGATTGGAACGCGGACAAGTCGTTCACCGTCCACATCAGTTTTCATGTCATGCATTTCTGAGGTAGATGTCTGCTGGTGAGAATTCACTGCCAGGAAAAGGAAGTTAAAGTACGGTCCGAACGATTGTATGATAGTGCTTACAGTATAAATTGAGAATCCTAAACATGTCCGGCCATTGTTCAAGCACTTGTCCGTGCACTGGTTTTATCGAGTGAGTCAGTGAGAATTGACCAGTGGAACCCTGCCCTACCTATTCCCGCGTCTGCCATATTGTCGAAATCATCTGCGAGTCCTTCGATGCGCTTGAGGAACTGCGTGCTAGCCTTCTCTAGAGCTGAGACAGCCTCGAACTCTTTCTTCTTCTCTAAGAGTTTGGCAGTAGCTGCAGCGTTCAAAGCTGGAGCGGACAAGTGAGACTGGCGCAAAGGAGCGATGGATTGACGCATGGTACAACCCTTGTACGTTGCCGACTAAGAACGATGTACTCAGAGGTTGGCCACCATATGCACGTGCTAGGTTAAGCATAGGCGCCCATTAGTACACACACCCGCCAGCTGCCTTTCTAGGCAACAATGCGCCTTTTTGCCACCGTCCCATGCAGAGTACTGCAATACTGCGGTTCCCACTGTACCACAGCTCTCTAAGTTCGTGGCTCAGTGAACTCTTACCGCTAATCTTGCTATCCTTCCAGGCTTCCATATAGTCCAACTCCTTCCCAATCAGTGTATGGCCCGAGGAGAGAAGGAACCTCCGCCTGTATACGAATGTCGACCTCCGCCATGGCTCCCTAGAGCCCACACTTCAGCCGACCTAGGTATAGTGTATTCTATTTATGTGAGCTCAGTGTGTTATAACTTATACTACTCCAGGCTATGTTGGCTTCTTTCCTCCGCGTCCTGACCAGGAGGAAGAAGTGCTTACAGAGTCCAATGTCAAGAATGGTCTCTCCCAAACTCAATTGGTTCCTGTGAGGTGTACGCCGTGATAGGGTTGGCTCATAGACTGACTATTTTAGCTTGAAACTTACAGTGCGCAAGAACCCGTCCGAACGAGACTGGTATCGGAGAATGCATTGGCTGAATTGGAGGATTTAATGGACCAGATTCTTGCTCGGAAAGCAGCAGACGGCCCGACTATACAGTAAGTTCTATGTTCTCCTAAACATCATGAACTAATAATCATCCCTATGGTAGAGCATCCACCTTCCGACTACCTTCCAGGGTGACCCTAAACGATGCAAAGAGATTGGCGTGGTTTGCAGATCTCGCGAATCCCGACGTTCCCCTACAGAAACTTGGAAAGAGCGTACCACATGGTGCGAAAGGACACGATCTTTTGGACTTGCTGCATGGCAATAATGTGGCCATCCCACGCGCAGTGTGGTTTCTTCGCGTGTTTGGTGGCAACGAGACCGTGAGTTGAGTCTTAGGCAAGGAAATTGTTATTTGCTTACACAAGCCCGTCTTAGGTGGGACTCCGCAATAAACCTCAGTATAATCCTACTCAATACAGTGTTGATTGGGCGAATCTTGTCACAGGCTATTTGCGCAAACAGCTAACTGAAATTGCATTGCCTATGGCACCTCGACCAGGCCTGAATATCAAACAAACTTTCAAAGGGGTGCTCTCTGACCCGGATTCTCGCGGCCGATGGTTGTCTCGATTCACTTATAGGTATGGCCTGGTTTACTGCCACCCGTGTATACGTCTAAACAGTTATATCTAGCCTGAGTTTATTGAGAGCCTTTTATGCGGAAGGGCTCGTGGATAATCTCACATTTCTCATTTGGCTTCTGCAACAAATGATGACATGCAACCTTGCTCAGCTGGGGTTTGTTGCTCGTATAGCTGATGAATATCTTGATGGCGTCTTGTCGTGTCGTGCTCTATCCCGCCCGTTGGTGGAATCATGCTTATCTCGACTGTTAGAGGTTCGTTGCGGCGTCCTGAGTCTCATATACCGATTAACCTCGAAGTCAGATTCAGTCCACACCAGGTAGGGAGCACTTGTCCTCCCTGGAGCAAATCTTGAAGAACATGTTACTGGTTAGTACATTCCCGATGACACGATATTGCTTTCCTGAAGTAGTGCCTTTTAGCGGACCCTTCTTGCTTTACCCGACTCATACGTAAACCCACGTAGTTGGGTTTCACATGCCGCATTATTAGAAGCTACACTTGAGGAGCATCTCAATCAGGCCGACTCGCCCCGTAGCTCAGAACGGCATACGCAAGCCCTTGATCGCACCTTACTTGATACATTAGAAGATGTGAAGAACCGCAATGAGGCCATGCTCTTCCGCAATTTGCCGCCACGCGTCGTAGGCCTGCTATCCTCAGCATTGTCTGACATTAAGGTATGTGATCCTGGGTGGCCCTTGTCAGCTATGTTTACGTCGATACATTAGCTGCTTAATTCACTATCTGGGAAGTCTGATTTGAGGTCAATCAGTTTTTTCGATGCTGGCTCAGATGATAAGGCGTCGTTTCCCCGCAAACTGGACATTTTGCTCACCTGGAGTATCACACCGCTTCAATACGGTGACCACCGACCTTATGCTGCTGTTAGTTTATTACGCTTTTGGCGCGATAAGGCGGAAGAGCGTGCCATTCGACGGTGGCGCGATAGTCCAGACGATTTCATCCAAGATCAGCTCTTCGCATGGCTCGATTCGAGTGATGTCGCTGCAGACCTTACCAACTTGTCCAGTATAGCGCTTGTGTTTGGCCAACTCGTAAAGCAAGGCCTTTTCTCTTATCCGCAATATATCCAGCGTTTAATAGCCCGTGGAGAGCAAGGCTTGGATGGGAACCAGGTAAGTGTCACCAGATTCCTTGGTGAATACACTAAATACGCTCCCAGGACCATAAATCTCCCCATCGAAGCTTCCTTCAATGGATTCCATTACACAACTCATCTTCTGCCTTGATCGGGCAACGCAAAGTGACTCTCTACGGAGCTCGAGCTCGTGAAACACCGGAGGACGTGAATGAGAGGGCCATCCGACAGCGGATTCGAGAATTACTTCCAGAACTCTTTGGTGGTGCGTATGGGCCCAGCTGGAATCAAGGAGAGACTTAATGCTGTCTAACCAGGTGTTTCCACGTCGATCAACTTGAACTCGGATGTGCTTGCTGGCTGTGAGGGTGTGTTCTCAGCGACTCGCTTCGAACAAGTCAGAGTCATGCATGGCTGGTTACTGCCGGTGCTGAAGAGATTTATCGCTACGTTCGTAATAATGCTCGCTCAAACATCCCGTATGCTCATACTCCTGCAGTCAAGGGAGTTCTTTTGATGTGGACGACCCCGCCTTGAAAGTGTATTGCATAGCAACTACACTTTTGGCCCGCTGCCGATGTTATGGGACGATGCTTGAGGTTTGCACATGAGCTCATGATTAAGAGATCGGCGCTGACTGTGAAGTAGTTGACGCTTTTTACTTTGGAACACGCGACCTCAAACGAACTTCTCACAGCTGTTTTGCGCACATTGCGACAGCATGTTGAGGTCTGGGCGTGTTTCAGTAGAATGCAGGAGATCACAAACACGCTATACAGCGTTCACACGGTGTGCAAGTCACGAGGGGTGCAGAGCCGTCCACTCATGAACCTCCTCATCGAGCTGGACGACGGAAGACTCCTCAATCCTGCTGCTCGTGAGCAGGTGCTTTCCGATTTTGCTGCTTTCGTCCATGTGAGTTTGATTGTTGATGATATTGTATCTGACACTCATCATTTGTAGGCTTTACATCCAATCATTGAGAATCCTGAGCCTGTGCCAGCTGCTCTTCCTGAAATCCTACTTCTTGCAACAGACCCGAGCACTGAAGCGCCATCTACACTCGCTAATAGCCTGTGGTACAAATACCGCAGCTCTTCTGACTGGGCGTGGAAGGTATGGGATAACACTGTGGCCAGCCTGCGACAAATTCCTTCCATGATCGAAGACATCCCTGGGCGCAGGGCGTGCGGTTGTCGGTACGCTGTATTCTTGACGCATGTCGACCAACATCTCCCGGCCGGGTTTGATGAACAAATCTTGGTTTGGTTCTTGGGCTCCGGACGGAATGAGGTTATAGCCCTTTCTGCTGAAGCATGGGACGTGTTCACAGTTGTCCTACTATACTTGGCAATTCACGGTGCTCTGGCGACAACGACCATCCTTACAGGCTTGATATATCCTATCTGGGTGATGGCTGCTGCATCATCTACTCCCGAGCAAGCTGCATCTCTGGAGGTCCTCCTGAACGCTGCCAACAAGCTTTGTGAACATCTCTTGCTCCAAGACGTCTGCATTGATGGTATACCGCCTAGCGACTACTACGAGGTTCAAGGCCTACAGACTCGCCGCAGAGATGTCTTCCGTCACCCCCACTTCGTTGCACTTGCTGAACATACGCCTACGCTCGTGTTGATTGAACATAACACCAACCTCCCAGTCCATCTAAGGGAAGCGTCTCGCTCCTTGCGCGAATCGCTCTGTGCCCTCAGTGTATTCAGACTGGGAATATACCGGGACTTGGAGACCGTCCATCATGCTTTTGATCGCGTTCTCAGGAACCATGACATCGCCGAGGAAAATCACGAACATCTTATCAACGCTCTGAGAGTCATGTTCTCTGAAGATCAGAATGGTATGTCTTAGTAGCCCGATTCTAGCCCTTTCGCTCACAATGCACACAGCTAGCAATCTTTCCATAGAGGAATGGCAGATTCTGTCGACATCTCTGACTCCTTGGAAATTAGCAGCTACATCCATCGAATTACGGTTCACGATTCAGCAATTGGAGGAAGCCCTGGCGCGGGACGCCTCACGAGACAAAGCGCGCCAGGTTCTCACTCGGCTGACTTCTTCTCTTTTCAAACAAGGGATGAGCTCGGAAGAAGTCGACTTTGTCGCTGAGATGGTGAAGGGAGCAAGTGTAGAGGTTGTGTCACGGGTCAGACACAATCGTTCTTTGTGTTATCCCGCAGCTGATCATAGACACTCAGTTTGTCAACGCAGGCCTTCGACGAACTTCAGAGATTCTGAAGGAATATCCTCGACCCCGTGACGAGTCGCACTACGTAGAAATTGCCTCTCAAGCAGGCGAGGTGCTGCGCTTTCTCACCAACATTGCCGATCCTTTGCGGGAAGACCCCGCAACAAACGGTCAATCTTTCCCCCTCGACACTGCGGCTCAAGAAGAATTGGTCTCTGAACTGCAATCTGAGTTCAGCGGCATCCTTGACATTCTATCTGCCATTCGCGCAGGCGAACTGGAGGGATTAGAGTGGCAAGCTGCTGCTCGTGCACTGATTTTGTTTGCCAGAATCCTTCATTTCAGCCTCGGTATTCCGTCATTGTGGACATCTCGCTCTCGCCTGGATTCTGAGACGATATGTAAAACCATTACAGAGCTCATATTGGTGTGTCTCTTGGCTTCTCCTCATTGTCGACAGCCTCTCATGTATTCCGCCAGTACACCGGCTCAGGCCCGACATTGGACACCATCATATTCCCATTATTAATTGATACCCTCTATTATCTGTTAGATGGTAAGGATTCCCAGTTCAATCTCTTCCGTTAATAATGACTGATGCACATCGCAGAAATACCTGTGGATCCTAAAGCAACGACGTACGATCCGTCCAGTTGTTACCCCATGTTGGAGATGCAACAGTTACCACCTGACATGCCCTCTCCCTATCGATCTCGTATTCGCACGCTGCTTCCTTTCGTTCCCCCAAATAACGCCGTCGCCGATCTAGCCTACGTATCGAAGGATGGTGACACCGTGATGACACCGGTCCAGAATAGGCCGTGGGAGTGGACAGAGTATCTTGGAGAGCGTTCCTCTGTCGACCATAAAGATGACCAGGTTGGCGAAGACAGTATCAAGAATTCAGGGTCATTATCTTTGGACCTCTTCGGCGCTATCCCTGTTGGAAAATGGCATCCAACTCTTTCCAGTCGAGGAGATACCGCCAGCCAGAACATCCAAGGTGCCATTAGGATGCTGCAGGAGACGCATTTTACTGAAAGCGTCTTCAAACGGGACTGGAGAGAAAGCCGGACTTCCGTAGCTTTCTCCGCCCGTGCGGCCACAACGGTGCATGCCGAGGCTGAAGACGAACTTAGTGCTCTCCCTCAGTTCACTCCAATTGACCGACCATCAAACAGTTCCCGAATGGCTTCGCCTGTGTCTTCTGTTAGGTCTAGGGGATCAGTACAACCGACAGGATCTCTCAGACACCAAAGTCCATTCCAGCTACAGAGTCAACGAATGTCTATGTCCGGTTCCACTGTCAGCGATGCCATCGACGTGGATAGTCTGGATGTGGATATGCCAGCGTCCACGGCATCGCTTTCGCAGGGCCAAGGTTCAGTCAAGCGCAAAGCAGCCGCAGACATAGGAGAAGGCGATGAGATAGAGTTCGTCGAGGGACCGGTCGCGAATACGCAGAAGAAACAAAAGGGCAAGGTCGTAGCGGGAAAGCAGAGAGCAAAGAAACGGTGATACGCGTGTGCTTCACGTAGATTATATTCATGAGCACTCTCTACGAGGGATTTTGACATGTATTCCTAGGACGATGTAATGTGCTCTTACAGGTAAAGGCCCCGCGAAGCCGGGGATGCGGCATATGACGGCGGGGTACTTAGGGCAGCATTAGGGCCGCCTAGTGTTCCTGTGATGTGTTGTTGAGAATTCCAATTGGTACCGCGACACGAAACACTCTTTTAGTAGCTGAACTTGATCACCAGTAGTCCCTCGTCTTTCCCCTCATCGTTCGCATGCAGTCTATTTTGCGTGTGGCGCGCCGACTTGTGCGCTCGCCGTCATTACCACGACAGTTCTCAAACACCAGCTATCAAAGCATTGATGAATCACACAAGATCGAAGAAGAAACTTGGCCGTGGTATCGCCCAGAAGATTTCTATCCTGTCCGGATAGGCGAAGTATTTAATTCCAGGTATCAAATAGTTGGCAAGCTTGGGTATGGTGGTTATGGCACGGTATGGCTATGCAGAGATCTAATGTGCGCCTCAACTCCGAGTTTACACATGTTTGTCAAGAAGTTGCTCACGTCTTGACAGTGATCGTCGACACCTCACTCTCAAAATTGGAACCTGTGACGCGCTTTCCAACGAACTCAACGCGCTCAAGTACTTGAGAACTGTTCCTACTCGCCATGACGGAAGATTCGTTGTTCGACAATTGGTGGACGAATTCGAGGTCGCCAACGGTGAACACAGATATCAATGTCTCATTCATGAACCTTTGTCAACAACTGTAGCTGCCTTTCGGAGACTCTTACCGTCTAAAGCTCTTCCCTTGCAAGTATGTAAAGGTGTGCTAGTACACGTGCTCCTCGCTCTCGACTTTCTCCACACGGAGGCGAACATCGTCCATACAGGTACGCCCACTGAACCCATGGACTACGTCATTCACGTGAGTGTTACTGAACCCACACACAAGATATACAGGAGAAAAATATTCTACTGGGTATGGACAAGCAGACGTCTGGACAGGATGTCTGCCAGGCTTTTGAGCAGCGCGAACTTGAGGACCCAAGCCCTCGTAAAGTCTCTAGTTCTGACGGTCGCGTGACGCATACCTCAAGACGTCTTGTGCCGCCCATCTATAATTATGGCCAGCCTGTTTTATGTGACTTTGGAGAAGCCCGTTTTGGAGATTATGACTCTATGGTCGACATTCAACCCTACCAATACCGTGCGCCGGAGATCATCCTCGATATGCGGTGGAACGAGATGGTGGATGTGTGGAACGTTGGCGTTATGGTAATATAAGATACTTCGGCTACGAAGGTACATCTATGAAAACTAAATGAAACATTCTAGATATCTGATCTACTTGGCAAAGGCAATTTGTTCAAGACGTTGGACGCGGAAGGGAACGAAAGCAACGACGTGCACTTAGCGCATATGGTTGCACTACTGGGCCCACCTCCCGCAGACTTCCTTGCTCGAACCGCGACCGGAAGAGCGTGGAAATGGTTTAACGAGGACGGTGAGTGTGTTTCTGTCATTCACTGCTGCTTTTGATGCATAATATCCAACCGTAACATATGATTCAGGTACATGGAAGGGTACAGCTAAGATCCCAAGCAGGACGCTCTGTGCGGAAGATGTGAGCAAAGAAGACGTTGGAAACGAGGCCGACTTTCTGGCTTTCATGAGAAAGATGTTACAGTGGAAACCTGAGGATCGGAGCCGACCCGCGGATCTCCTCAAGGACCCTTGGCTGGCTGCTGATTATTTAACATAGCAGTGATCTATATATACGGTTTTGTTATCAACGAAACGAACCCCTTCTCACTCTAAATTTCCGATGAAGGACACGCTTCAAGGTAGTAAACCTACAGATGATGACTTAAGGATACTCTCAGTCCACCTCACCTGTGTGTGTCTTTTATCTCTCACTTTTTCTTTCTATTCTTGAGGGGGTGTCCCCCATGTTCCGTCGAGGTAGGTTGATTTCACGGCTCTCCTTAGACACATGGCTTATCTACATTCTGCTTATCCTAGGCCGGTTGTGAATGTCTACATGTAGCTATATACTCTGGTAAGGTTTCGTTGCTGCATTCTTCCCTTCGTCACGCTGACTCAGAATCTCAAGAGGTATATGCTTTGCAGGTTTAGGCCTGCTCAAGTGGATGAGGCCCGCTTTTCAGGCCTCCTGATAGCTCGAGAAAGCCTCAGTGACCAGCCACGGGGCCACTAGCTCTGGAGTCCCTTACGGGTTCACACGCGTTTTGTCACCACCGACAGCCAAGGTTGTAAGAGGAAAACATAGAGCTGAAATAATGGTGATATGTGCGCTCCAGGTAAATGTTATTCGTGACCTGAGAGAGATATTGACCTGGTATTGTCAGTACAATGTCTTCTTATAGGTACCGGCGAAGCTCACGGCCCCGCCAAGTCGGACATACATACGGCATATGACGACGTGGTAGGGCTAGCTGGAATGCTCTTGTGATGCGACCCGGCGTCTATTCACGATGCGATCCCTACAATATAACACAGGTGAGTGTGCAAGAAGGTTTAACCAATTCCGTTCATCCTTGCTAGCGCTGTTGACAGTCTTCGTATCCAAGACAGATGAGTTCTTGTCTAACCTGGGTAGTTGTTCTCAGGCTCTGAATTCCGTGTACTGACAGTGTTTTGCATATTAGCTATAGGGTCATATCATGGGAAAGACGGCTCAGGATGATCATCGGGTACTTCAATCCGAACTATATAATACCGCGGGGATGGCAGCCTCGACACATAGCTCTCCCGGTGGCCCTATTACATTGCATACTTCGCTCCGTTCTCCTCTTGTTCGTCCCCAGAAACTCGGACGACCTTTGCGTTATAAACAATGGACAAGTTGCTTCAAATATTCAAGTCGACACGGATCAACTCCAGGACGGAACCGCCGTCACCTGATACACCTCCGCTCAAGCAGGATCGTCGTGCAGAGTTTGTTCTAGGCGACTTCACAATCGACTCGCCCGCATCGCGACCTCTCAAGGTTATCATCATTGGCTCAGGATTTAGCGGCATCGCCGCTGGCATCCGATTTTTGCAGCGTGTTCCGAATGTAGATGTTGTAATCTACGACAAGAACGCAGGCATCGGTGGTGCTTGGTACACCAATCGCTACCCGTAGGTTATCCCTTGTGAGCAGGATTGCACCCACCAAGTTAACCCCATTCGCATCAGAGGCCTGGCCTGTGACATACCTTCCCACTGTGTGAGCAACTGTCTACCATGTAACCGGTCCACACGCTAAAAGCTGCTTGAACAGTACCAATATACGTTCTTTCCGAACACCCAATGGTCTGCGGCTTATGCGCCTGGTCCGGAGATACTTGCCTATCTGCAGAACGTGGTCTCGACATACGAGTTGGAGCCTTACATCAAGCTGCAGCATGAAATGCTCGGAGCCAAATGGGACCAGCAAGCAGGCAAATGGCGGGTTCAGGTTCGCAAACTTGGCGTAGAACCAGGCGCTCCTTCGGAAACATTTGAGGATGTGGCGGACGTCCTCTTCACGGGAGTGGGATCTCTCAGTCGATGGCAATGGCCTTCTATAGAAGGACTTCATGACTTCAAGGGATCCTTGGTACATAGCGCTAGTTGGGACGTGTCACTTCAGAGTAATGAGAGATTCAACCAAACTACCTCGAGTCAGAGCGGAGAAGCATCGGCCGCAGGAGGAAGCACCGACTTGGACGATCAGGACTCGGCAGCACGTAAAGCACAATCAAGGTGGCAAGAAGATGCTAGAGAATGGAAGAATATGAAAGTTGGCGTCATTGGCGTAGTTCGTTATCTCGTTCCTACCACTAAGTCCTCCATGAATTTGCATGACTAACCTTGCTGCCCCGCAGGGTTCATCAGCCATTCAGATTGTACCTTCTTTACAGCCACATGTGGGCAAGCTTTATAACTACGTCCGTGGCAAGACCTGGCTTGCACTCCCCTTTGCAGGCGAGAAAATTGCTGAGCTCATGAACAAGGAGCCAGGCCCTGGAAACTGTACGTTAACCGAGCATCACCTTCCGTGCTTGCGATCGACCACACGGACATAGATATATTCAGCAAGGAAGAGAGACAAGCGTTTAGAGATCCTGCTTATTATAAGCAGTTCCGAGTTGCCTTGGAATCCGACCTTAATGTGAGTGTTTCGTCATCTTGTTCTGTGGGTGCTCATGACCATACCTGTCATCCGAACAGTCTGTTCATCAGGGCACGCTGAGGGGGTCAAACATGCAGAAAGGGGCACGGGAAGCGTTCAAGGCCAATATGCTGAAGCGGCTGGCGAAGAAGCCGTGGATTGCAGATCATTGTGAGTCCCTAAGCAGACTATCTTTGCTAGAGTTGTTCGGTGACGATGCTCCATCTCAGTGATACCTGATTTTGGCGTTGCATGCCGGAGGCTTACTCCAGGTCCAGGCTACCTGGAAGCCTTGTGTGAAGATAATGTAAGCCTCCTGAACACCTTCTCTCCCACCTAGTAAACTTCTTACCCCACGACAGGTCGAGTTCATCCCGACGCATATCAAGAGGGTAACTGCGACCGGTATTGAAACGGTGGACGGCAAGCATCAGGAATTGGATGTCCTCATCTGCGCAACGGGTGCGTACCTTTCATAACATCTATTCTAGTCAACCATGATACGATGACAATGAAGGATTCGACACATCGTACAACTTCCCCTTCACTCTCATCGGCCGTGACGGGATCGACATTCGCGACAAGTGGGCGCCGCACCCGCGAACGTATCTTTCCGTCTGCGTGGACGGCTTCCCGAACTGGTTCTTCTCTCTCGGACCGAACTCGAACGTTGGTTCAGGCAGTTTGCTGGCGCTGATGGAGTATCAGGTTGATTATGCTGTGGCTGCTACGCTGAAATTGCAGAGGGAGAGGTTGAAGTCGATTGAGGTGAAGGAGGAGGCTGTGGCGGATTATGATGAGTATATCGAGGTATGTTGCAAGCGTTCTACAGGATGCCGTCGTATTGATACGAGCTTTGTAATAGAATTATTTCCCAACGGTATTACACTTTTACATACATGCATGACATCGCGAATCTGACAATTATTCCAGACCGTCTATAGCGAGAAATGCCGTTCTTGGTACAAAGCGGGCAAAGAGGAAGGTCGCGTTGTTGGTCTATGGCCTGGTAAATTCGCATAACGTCACTCTTTCTCGCATCTCTCACACATATACCAAAGGTTCGTGTCTACACGCCTTGACCGCTTTGCAATACCCGCGATGGGAAGACTTCAACTACGAGCGGGTAGATGGCCAGCGGAATAGGTTGCATTGGCTTGGGAATGGAATGACACATGCCGAAGCAACAATGTCAGGCAACAGTGCGTGACACTTCTTCAACTCTGCATAGACATCCAGTTGCTGACGCGAACACATTTGCAGGGGCGTGGTATTTGAGGGAGGATTTCGTGGACATCCCACCAGGTATGCGTCTTGTTTACTTTATATACATTTGAGTGTCTCACAAGACGTCATCCTTAGTACCTCTGAGACCGAAGACGAGCGGTGCTACCAATGTCTAATCTCATACATCGATCGTATGGAGTCATGAAACCGTTAACTGTACTACTATATACGTCTGGAGGTTTCACTGTCTCCCTCCGTCACCGAGAAGAGGTTTACGCCGGTGCTCGTCTTGTACGGCGTCATAAGAAAAATGCTCCTGTTGCTACGACATGACAAAAGTTCTCATTTATCGCGATTGGTTCAGACTGACTCATCTACGGTACCCTACAAGTGCCCGGTTGACTCTCATCCATGGTCAGCTGCAGAGACCGACACAGTAACCCCCGTAAAATTGAGTGCGCATGTCCCCTCGCTACATTTTGAACACATCTATGTCAACCTTACGATCGGGCGTTCCAGACTGCTTGAGACAGAATGTTCACAAAACATTTCGGGGAGTAACATGAACACGAGCCATACCTTCACTATAACGAGGCTCTGCTCGTCAAATAGAAAGCGTCGGTAGCCCGACACATATATCGGCCGAGACACCGCCGCGTATGGCAGTGAGCTCACCACCGGCTCTTCAAACGTGTCTAGTCCTGGTAGTACAGTCTCCTCTGTGTGCACCTCATACTTCCACTGCCGGTTCTCCCCATCTCCATCATCAAACTCAAGGTTGCACGGGTCATCTTTGCGATTTGGGTGCACGTTGAAATCAAAGATGCATAGGTCAATGTGCATGGATCCTCTAGGGAAAGCTTGTGTGTATGCCCTGGAGAATGCCACACGATATCCGTTGGTAGACCTGGCCACAAGGGAAAGTAATATTCATGATCAGCCTTAGTTTTCTGGCAGTAAAGGCCTTACTCGTTCCGCAAGCCCTGCCGCAAGAAGCGTGTGTATTGCGGGCCCCACCACTTCCACGCCAACACGTTCTCATGCATATCAATGGGAGGAGCGTCAGGAGCCCCGGACGTTGCAAAGTGAGCACAGGCTGTCGGAACGAGGATGTGCTGAAGATGATTTGCCACGCCTTCGCCCTTGCGCACCTGAGCCATCATGCCTAGGAGTGTCTCGTTCTTGACATGGAGCGCGAAGACCAATTGCGAAGTATAAAAAAGGGTTACAAGGTGGATCCCGCGGCCCTGTCTCTGAATGAAAGGCGAGTGTAGTGCTTCTGGGTCCGCCAGGTATGACGAGGACTGTACCGTCGTCAAATCAAGCCTGCGATTAGGGAGCACCTTAGGAAGACGTAGCCTTAGCACACGTGTGGGAGGCTCGACCGTGTCAGATGAAGTAGTTGAATCGTGGATTTCATACAGGTCAAGGGATCCGGAGTCGTATATGCTTGCGATCATGTATGCACGAGGGCTGAGGAATGTAGGACGATGAGATAAGTCCGTCTCGAGGTTCTGGTGGGCATGTTGCCGTCAGCGGTATGCCAGGCCACAACAGTACCAATATGGGACGCACAACAAGAAGCGCCCCTGTATGCCAGTTGAATATGTGCAGATAGTGATGTCCCGTGTATCTCTCCCCCCAGAAGAAGTTCACGCTGATGATATCCCCTATAATCTGCAAAGGAGACATAGAGACCCCCATTTGCGGCGTCACGGATAATATGGTCGGGAAGATCAGAGGTGATATAGTCGCAAGTGGGTGGGTCTCCCGCAAGCTGAGAGTGCTAAGATGCACAATTATCCCCAAGCTTTACCTAATATGATGTGAACTTATTCAACATATACTGAATGAACGCACCTTACGTCCCGCGTGAGCAACGCCAATAGGTCCTGCGTAGGATCAATAGCAGACTCCTTCGTCCAGAATGGCATATCGCCCCCCACCGCCCTCTGCTGCTGCTCTGTACCGTCGGCGCACAAATCAGATTTTGTATGAGGCCATATAGCAAGGAGTGCCGATGACGCTGTCACGTTGTCAACCTGTCCCACAAAGACCCCTCCGATTAGCTTAAAGTCCCCGTACTCGTAGGGAAGACTTATGGACGCCTTGTACGTCCAATCCAACGTTCGCCATCGTCGCCGCCTGTCGAGCAGGAGGGTAAGCCTGTCTTGTGTCGTCACCAGACCACATTTGTCCTGGTCCACATTGTCGACGAGATCATCGGCACCCAGTTCGATTATGTACTGCAGCTCAACGGAGCTGCGGATGAGCTCCTGGAACAAGCGGGAGATCTAAGAGATATGGTGGGGCGGGTGAAAGACGTGGGTGTCAGGGCCGAACGGAAGACGAGAGACGTACTCTTTGGGCAGACACAAGCTGACGCCAGTCGAGATAAGACAAAATATGTATGAGGGTTTCTGAAGGGGTCTGTAGTAGGACTGAACCCATGGTGAACGTGAAGAGAGAGCTGTTGAGGGACGGCTGTCTGATACATTCTTCATCACACTGGATCTGGTAATGCAGCTTCTTCGTGGGTAACGTAACTGATGAGCCACCTGAGTGCACTATTTCAACGCAGTGTAACTGGAACAAGCTTGTATCTCTGACCCGTCACTACTGTCCGTGGCGCTGTATTATATTTGTTCACTTCACATCTACATTACGTATTTACTTGTGCCCGCGCCCTCCTCTTCTCAACGGCTTTGAGCACCCAATCTGTGATCTCTTCAGGGAACAGCGGCAATCCCTCGGTCAACCTGTCTGGCTCATGGGCCAGTATCACAATCACGTTCGGCCACTCTTTGTTCAACTTCACGAGCCGAGTGACGGTCTCCCTTGCAGTAACGATATCCTCGTACATCCTGTCGCCGATGAGACGCACCCCAGGGTCATACGCTTCCCTGTGGTGACACAGATCTCCGGCCAGGAAGACAAAAGTATTTGCAGCAACTCGAGCAAGAGCACAGATGTGACCCGGACAATGACCCGGGGTATCGATGAGGTATAGTGATCCGTCGCCAAAGAAGTCAATGGCATGCGTGAAGGTTCCGAGAGGAGAGACTGATTTGAAATCGGTGGATGAGACGTCCTTGAAGTTGATGAACGTGTATTTGTTCGCCTTAGGAAGTTCGTGGATGGAGCCCCTTGGATTCTGTGGGTATAATCGAGTTGGGAGGATTGTCTCGATGTCGCCTCCCATTACTATCTCTGAGGTAGGGAAGAGGCTGGGGTCACCAATGTGATCCCAGTGAAGATGGCTACAGGGTGTTATGTTAGGATATGTACTTGTCAAAACAACATGAGTGATCGTGTGAGTCTCACCTCAGGATCAGAGTATCTATTTCCTCCGGCTTGACGCCGCCAGCTCTCAGCTGGTCTGCGACATCATGTGGGCACTCTGCCTTGAATAGATCATGCACTCTGCTTTGCAAGGCAGGGGGATAGCCCTCCCCATTCTTTCATGGGGCATGTCCATCAGCCACTGTTTACCCATGTGATAAGTAACTCGATGTGCTCACCTTCCGAATTCCTAGATCGAACAGAGTTTTGCCTCGTGTCGGATGTTCAATCAGGAACGAGAACACAGGGACTTGTGCGCCAATATCATCTGGTTCGTCGCGACTGTCTTGCAATGCGAGCCTTATAGGGAGCCAGACTTTGCCTCCAACTATAGCTTTGACGGTGACGTACGTCTGGTTCTCGAGGTCTGCGGGTAGGGCGGAGGAAGACATAGTGGGGATAAGGGTTCTGTTAAGGGATTCGCCTGGATCGTTTAGAAGGTACTTCTATATAGCTGCACAAATGATTAAGCACTGGTCCAGCTCGGGAATCATGTCATGAGTCATATGTTTGCGCGATCCGCAGCATTGGCAGCTATCGATATGGCGTTGCTTGCGTATAGGTATGAGATGATTAGATACGCCACGTCCTATCGGTGGCAGCAAACCAAACAAAAGCAAGGACTGTCTGCGTTCATGGTCATGATTTACAGCGCACAAAACCAAAAGGCAGGGACCTCGAGCATATTGACGACGCACAACTGAATACAAAGCTCCCGGAATGGCGACTATACTGTACATTTCTAAGTATGAACAAATCAGCGCAATACCCCGATCACGGCCTCTTTGAAAGTGTACATACATTGGAGTCATTCGCTGCTCACGCTGCAGCTGTCAAGGCATATTCCCACACAAAATCAGCGGCCTCCTTGATCATTTCCGCAGTACACTCATGGCCAACTCCGGGATACACGAATACTTTCTTCACGCCCTGTTCTCCCACGTTCAAGTTCGAGACCACTTCCTCACTGCTCGTCCATGGGACAAGGCGGTCTTCTTTGCCGGATAAGACTAGGATCTTCTTCCCTAAGAAAGGGTTGGAGGAGTCGGATGCGGTGTAAGGCACTTGCGCCGCGTCGGTGGCCTTGAGGAGATCTATGAAGGTCTGCGGTGCGATGGGAGGAGCGAAGTCAACACCAGATGTTTGAGCTCGGTCCTTGATTAGGTTCGTATAGTTCGGGCATCCTGCAAGTGACAACGGAGTTGACCATTGTCTTAGTCCACTCGCATCTATGGTACTTACCAATTATGGGTACGCCGAGTGTGACTCTGGGTTCTGTGAAAGGTTATTCGAACTGTGATCTCTGTCGCGGTCGATGGTGCCTACCATGACGAAGAGACCACCAAGTGGCATGGCCTCCGAGACTTACGCCTGCTACGAGCCACTGAACCACTTTCGCTTCATCCGAGGGGAAAATGTGCGCGGGAAGGAAGTCTATCAGGAAAGACACGTCTTTTGCGGTGCCAACTGGGTGCAAACCGTTCAGGAACTTGTGCATAAAGTAGGCCAAGGAGGGGATTCACCATATACCGCGTACATGTCAATCCTACAATGATAGATTGTTATGTGTCATTTGTTCATGAACTCTGAACTTCGGTTTCGGCACTCACGCATGCCTCTCGTTTCCTTCTATCCACACCCCATTTGTGAGTTTATGAGTTAACCTATGACCGTGGTTGCGTTGATCCTGCAGAGCATCATGAGACATCACATCATACATATCCCACTTACTCGTTTACTCACAAAGGTCACGACCACCAGCTGCTTTTCCTGTTTTCCCTCCGCCTCATGTTCTGTAATGCGCGTTAGTATGCGCTCCGCGGTGGATTTGTACTTTTCTGCAAACTCCGTTCTGCCATGCAGCAAGAACAGAACAGCCACTTCTCCCTTGATACTGGAAAGATCGCCGTTTGTATAGACTTGAACAGGGAGTCCTGCAACAAACAAGTCGTGTCGAGAGACAGATGAAGACATCGTGGAGTTTCAGTAGTAAGCGGAAGGACAGAGATAAAGGAGTTAAGTAGCTCGAACGTGCTTGTTGATGGGCTCATGTGACGGCAAGGCGCAATAGCTAGACTGGCCAGGATGAGAGTACACTTCCCACCGACGGTTTTTGGGTTGAGTTCAGTGGGAATCCCTACTGACGGAACACCGCGACACGACACCGCTGCACATTATCGCAGTAGTCAGTGTGGCTTGCCAAAGTGTGCGCGTAAGTAGTGGTCTTTCAGCTGAGCTTAGCATGTTCGGTACAGGTTCTGAGAAGTTCGAGCAATGTTCAAACTGGTCGATGAGAGGGAGGTCGTCCCTCTTTGCTGTGAAGAAACAAAATGGTGGACAAGGTTTATGATCGAAGGTGAGTCGCGTACCTAGCGCGCTTTCCAAATACAGCACTCTGTTCCCGACCACGAACTTCGCCTGCGAGCTCTCTCACATTGATATGTTCCCTGATTTTTTTTTTTCAGTGCGTGCGGTGGGAGCGAATCCCTGGTCATCTTCTGCCTAAACAAAGCTGACAGCGTGAGTTTATCCAGGTCGCCACGTTCGATATGTTTGGCATAGATGCGCATTGACGGAAGCTCTCAAAACCTCGTGCTGCCGCGATGACCCATTGCTGCAGGTCATGTTGACAGTACGAGATGTTGAGAGTGTTGCGGGTATGTCTGTGTTGCGGTCACCAGCACTACGAACGTTCGGTCTCCTGGATGAATCAGATGGTCGCGAAGCACGATACGTATGTTACCGTCTCCTTCTACGGCTTCCTATTATTGTGAGCCTCCCTTGACCTGGCACAGCTGATGACCGCACCGCCATCCTCATCTTCCATCTCGGCCATCGCATCAGCACTGCGTGCAACGCTGAACACCAAATATACGGCATGCGGGAATATATAACAGTCCATGCGAGCCGACCTACCATGCCGGGCTACCGCTCTTAGCTTGCTGCTCGCTGCGCTCACTGCACGATATTTACGGGAAGAACTCTGCTCTGCGGTCGTCGAACGTGTTGATCATGTTGAGCCTCATCTTCTTCTCCCTGCTATCTGTACTTGTGGCTGCGGGGCCTCTGACCACCAAGAGGTAAGTCGTATTCGACTATGATGCGACATTCTTTCGATATATACGATTCTACATTTCAGAGCTACCGTATGCAATGGTCATCCGGAGTTATGCAACCGAAGTTACGGTAATGTCACTTTCCTCGGAGGTGCGTCTTATGTATATGTCAAGCCGTCGATGCATCAACTAAATGAGCTGTAGCTCATGACTCCTTCGCGTTCAGCGAGGATCCATTTGCGCGTGCGTAGCACTACACAATATATCCTTAAACCGCAGGAACTCAGGCTTGCTATCCGGTCAACAGTTGCACGAGACCAGGAAATCGACATACCGTCTCAACTTAACCTTGGTGTACGGCTATTGCAGGCGCAAGCTCATATGTATGTTTAGACGACGTTACCACGTCTTAAGATGCTAAACAGCAATAATTAGGAATGACGGCGTGCTTCACTTCTGCCACACTAGCTGTGTAAGTGACTGATTTCGTTCGTTATTCTCACGGGTATTAATACCGTTGTTGGCTCCCCAGCTCCTGTTTGACGGCGGGTCTGTTCAAGACTACCTGACCACGGTGCACACTTTCCTCCAAGCCAACCCGAACGAGGTCGTCACTTTTATCTTTACCAACCCCGAAGGTGCCTCCCTGCCCGACGTGTGGGCACCCGCGTTTGTTAACTCCGGTATTGCCGATTTGGCATTTGTACCACCCACTGTGCCTCTGAAACAGAGCGACGTGAGTGCACCTTCTATGATCTCTTCTGTGGATATACTCATGAATGCAAAAGTGGCCTACCCTCGGAGAGCTGATTGATACGGGCAAACGTGTCATCGTGTTCCTCGATGCCGGCGCGGACACCGATCGTAGCGTCCCCTATATTCTCCCTGAATTCGAGATGGTATGTGCATATTCGTGCGCGATCATTTCTTTCGTTGATTCTATGTCCGTCGTAAACCAGGTATGGGAAACGCCGTTTAGCGTTACAGACGCTACATTCCCCTGCTCTGTTGATCGTATTGCGGGACCATTGGCCACGGTAGATCATATGTACATGATAAACCACTCCCTCAACAAGGACGTATTCGGCACAGGCATCATCGTCAGCGACCCTTTGGATGCGCCGACAACCAACAGTGTCAACTCGTACGTCCTCTGCATTTCTTCTTCACCATTTGCTTGACTCTCATCTGTTTTGCATTTTGTGGCGACAGTATCACAGCGAACGCCGCAGGCTGTGAGCAGTTTGCCGCCGGTCGGTCACCAAACTTTGTTTTGCTGGATTATCTGAACCTTGGACAAGGGCTTCAAGCTGTGAATCAGTTAAATGGACTGTCGTAAGCCAGCGATAGGATGATTTCATGATTGAAGCGGTGTATTCTCTATATGCGGCGCTGTTAGTGGCGTGCTATTTGACATGCACACAGAGGATGTGATGATGTGAGACCTCTTGGGATCCTGCGAAGATGTGTATATTACGACGGTTACAACCAGTACCTCACGATCGAAATACATCCGGTTTGAACGGACAGCGCTATCTACACAGCTGGGCAAAATCTCATCCTACCCAAACACCGTGTGAGCGTTTCTCGCGGGCGACTCACGTTACGCACTAAGATTACCGGGTACAATTATGACCAGTCAAGGAGCACACCGATAGGAATTTTGACTGCCTTGTGAAAATTGGTGATGCTATAAGTACATGCTAGGGTACAGATCGATGGCGTACCGAACCTCCCCGTGAAACAGCTACCAATGGCTCCTGCATTCCCCCCTGACCGTGAGGATCAACTATATGTTTCGGTTAAGCCGATAGTTGCGGGGAACATGTTCCTGCCCCACAAGGAGGTCTTTCAGGACTCGATAGACCTGCCTGAATCTGAGGGCGTCCGCATCCCCGTGTTTTGCTTCTTTATCTCGCATCCTACGGAGGGAGACGCCCTGTTCGATCTGGGTGTTCGGAAGGTGAGTTGCCAGCAGCCAACATAGCTGGACGTGCTACTTATACGCAGTTTCTGGATTTCAATCTTAACAGCACGTCGAAGGATATCCGCCGAGTCTGCAGGACGAACCTCGGACGTACTTCGACGCGGTGTGTGAAGAGGATGTAACAGATCACCTGAAGAAGGGAGGTGTGGATCCAGCCAATATTCGAAATATCTTCCTCAGGTGAGTACATCCTCGAGAAGATGTCCTGCAAGGCTTATTACCGACTCTGCGAAGCCACTTGCACTGGGATCACACTGGTGATGCCACGCCGTTCACATCCGCAACCCTTACCATCAGTGCAGAGGCTAAGACGCTTCTCGAGACCAACGTGTATCCCAAGAACCCCGAGGGCAGCATCCCGGCGTTTCCAGAAGGCAATGCCATAACCTACGTCAACTTCGAGTCGACCACCTCTCGTCCAGTAATCGCTCCGTTTGTAACGTTCGAACGCGGCATCGACATATACGGGGATGGCTCGTTGTATATGGTCGACACACCAGGCCACTATCCGGGGCATTACTCGCTTGTGGCGCGCGTTGCGCCAGACTCGTTCTTGTTCATGGCTGCCGACCTGTGCCACAACAGGTTGTGCTACGCGCCCGGGCATCGTATCTTGAGCAAGCTCAACTATGCTGATGTGGAGACGGCACGAAAGTCAGCGCAACGGTTGGCGGCGTTGAACAGGGAAGTAGACAACGTGGTCGTTATTCTGGCACATGAGACGCAGCGCACAGAGGAGGGCATGCCGTTTTTCCCGAACGATGTGAGAGAGTGGGTGGTGGAAGAGATTGAGAAACGGAAGAATGTGATAAGGCCGTAGATTGTGTAGTAAGTACCCGGAGAGTCATACTGTTCAAACTTGGACGTCTGACCTATGGGATCTGTTGGGTAGTTCTATTGTGGGTATCAGCAGGCCTACTGCTACGGGGGCTATAGCACACCTGTTCAGCGCAATTCTAGCTATGTCTTAGTGACGATAAGATACTCAATCGCCATAGAGATTTCCAGGAGCAGACGTTCGTTTTTCGGACCAGAGTTATCGTGAGTACTGAGAGCAAGCGCTGCATTGTTCAACTGGGGGTAATCAGTTTGGCGCCCAACTGCGCCTCACCTAAAGGGGGTGGTCTCGGAGGCAAAAGCGCGATCACGTGGTCTTGTTGAACAGACTCGTGCCACGCCTAATTCCTCCTTCTCACCACGTCTCCCCCCTCCCCCTCAAAACTTCTTTGTCTGCTTTGGCCTTCGTCACCGTTGTCTACGACAGCGAGTTCCGTGGCGACTGCAAAAGCCGCCCGTCGCATACAGCAAGGCCACTCTGCCCGCAATAGCCCGACAGGCGAAAACAATACTCCAGCTCTCCACCTCGCTAATTATCTCGAAATTACTCGCGTGGACCCCCGTATTTGACTTCCCAGAATCCGCAGCGCTACCTCCACTTTCCTTTGTACTACAACTACCATGCTTGCTTCTACACCAACGTCCGAATATGCCGCATACAGGCCTTCAAGGCGCGACCCAAGCCTCTCGCCATCGTTCACCCATCGGACTCCTCCTCGCCCACCAGTATTTCGCAGACCTATGCACTCGCCATCTCCTTTGAAGCGACACGCCTTGCCTACGGCGTCGTTAGATGACGACGATGTCTTCTCCTCTCCGGCTCAGAAAGCTTTTGCTCAGAAGGAGAACACTCCTCGTCGCAGGTCTAGCCTTTTTAACGAGGACGACGACGGGCTGTTTTTGGCACCCCCTTCATCCGCTCAATCCCACTCTTTTTTCCCGCCTTCGTCTTCGCCGATGCCACTGCGCACACCCGTCAAGACGACCCCCAACGTGTTTGAGACACCCTCGAGACCGGCACTGTCTATCAGGGCAACAAACACCGCCACAACTGGGACAAAGCGCAAGACAAACACATTGCCGGTCAACACACCGGATAAGTGTGTACTTACGCCGTTGAACATAACTGCGAGTTCTGGGAATGACTCTTTCGGATTCAATCGTCTTGCACCTCTTCCGGCTCCTCGCTTCGGTACTCGCACTCCTCAGACGCGAGCTGATACGGAACAGTATCTCAAGAGTCAAGAGGATTCGATGGGGAAATTGAAGCTGGGTGGGCGTGACCAGTCGGGCGAAGAAAGTGGATATGACTCGGGATTTGACGTTGAGAAGGAACGGGGGAAGAGGCCGTTCATTGCTTCGAGTACTGTGAAGGGTAAGGGGAGGAAGTCGCCGATACGGGCGCTTCTCGTTGGAAAAGCTTTAGACATGGCAAAAGACGAGGAAGTGGCAGAGTCCATATCGCCGAGCGGTCATGTCAACAAACGACGAGCTCGCTCACGGCCCGTATCAACAGAACTCCTCAGAACAATGGCGAGCACTCCCGCGTCAGGCAACAAGGTACGGTGGTAGTAGCTGTCTGCTGAAGATATATGCTAATATTCTCCTGGTCTCTCAGGTGCAGTATGTGCCCACGCCACACCTTAGTGCAACCAAATCTTCGGGCTCCGTGGCGTTTCCTTCCTTTACGAACGCGCGAGGGCGACGCATATCGGCATCATCCTCAAGCTCAGTTGAAATAGGCTCTCCTCGCCGTCGTACTCGGGTACCATCCGCAGCTGCAGCGCGCACTCGAACACAGTCGCAACACCACCGTGCTCCTCTTAATAGGCTTACTAGTCAAAGCTCTGCAACACTATTTTTTGGACCCTCTATCCCGCAGACGGAGGCTAGACCCAAGAAATGCAGCACTGACGCTATGAGCATTGATGTACCATCGCCTCTTTTGTTGTCTGGAAGGCCGCAGTTTCGTGCTCGGCATTCATACGCTGGCGAGCCATGGCGATCTCCGAAGAGCAGCGACGAAATGGACGAAGCCGATCTTTTCTTCAGCAGCCCTCCAGCAAACTCCTCGTTCGTCTTCAATCTCACAAGTGGTACCCCCAGCCCCACCAAGAAACGGCGCATTGAACCAGTCGAAATGCTGCCTAAGAAGTATCGACCGAGAGACTCTGGTGTTGTTCTCAATGATAGCGATGATGACCTATTCGAGCGGCCTCACTCAAGCAACCCTGGTGTTGGCTTGTTCGCGAACTCGGCCGGACAGGGTTCAAGCTCTTTCAGCTCACTTCAGTCTGAGAGCGACTTTGAAGCGCTTGTCACACCCGGCTTCGGCCCAGGACCAAACTCGGGCTGGCCAGCAGTTGGCGTGGTTAATCTCGATGACGATTGTGGGGTAGTAGATGTAGCGGGGCTAGACAACAGTGATGGCGCAGACGCTTTCATCTTGCGGACACTCACTGCGGGGAAGAAGTCGTCAGGGTCTGGTGGAGAGCCAAAGCGCGCCCCTGGCACTCCAGTCAAGAAGGTCAAGACCTCCCATCTCATCGAACGGCCCTGGCAGAGTGCTGTTGCACATAAGATTGGGTTCCCTGAATTTGACGCTATGAAGGGGAATGCGGGAGGAAAGGAGAACAAGAAATCGAAACCGAGACAGAGTCTTCCAGCTGCTTTCCCCATGCTTGGAAGTGCAAGGCAGAGGAGAGATGCACGAGCGGGTGGGTCGAGTGTTGACTTGGACAATGAAGATGAAGAGGCCAGTCCGACGACGCGGAAGGAGACGACGTACGGGGGGTTAGGACTGGGTAGGCCGCCTGTACCGGCATTCCCGAAGACTTGCGACCCGAAGTCCAGGACGCGGTGGATGATGAGAAGAACTAGCAGTGGTGCATTCTCCAGTGGGAGCGAGACGTCAAGGAACGCAACCCCGACGCGGTTGCTGGCGAAAGGTCAGTATTACCTGTATGCCCTCCATAAGCTTTTCTAACATAGTTACTCCAGATTGGAATGCTCATATCGTCGGACAGCGTTCGCCTCTAGTTTCTGCTTCACCTACTGATACCAGGTCCAATACGACATCCGCCACCGCATCGCCTACAATAACATCACCTACTCTTGAGGCAATCGCAAGGCAAGTCAACACACCGGGGGCCACTTCGCCCAAGAAGACCCTTATCAATCCCAGCGCACAACGTGCAGCTAAAGCTCGCGCAAACGTGTTCCCCGGATCGGCTATTCGCGGTCGAATTTCTGTTCCCAGCCCCGAAGAACGACCTGGTCGATTCGAACACGAATTCATCGAAATCGACGAGCTCGGTAGAGGTGAATTCGGTCGTGTTATGAAGGTCCGATACAAAGAAGGGTCGAGGGAAGTGTTTGCTGTGAAGAAGTCGAAACGATTCGAAGGCGTTAAGCATAGGTAGGCCGCGGTGCAGCAGCTATGTCGCGGGATTGTTTCTGATATCTTTACAGGCTCCGTCTGAGGGAAGAAGTGGACATTCTCAAACATCTTTCTCGAGCAGCAGGTCGAGCAGGGCTGGGACTTCGCCATCCGAATGTCCTTGGTTATATCGATAGCTGGGAAGAAGATGAAACATTATTTATCCAAACGGAGCTATGCTCCCTAGGCAACTTCTCACATCTGCTATGGGAGTATGGGCGTGCATTCCCCAGGCTCGACGAAGCGCGTGTATGGAAGATTTTCGCCGAGCTCAGTGCTGTAAGTTCATTCATACATCGTGCATTGGGTTGGACTCATTTGTCTCAAGGGAATGAGGTTTATTCATGATGCCGATGTCATCCATCTTGACTTGAAGCCTGCGAATATCTTCATTACGAGTGAAGGCCGTTTCAAGATCGGAGACTTCGGTATGGCCTCAATCTGGCCTCGACCTTCACTTACGGACGCCACGAACGCTGGGGGCAAGGCATCCTTTGAGCGGGAAGGCGACAAACTGTATCTCGCTCCTGAGGTTCTCCAGGGCAGGTACAGCAAGGCTGCCGACATCTTTAGGTGAGCTTCTTCGCCGTATTTATGTGTAGCTGCCGCTGACAATAGGCATCAGTCTAGGAATGACTATACTGGAGACGGCGACCAACGTGATTGTACCAGATCAGTGCGTTGGCCGATCAATGTGTGCGATACTTTATTAACTATATTAACCCAGAGGTGATGCATGGCACCGCATTCGCCATGAAGACTTCACGCAAGTTGACATGTCCGTGCTGTCAACCGAGCTCGTCGAACTCATCAAGAGTATGCTTCGCACGGATCCGTCGCTCAGAGTCGACGCTGGAACGGCATACATCCATCCAGTCATCATGCGAGCGCGTGTCTCTATGGAGCTTGCCAGAGAGACTCTGGGAGCTACGTTCCAGGCTTCCGCCCTCGCAGGTGCCCCGCCTGGTTGGTTGGAATCCATCCTCGGACGATCTGACGAGTGGGACGGCAATGAAGACGACGAATCCATGGACCTCAGCCCTTAAGCCGCGTCCTCTCGTTGTCGTATCCATCAATGCGCTCTTTCGTGTCTGGCTACCGAAGGCGACCCCGAAGACATTAAAATATGTATATGATAAATATTCTCAAGGATGTAATCTTCGACGCAGACGAGGAGCAGCAAGAATTGTACATTCCCCAACTCAATATCGGCCATCACCTCGCTCGGCGCGCTTTGTACAACTCGGCTATCCGTGGCCGAACCCCCTTGGTTTCTCTGTTCGCTTGGCTTTATCTGTCCTGGTTATCTGGAATGAGTTGTACGTGGTTGGCTTTGAGCGTATCCTCTTCACTCCCCCGATTCTTTTTGTTTCCATCCCGCCATATCTGAATGATCCTACATCTCTATATAATTCTTGGCTGGTTATCGATCACCCCCAAACAATGACTTTCCATCGCTTCCAACACCCACATTCATGTCTATGTTTCTTCAACGCTTATACGCAAATCATCCTTGCACGCACATTTACCCATGACTCTTCACGATTATCCTCCACAATGCCATGAACCTTCACGCCTTTTACTTCACCGCCATGGATTATTAACGTTTCGATCTTCATGCATTAACTTACGCCATCAATTTCTTCCATCCACCTTGGTTTTGTCACATCTCTTGACCATGTTACTCTCCCACATCTTCTCATTGTTTCCGTGGTGCAATCAGCCACTGCCATTTCTGGTTTGTCCCGCAGCTCCCCCTCGTAGTTTTGCTCAACGCTCAGCACCTGTTTTCTTGTCAATAGCACCGCATAAATCCTCGCTCTATGGTCTTGTTCTAGTACAGTAGTATTTTCAGTCGTGGCATAGACGACTGCTTGTTCCCTTTAGTATGCGCAAACATATGAAACATTTCTTTTGGATATATTTTGACTTCACAAGTCTGTCTGCCGTACCGCGCTCTGATTACCCTCTCAATAACAAGCCTGCAAAATGGTCTGGATATGAGCGAGGACAACGTTCCGAATCACACTTGACGAGACGTCTTCGCAGCCACCCGCTTCTCAATCCTGTGTGTCACCCAATCTTTGATGTCATGAGGGAACAGGGGCATGCCCTCTTCCAACCTTTCAGCTTCATGTGCTAATATCACGACCACATTATCCGCCTCTTCATTCAACTTGGCAAGCCTGTTGATTGTCTCCTTCGCCCGTTCTCCATCATAATGAATCCTGTTGCTCGTAATGCGCGTACCAGGGACATAGCACTGTCGGTTGTGGCAGGTGTCGCCTCCTAGAAAGACGAACGTGTTTGGCGCGATGCGAGCCAGCGCTGCGATGTGACCGCGATAGTGCCCTGGAGCGTCGACCAAGTACAAGGATCCATCGCCGTAGAAGTCGATCGCGTGGCTGAAAGACGCGAATGGGGTGAGAACAGCTTGTGCGTTGGATGAGGAGTTCGTGAAGTCGATGAATGTGACTTTTTGGTTTTTAGGGAATCGTTGGATGGTCCCGTGTGGGTTGGCTGGGTAGACGTCCTCTGCTAACGCGGCGCGGGCACCCGCACCCAGGACGAGTTCTGCAGAGGTAAATAGTGCTGGGTCTCCGATGTGGTCCCAGTGCATATGGCTGTCTCCTGTCAGAATTCGCGCTTGCACGATGAGTCTGTGCACGCTACCTAATAATAACGGTTTTCACATCTTCAGGCCGTATATCCTCTTCGCGCAGGTGATCCGCGACGTCTTTATACGCAGTTTCACCGGCGCGGGAGGCGACAACCCTCGGGATATCAGGAGGATAGCCGTTCGCATACTATCCAACCGAGGAGAAATTAGCCAATGCGTCTTTGTGGTTGCTCGAGAGACGGACCTTACGAACTCCGAGATCGAATAACGCGAGACCTCGCGTCGGGTGCGTGATAAGAAAGTTAAACACAGGAACGTACGAGCCGCTGTTGTCGGGATAATGCATGGTGTCCGCGAACACGAGGTTGTAAGGTAGATGAATGAAACAAGTAAGCATGGCCTTCACACCGACGAAAGCCTGATCGGCTGAGTCTCTGGGTAGTGACATCTGGGATGAGGCCTCTGGCTGTCTTCGCTGGCGGCACGCATACAGTTCGGTTAAGCTGCCTATTTAACGATGTGGCTCTTGCCTTCCGTGATTCATGATACTGGTGAGTCAGCAGGAAGGCTCTGTGAGAAGAAGTATTCAGGGTGCCCCGGAATAGCATGGAGATTGCACACATGGTGTTTCTCGTGCGAATCGGGGAGGGGACGGGAGGACTACTACTGTCAGATCGGTGTATCAGTTACGACAAACTATGAGTACGAGCCTGCTCACCTAGAATATGCAAACACGAAGATGGTTCAGAACAGTGCTGCCCGTGCACGTTCAATCAAAGCCGCTAGCTGCATGCATTGTAAGTCTGTAACTTAGTATTGGTATGAAAGCAAAGAAGCATAGACCAGTATTTAGATCTCCCATGTCTCTTCCATAGCAACCGACCGCACTAGATGGGAAGCTAACGTCGTGTGAGTCCTCGGACATGCCAATGCACCTGGTTGCTCGAAGTTAGAGTTCAAGAGTTCAATTGCGCCCATTGCCCGATAAGGGCACCACCGCTCATTTGAAGGTCCGACGGGCAAATCGTGATGCGCCCTCTGATCGTGTTGTCCCATTCCCGGTACAGTACGTCTTGCCACAAACTACGAAGATACAGCTATTCAGTATGCGGCGTGCGCGGGGGCTCGACGGAGAGATATGGAGTCTTCAATGTGAGCTTATATCAAAGAATCAGCGACAGCACGTCTGACGATAACATCCCCGCTATCTCTGTAGTCACGAGCGCACCAGGAATCTTCCTTCCAACTCCCATCGCGCAAGTCCTGTCGTCATACCTCTCGTTGCAACAAAACAGTTCGTGAATATGGTCTGACTTCGTCGAGCGCGACGCTGTGACTCCTAGCAATGGCCCGCGTTTGAGCATGTCTGAAGGGTTTCCACACGGTACGACCCCACATGTTATTTCGTCTCGCTGCGCCTGCCCATCTCCGGGTTGATGGTACGTCTGTTATACTTCCTCTAGCACCCTCCCCATGCCCCTCGAGCCGGTAACATTACATCGCGTTTCCGGGATGACCGTCGCTCTTCTCTACATCGCAGCAGTACTAATACCGTGCTACCGCACAGAATCGAAATGACACTCACGACAACTCCCGACACAACGGTCTCACCATGAACCACTCCCATCCCGTCTCTACGCCAACCAAGCCAGACCGCCTCCCGCTCTCTTCCGTGCGCTACATCGTGCTGCCCCTCCTAGCCCTCAGCGTCCTAGTCTCAATCAAGCTCAACAGGACCCTCCGACTCGCCGGACTCGCGGCGTATGTCGCGTGGAGCCTGCATGGGACGCGGTTCACGGCTGGAGGCGGGTACGAGGATTATCTGAAAGGCGCGTTTCTTGGCGCGACGTCGCTCGTCGCGCTCTACGACCTCGTCTTGACGGATCCTCTCACGGAATGGACGCATAAATCCGAACCTGGATGTCGTCTTATTGACATGCCGGTGTGGAAACGCGTGTATTGGGTTGTGTGCGCTGCACTCGATAATCGCGGGATTGGCTGGTCGTTCGAGGTACGTGCCTTTGTCTGTCTCTCGCGCCCGCGTGTGCATATGCATACTAGACGTTTGCGTGCCTGATCCGTCGTTGAAACAGGTCCCGTATGTCCCCCCTCTTCCCAGCCACGACCGCTGGATGTTCCTGAAACGCAGATCCCGCCAATTACTATGGAACCTGTTCCTCGTCGATCTGGCGCAGACATACGAACGGCTAAACCCCGTGTTCGCGCCGAGCAGTACAGCAGGGATGTGGTCGCAGGGCCTTCTGCTCGGGTATCTGAACCTCGTCGCGCGCCTCACGGTTGCGTGGGGTATGTTCAATATCCCGTATGACTGGTTGAGCTTGGCGTGTGTCGCGAGCGGGTTTCATGAGCCGCAAGACTGGCCGGATACGTTTGGGAAGTGGAGTGATGCGTATACTGTTCGGAGGTTTTGGTCGTAAGTATCCCTTACTCGCGATCGCTATTTTATTTTTGCTGACGGGCTACATTATAGTCGATGCTGGCATCAGAGACTGCGTCGCGTAGGTCCCTCAGACGAAGTCACAATGTGCCTTGTACTAACCCAGCGTTCCCCCCTCACAGTATACAGCCGCAACAGGAAAAGCAGCTGCACGACTCCTCAACTGCAAACCCGGCACCTGGCTCTCCGCGCGCGTGCAGCTCATATTCGGGTTCGGGATCTCCGCGCTCGCGCACCTGCCCGGGGACCTAATGGTCTCCCCGCGCTACGCAGGGGCGTCCGCGCCGTTCTTCCTCTGGCAAATCCTCGCGATCACGCTCGAGGACTTCGTCATCGACCTCAGTCGGTATGTTGGCGTGGAGGAGGGTAAGGCGTGGGGGCGTGTGGTGGGATGGGTATGGACGGCGGGGTGGTTTAGTGTTATGGTGGGCAAGTTCATTGATTGGACGTTCCTTGCGGGCGCGGGGATGCATGAGACGTTTCGGTTCTCGGTTGTGCGGCCAATGTTGGATTATGCGTTGGGTTTGGTAGGGACTGATCTTGTCTCGTGTATGTCTCGTGTCTTTGCTAGTTGAAACGATCATTCGCCGCTACGTATATGCGGCGCGCGGCGTACATTGCCTCGCTGTGGGCAGTGAAGTGGGATTTGTCACGTACGTTCTAAGTTTTGAAATGCTGTGTTCTATACACGGATACCATTTCCAACATATTTTTATCACGCTGAACAAGTTTTTACAACTCGAAGTGATCAGGCAACAGCTCATCTTTTCGGAAACAGAGAATACTGATGAATTGGTTTTGCTCCGGTTTCAAGGTGAAATTTTGCGATAACAGATTCAAGTGTGTAACTAGACCTTACGTGCGTTCTGGCGTTCTGAGGTGGTTGTAGGATTTGGCGTGTTGTGCAACAAATGCTAGGGTGTATAGCCATCTATAGCGACTGTAGATATGATGAGGCGGAGCAACAACACCAAAACAAGGGATGGTTGAACTGCAGTGAGTGCTCGCAGTTGCGGGCCCTTCGTAAGCATTCATTTTATGAAACCCGAAGAAGCGAGGGGCCTAGAAAGTGCACGCAGTGCAATATATGATGTTACTCGCGAGAGCCGAGCTCGAGGAAGGTTTAAGTGGAGCGTGGCGAACCTCTCACGGTCCTTCCACCGTTCTGCGATTCGTCCGAGGTTAGCGTGAGCTCGTCCTCGCAGTGGGACTCGAGGCTTTATGAACTGCGAAAGCCAATCAGGCCGAGCATCGCGGGTATTGTCTATGAAGATCCTCATGTGATGCCGAGGCCATGCCTTCAAGTCCACAAGTCTGCGCGACCCACTTCTCGACCGAGGGGCAGGCTAAGAGTCTTCCACTTCGCGAGCTTCTCCGCGAGAGTTTTAGGTGGTTGATGCAGCCGGAGGAGGCGCGAGAATGACGGAGGAGAACACCGCTGGGTCGTGCAATGCTGGGTCGACGACTGGGTGACAGCGCTCTCGACGAACGATGAATAGCAGCGGGTGATGGTGATTGCCCGCTATCGGGACGGATGCATCGAGGTTGAGTGTCTGAAGCGGCGATGGGGGGTGTGTATCCGGTGGCCACTGTGCATTCCTAGAGTTGCGGATCAGGCCTCCAGGGTCTACGTGCATTCTAGAAATGCCATACGCTGCATAATCGTCAGTGTTACTTCTCACGTACCTGACTTTTATGACTTCTCTACCTCCTCATTCGAAGCCAGCTATTCCGGCGGGCTGAAGGGCGGCGGCGATTCTTGCGCTAGGAAATGGAAGCACGATACAGTCGAGGTGCGGGGACAGCGCATCAGACGGGCGAGGATGCCGTTTCGCGCACAGTATATCTGGAAAAGGAGAAGCTAGTTAGCCTCTGACGGAGCGCAAGCTACGTAGAGGGGGTTGCGCTGGCTTGATGGGTTGCCGCCTTCGCTATCCCCGCGGCGTGATTGAAGGCGGTGGTCAATCGTCTCATTACGCGCCTCCCGCGAGCATTCTATAGTTGGACAGCAGTACTTAAGAAGATTGAGTTGTCCTCGCCTGGGACTACTGCGCAAGTTTAATTGTGCTCCACGTGCGATGGCGGCGGTGAAGAACTTCTGCGACACAAAGCTTAGTGTATGCTGTATATCGCTCACCGCGGACAAACATCCTCAGCGTATGTTTCAGAAACCTGATGGAGGTATGTATCACGACTCTCCGGTCACCGTTGGTTGGACCCTGCGCTCGAGCCACCTTAGCAAGCGAGGAAAGACCTTCATACGATCTTCTATACACACACCTGTACTGTACGGCTCAAGAGCGACGTGCTGCGGCATAGTAGAATGTAATTCGGGTCTGCAGTGAGCCAAACGCATAGGGTGTCGATGGCCGCCTGCATCAATTAATCTGAGCTTGTGCGGAAGCCATAGCTCGCTGTATTCGGCAGCACGAGGACGATCCTTGCATACCGACGGGTCATTACACTCCAATTAGAAGAGAAGTAAGCGGGAGGACTGATGCCAAAGATATATTGTACACGGGTGCTGAGTGGTACCAGTAGCACGGAAGCGGGGCAGCCTGAAAGGGCGCACCCCGTCATGCATGAGCCCGAAACTGGCGGGGAGAATGCGTCGCTTTGAGGCATCGCTAGCCCGCCCTCTCAGGGTAACAGCTCGCGAGGGAATGTGCTTGCCGTTGGGAGAACAGTCGTGGGTGGCTGAGGGAATGCGGGTGGCTGCTCTGCGCCAAGCCGCCGCGGACAGCCCAGGTTGTCAATGAGCGTGAGAATATGCAATGTCTCCCGCAAGCAGAATCTGGCACCGCTCGACATCGACTTTTAAGCTCGACAACCTGGATGACTGCAGCTCTCAGCCTCTGAAGCCGTCATCTTCGACTGCTGCTTTCTGTCAGCGTAGCTGCCAGTGGGAATACAAAGAACAAGGGCTGCACAGAGAGCGCCTCGTTCCCTCCGTGTGCGCAACTCTCACAACCACTCTCATCTTCATCCCCTGCACAGCTTGCATCTTCCTCGCTTTTAACATCATCTTCGTGCACGACCGCGACCGCGACGCCCATCATCAGGCTGCGCCCTTGTGTTCTTGTTGGCATCGACAGCTCAGCCTAACTCCCGTCACTGAGCAGATCCCTGGCGCCTGGTGATACTCTGATATTAGTAGCGGTGCATCCTCTCGCGGACGGGAACGACTACAACAGCTGACCTTGTCGTCAACACTACCTCCCCCTCCCTTCCCTTCCTTCAGTACTGCACCGAGGACTCTGCTGAGGCGTTGAACGTCGTCCGTGACTACCTATTCAAACGCAGGTGAGTTCGTCCTCGCCGCACCTCCTTTATCTCCTCGCCCCCTCGCCCTCGCCCCTCGAAAACATCTGCTCACCTCTTTGCATGACATTGAACTGCAGGCCAGCTTCAACTTGCCCCCAAACGCTCGCTTTGTCTCTCTTATACGCAACACTAGAGTCTCTTCAGCCATCAACATGGCAACTGGGTATCCGCCAATGCCCCCTTCCCACTCAGCCCATCCGTCGCTCGACGGCTTTCGCCACCCCCACACGCTTCAACACGGCCCTAACGTACACTCTCATTCGCACCTTCACGCACACCTCGCTCAGGCCCAAGGGCAAACATGCGTTCCATCCCTAATACCACCAGGTATCGATCCAGCCCAAGTAGATATACGGACTTTCTATCCGTACGTTCGCGCTTGTTATCTCGAGCGACTCACAGAACTGACGACCGCCCGTGGCCTCGTCTAGATACCAGCCAAACGAAGTCAAACATCGTAAACGGACGACAAGACAACAGCTGAAGGTACTGGAGAACGTATACGGGTACGACACAAAGCCCAATGCCACGCTGAGAAAGAAGCTCGCGGAGGAGCTGGGAATGACTGCTAGGGGTGTCCAGGTGAGTTCTCATCAACGGACCGCATGGACCAGACTGAGACGGCCGTGTGGCGGCTAGGTTTGGTTCCAGAACAGACGTGCGAAGGAGAAGAACCAGGCGAAGAAAATGGACGGTGGGCTTGCTGGGGCCGGACTCCCATCCACGTCGACCGATTCGCCATCCACGCCCGCCGCCGCGCTGCCCCCATCGAACGCAGATGGCCATGCGTCCGAGGCAGAGTCCTCGACAGCATCTGCTGTGCGTGGGAGCGCCGCAGAGGGCACCACCCAAGACTCCTCGTCACCAGGCGCATCAGACCATCCATCTCTCTCCTCACTCCCAACTGTTCCTGCAGTGCCGGCGGTGGGCGATTTGGATGGATCGTCGCACGGCCCAACAACGGACGCTCGTGAGGACGGATCAGCATCATCATTATCATCGTTCCACGACGACGGTTCGCCGCGCGAGTTCGGTCGCTTGATGATACCCGCCCATGCTGGCGGCAGCAGCAGCATGAATCCGTCCGCTGCTGAACTCCTCGCGGCGCGAAGACCGTCGTTGCCGATCTTGAATCTGCCGTCGTCGCATAATGGCCTGAGGCGCATGCCGAGCAGTCTGTCGGGCAAGGGTCTGCCGAAGGGATTCGACCCGCATGAGAGGAGGAAGAGTGTCGACACGATGAGCGCGAACCTTAGACGGCTGTCTACTCATCCGTACGCGCACCTCGCCGCGGCCAATGTCAGCGTGAACGGACACAACACCGGACCAGGACACAGCTACGGCAGTGCGCCCGGTCTGCTCGTGCGACGCTCGATATCACACACTGGACCTGGTCTATCCGGCCTGGAAGAAGTACAGGACTGGCTGTCCAGCGGTCCCTCATCCGCACCAAGCAGGGTGCCCCAGTCCGCCAACAGCCGGACATACTACCTCACGCCCACGCCCACGCACTCACAAATACACAGTCCAAGCCAGAACGGGCCGAACACGTCGCAGAGGGGCCCAGCTCCGCCATTCGCGGGACAGCAGCAACAGCAGTCATCGCCCCCATCGGCGCATCCGAGCACGTCGTACTCTGGCATGTCCTTCGTCAATCCATGGCAACAACAATCCCAACCGTCCACAGCCGTCTCGCCCTCCATCCAAGCAGCAGGCTTCGGCCCCTCGGTGTCCCCACACGACATGCAACCCCCGTCCCCCGGCAGCTCAGCGCCGCCGCTCCCCATCTCGCAGACGTCGTACAACGGCTCTATGCTCGCCCATTCTGTATCACGCCGGTATGCGGCGGACGGACATGGGAGATTGCAGGAACATCAGCACCACAGCCACCACCACGATCTCGGACTACACATGGCGAACTACGCCATCTCCTCGCGTCCGATGCCAGCGCCGCTCCCTGGTCCCCTCCCCGACGAACACTTCTCATTCGGCCTGCCCGCATCGACGCCGGCGTCGTCTGGCTCGTCGACGTCTACCAGCCCGATTGCTAGCGACGCTACGCTGTCGATGATGAGCCACGGCGGTGGGGTGATGGAAGAGGAGGCGGACGATGCGAGCGCTGTTTCGTCGACGTATGATCCCCAGAGTAGGTTTGGCTCGTTGGCGAGCGTCGCGAGCACGGAGAGTAGTTGGACGAGCGCGTATTGGAGTGATGCGGAGGGGAGGAAGTTGAGTGTGAGTGCACCGGATGGGTACGATGGTGAGCGGAAGGGCAGCATGTGAGTTTTTTGATTTCTTCGAGCTCGGATTTATTGCTGTTATGCGCGTTCCACTCTTGTGTTTTTGTGGGTTCGTGCTACTGCGGTCGACGATCATTCGCGCAGACGTTTATTGTTTCTGGGGATATTTTGTTGCGTGGTCACAATATTGACGTTTGTACTTTCGCAGTGCTTCTGGTTACCTCCCACAGCTCTTTGGCGAACTCGATGTTAACGGTGGTTCGACGCCACAACCTCCAGGCGAAGGCGGTATACCACCGGAGCAAGGTTCCTCACGCCGTGGAAGCTCTGGGTCATTGCACGACCATTCGAACTTCTCGGAAGCATACGCTGTCTCGCAAGAATACCACGATTCGAGCATACAGCACGACGGATTTGGATCGCATGACCAGTCGTCGTACATGCCTACACCGTCGGATGCAGCACAATACGCCGCGGAGCATGGCTCGTACTCGCCCTCGTCGACAATATCTGCTCGAAGTCAGGGTGCCGCCGATGGTAAACATGCTGATGAACACCACACGGGCTCGCCACCGATGCCTCAGCACTCACACTCAAGTGAGCTGATGTATGCTCTGCATCACTCACCTGGAAACGAGGTACGTTTGTTCGCTACCTTCCGCGCCGGTTTTTCGTTGACCCATATTGTCGCGCAGAACACAACAAGCGCATCTGACAGCTCGCTCAGCTACAACGCAGACCTGAACGCCTCTCTTGCCAACACATCTGATCATCACCTCAGTCCCCACCAGCCCCACCAACACTACAGCACGCTGTCACCCAAACAGCCGCATTATCCTCTGTTCGCCCATCAGGGAGAAGCATCCCCGTATGATATGTCCCCACCGCATCTGCAGTCGACGTATTCCTCACCTCCGATGAATCTCGGCTACCACATGTTCCAGGGCACACCGATATATGACAACGGGGCTGTCGATCTTGGATCTATGTGCATACCGGCCTCCATGGACGGCACAGTGATGGGCGACTATCTGCAATCATAGCCATAGCCATAGCCCCCACAGCCTTCCGTCGGCGGCCGTCGTTCCACCCTTTTCAAAAAAAGCTTTGCTCAGAAGCTCTCACCACTCGTTTTTTTTCCCGTCATCTTGGCAACCCCATGACCCTCTCATCTCACCCATGACCCGCTCGCCGCACCCACGTCACTCACTCATTGTCCGCTCAATCAATATCTTGCGCAACTCTACGCTATCTCACATTATAATCTCTCGGGTATGTATGTATCATACTCCCTCACGAGACCGCTCACCCGGGACGGCGTTGGTACACATGTACGTTTAATTGCTCCTGCTGTCCTCTCTGTCTGTCTCTCTGTCTGTGTCTTCCCCGTCTGTCTCTGCTCTCGGTTTACGGACGACCTCATTTCATTTCGCACCATTTTCCACACACAATCTCTCTCCTTCGCCCTTTCAATCTCTTCCGTAGTGTATTGGTGGATGCGCTCACCCCTTTTCCTCACCTGACCGTCCCTCGAAGTCGATACACGTCAGTTAGACCTTGTCTGGCATGCTTTATCTATCGCTCATTCTCAGCGAGTCTTGGCTCTGGGGCAGTGCGTTACTGCTGCTCCCATACTCCTGGTGGACTCTGGGCCCCCCGCACCCTCCCTCGTTTTAAAGTTATATTTTATTCTTAACCTTCCTACCGGGTCTCGTGTTTTTAGTTTTATTTCTGTCCTGCATGCTCGTTGTTTATCGCAGTGGTCTGGTGTGTCTGTCGTTCCCCTTATTTGCAGTTCCTGGTCTCTTTCTCTGTCTCCTGCTCCTGCCGTGTAATCCAGCCGTCAATGTCTATCATCTGTTGACTATCCGCGGGTCTCTGCACCACGCTCAGTTCATGAACGACCCTCAATGCCTGCCCCTGAGCGGCAATCTGAACAAGTTGGTGGCCACAAGAGGGCGAACATGAGTTGGTTGGTCTAAATGCTGCAAGACTCAACATCTATTCAAAGGGTTTGAAAATATATTCAGATCCAAGAAACCATAGTACAACAATGTCCATATAACTAGTTTGTGAGAAAAATATACGCGACAAAGCGAGCCAACCATTTGATTATCGCCGGCTACCAGAATTCAGATGCTCAACATTGAGCACTCAGATTTGTGGGCCAGCCTGCCTGACGTTTTCCGAGACGTCGGCCTCATACAATGCAAAGGCCTTGCGGAACATGCCGCCCAGCTTCCTGACCTCACGCTCGAACGCCTCGGTGTTCTTCCACGCCAAGCGCGGGTTGAGCAACTCGCGAGGGACGCCTTCGAGGGAAGTGGGGATCTGGAGGTTGAACACGCCGAAGCTCTCGTACTCTGCCTTCGCGAGCTCGCCGGAGTGGACGGCATCGACGATGCGGCGGGTGTACTTGAGCGGGCAACGCGAGCCGGTACCGTATTTGCCACCCGTCCAGCCGGTGTTGATGAGCCAGCAGTCGACGTTGTGCTTAGACATGCGCTCTGAGAGCATCTCGGCGTATCGGCCGGGGTGGAGGACGATGAAGGGGGCGGAGTAGCAGGTGGAGAAGGTGGGAATAGGCTCGAGAACGCCATCCTCGGTTCCTGGCGTTTTGCTAGGAAACGAGCATGAGCCGGTGTGCTAAATATATGACACGAGGCTAATAACTTACGAAGTGTAGCCAGCCAAGAAGTGGTATTCGGCTTGTTCAGGAGAGAGCTTGCTAACAGGAGGCAATACACCAAATGCGTCGCAAGTCAACATGATGATGTTCTTCGGTTGTGAGTTAGCGACGCAAGGGATCTGAGCATTAGGGATAAATTCGATGGGATAGGCGCAGCGAGTGTTCTCGGTGATGGCGACATCGTCATAATCTGGAACACGGGTGACGGGGTTGTAGACCACGTTCTCGAGGATCGATCCGAAACGAATAGCGTTGAAGATCTCGGGCTCCTTCTCAGCTGACAGGTTGATTGTCTTGGCGTAGCATCCACCCTCGATGTTGAAGACACCGGTGTCGGACCAGACGTGTTCATCATCACCAATGAGGAGACGGCGAGGATCTGCTGACAGGGTGGTCTTGCCCGTACCGGAAAGACCGAAGAACAACGTAACATCGCCATTGTCCATTCCAACGTTGGCGGATGAGTGGAGCGATAGCTGGCCGAACTTAACCGGTTGCAAATAATGCTAGAGAACGGATGAGTACCCGAACGAAGATGCTACTGATAACAACATACCATGACGGAGAAGACACCCTTCTTCATCTCACCGGCGTACTCGGTACCCAGGATGACCATCTCCATGCGCTTGAAGTTGATCTCCACGGACGTAGTCGAAGACATTCCCTTGGTGAAACGGTTCGCAGGGAACTGTCCGGCGTTATAGATGATGAAATCCGGCTCGCCAAAGTCTGCCAGTTCTTGCTCCGTCGGACGGATGAGCATGTTGTTCTACGACCAGATTTAGCCATCGAATATTCCAGCGATAGTCGTACTATCTTACCATAAACAGAGCATGGTACGCTCGAGCGCAGATAACTCGCACTTTGATGCGGTATTTCGGATCCCACTGCGGATGGTCAGACTAAAGAGACGACTTGTCGATGACGTAATGGACGTACTCCTGCATAGCCATCAAAAACGTAGACGTTGTCGCGTGTGTTGAGGTAATCGATTGCACGTTCCCGGTTGATCTCAAAAGTGTCTGTCAAACATAGATCAGTACATTCGACCAGTGAACATCGAGTCTGGGACCTACGTTCGTCCATCTTGATGTTGACAGACCCCCACCAGATCTCGTCCTTCGAAGTCTCCTCATAGACGATACGCTTGTCCTTCGGGCTACGACCAGTCTTCTTGCCAGAGAAGTTGATCAAAGCACCGCTCGAGGAGATGATTGCTCCCTCATTCCGGATGGCATCTTCGTATAGTTGCGCGACAGGGGCGTTGCGCTTGATCTGAATGCGATCCATGTCGAAACCAGCCTGGGAGAAATACTCCAGGTCGCGTCCAACCACTGTAGAAGATGCGATAAGTCATCATAGGCAAAACAACATCGGTATGCAACGTACAATTGCTAGACTCGGCATCGTGTGCCTGAGCATAGTGCTTGTGGAGGATGTGAGGGGTCACGTAAGGCGTTTGGTAGGCCATGGTGGTATCAGAGGAACGTCTGGTACTTCCTGCACTGCTAGTTGCGGTCTGTTATATGTCCCAGTCAGTAAGCCGAAGTCATGCGGAATGTTTGAGCAGTCGGATCTCGCCCGGCAATGGAATCTGGCAAGCGAGCTCCGTCGCGGCGCATGAATGAAACTCACTTTGTAGGCAACGGACGCGTGAAACCGGTGGTTTCTGAGCGAAAGTACGCGCGAATTTGCGTGTAGGAGAGAAAAGGGGGTTGGGGGAGAGAGACGAGACACACGAGACTTTATAGCACCTTGCAGCCACATCCACTGGCGTTATAACCTCCAAATCGGGAAATCGGTGCTTTATCACGAGACGCACGAGCAGTTCAAGCCTTCCGGTATTGTCCGTGACGGCCCCCCGAGCGGGACAAGTTGTGTTTGTCCTCCGTCGGACCACTCGAGAGGCGGGGGAGGCGACGGGGTCTTGAGAGTGCAGTACAAAGCACGGTGGGCTCGTTGGGGATGCTAGTACCCGGCGAACCCACCGAGGCATCCTGTTCGCAGCTGCCACCTGAATTCAGGTCGGTTCGCCCAACACCTGATCCCCAGACGCTGACGGTCGTTTCCCAATCAGGCGCGCGAGTCGTTCAGTCTAATACATCCTTGATTCTGCTCGGCGACTCGTCGTATCTCTCGCAACCCTCCAACAGGCTAGCAAAAGTTTTTTGCGCAATGATACTGTATCAGCTAACAGTCGAAGCTGGTCCAAATTCTAGTCCAGGACGAATTCATACTAGCCGTCTTCTGCGCATTTGACCCGTGTTTTCGAGCAGGCTCGGCCCTTGCAGGGGCTATGCACTCTCATCCGACGAGCGTGGAACAAGGTACTTGCTTATACTTACAGTACAGATCGTTTCCGGAAATTCGCAAAGTTTCGCAAGCCGTGAGAATTATCTACTATCTGTGCTCCTGTCGGCTACAAAAATGCTCTCGTCGTGTTTCATAGTAAGTTTGCGGCCCGCTCAACGATTTACAAAGGTCATCTGTTACTCCGTGGGTGGCTTGCACATGTTATGTCAAGCACTTCGACCGAACCTGGCCGACGAGAGGCCCTGCTCAGCCGACGACAGCTATGTCGTTGCCAATAGTCCTGGACCCCGCCAGCCAATCCTCCCACAGCATCAAATACCAAGACTGCCGTGAAGAGAACTTGAGATTGAACCTGTATATCCTCTTCAATATTGACCTGATGGACTGTAGTGTAATGTCAACACTCTTTGTGCATTTTCTCTGAACTCACCGACGTAGAGGCCGTCAGTTGTACACGGCTCTGCATAGCTTTGTGGCGTTCCGTATATGGCAAACTCCAAACTCAATTTGAAGAGAGACCTCGATGCAGTACGGTTCAGGAATCGGGATGGATTGGCTCTACTATTCCATTATCACAATTGTACCACTCCCGTCACCCCTTTCACCGCACATTAGCTCCCAAAATTTTATCATAAAACTGTACACTTACAATACAACTGGTTTCCTACCCTTAGCAGGATCACCGAGATCGTACCAGCCCACATAAGCATCGGACTGTGCGATAACAACGCCGTTAGGCCGTTGACGACTGCGTCCCACGCCGACATCCCAGAGACGTACACAGCCTGGAGAAAGAAAACCATGAGCATGAACAATAAAATAACCAACGTGAATCGATCTACCGTCTGCGCCGCCGGAGACCAAATGCAATCGATTGGTGTTGGGATCAACTATCCAGTCAATCTTGTACACCCCAAACTTCCCGTCGTCAATTGTACCCTCGGTAGCTGGGCTGTGGTGAAACCGATGAAGAACACGCGTCAGATACCTACTGTCGTAGACGTGACAGCAGTTATTGCTCCTTGCCACCGCAATGTATACCCCATCCGGGCTGTATAGAACATCGTTGACGCTCGACGGAAATCTGTTAACGGAGGTGCCCGACGCCATCTCTTCGTTACCCTCATACCAGCGCGGGAGAGGCTCCAATTCGGTCTTTCTTGTACTTCCGTGGAACCCTTCCGACCGGATGTCGTACAGAGCCAGCTCGAAACGTTGGTTTTCGTTGCAGGTTACGAGCGCCAGCTCATCTCCTGTAGAGCGATATAAATGATCAGACAGTCACTCCATCCCCTCAGCCACTCACCTCGAGGGCTAACATGGAGGCACTCGCCACCGCGACTGTTATCGAGCGCCATAAATAGAGATGAAGAGTTAACATCATAGGCTTTGTGCTGCCCCACACCCACGGAGGTGTCAGATGCCGTAGTAGCAAAGATAACGTTCTGAGTGATCTCCCTCCCCCACGTCAGGGATTGTACGGGCTGAATATAATTTTCAGGTGAGATGAGGTGTTCAATGACAGTACGAGAGCCCTGATGTATTCTCAGCCTGCCCCAAGAATCTCCCACTGCGTAAACTGAGTCGTTCGGCTTGAAGCGGAGGCCGAGGGGCAAACGGCCTTCCCTATAAGTATCTGATCTGAAAGTTAACAATAGCTCGTGCGCTCAGGGAGGGAGGATCATGTACATTTCTTCACTACTAACGCCTCGTCGCCCTCTGCTATTCCTGAGCAGTCCCACACAATAACTCGGCCATCTTGGCCGCATGAGACCAGCCTATGGGGGCTATTTCCTGTTAAAATCGCAACAATATTACAAAACACAATAACATACTCTGTTGGATCGAAATGAACGTCGCCCGTTGTGTAATGTTTCACTCCATGTTGTGTCTCCCGAGAATGGCCTTGTAAGGGTACGACTGTCATTTTGTGAGCAGAAATATGACTGCGGGCAGAGTGCAAGGTTTACTTCTGCCGGCATTCATTATTTTCAAGCTTGAATCAGAATTGTACGTTCTGCTTGCTATAAGGCATGAGCTACGTTTTGCGACACAACCATAAATCACCAACCATAGTCCTCAGCATCGACCTCACCTACTACACAGCTCGCAACCGCTATCATATCATCTGCTTGTGATATAGCATTGATTGCTACAGGAGACGGATAAGCAGACACAGGGGTATGTTTAATTTGGGGACATACCTCCTGGCGAGAACCGCTTGTGTGTCACCTGTCGAAGGTGGAGAAATCGTGCGCGGAGGCCATGTCGTCTGGCCATCCAGGCTGGACTCTCGAAGCTTATGGCCATGGAGTAGTGAGCCCTTGCTTTGCGGCCCTAGCAGTTGTATCAGTGCCACGACATGCTAAGTGGTGAGAACAGAAATGTTTATTACGATATTCCAGAGCAAGTGCTCTTCTTCAAACAGCTTTGCATTTTCTGCTGCGCTCCGAGGGCGTACATGAGTGGTACGGTATGCAAAAGTACGATGCTTGAAGTGTCGCTTTAAGGAGTCTTCTCCCATGTGGGACGCAGCTAGAACCGCCTCTCCAAGCTCCGTCTTCTGGTCGCGAACATCATCGGAGTATACTAGACGATCCGATAGCTTTATCTTCTTCCACTGGACGTGCATATTGGATTGTGATCGATTCAGACATTGTGATGAACTCACATTTGAATCGCACGTAATATCTAGACTAGTATGAAGAGTGTCGTATTCCTCCTCACTCTCAGCGTGCTGATTGTTCTGTGAGGGCAAAGTGGGGATAAAACCGATGCAAATGGCTCACGTACCGCATCAACGTCCAAAGAATCGTCTCCGTTGTTTATTGTCGGATCCTCACCCAGATCGACAGTCAAGGAAGTGTCTCTTTGGCTGTTTGTTGGACCCTCATCCTCATCCAGCACTATGACCTCATGAGACGTAAATGGTGGCCTCTGAGCCGAATATTGACCTGATTGTTTGCTGATGAGAGGCGCGTGTCTCAGGGAGGGCCCTGCAATGGGCTGTGTAGAGTATACTCCCCCAGGGAGTGGTGTCCTTGAAGAGCTCGCCTTCATTTATATACGTTGGTGAGTATAGGTTTGTATTCCCTGGTGAGCGCATAAACATACAGGTGGTCGTGCTGTAAGATCTTCCTCATCACTGTCTAAAATCTCGTGAACGATTTTGGGCTTTCTCTCATCGTCATCCAAAATCTCGTGAACAATTTTGGTCTTGCTCTCATCATCGTCTAAAACCTCGTGAACGATCCTGGGCTTTCTCTTCCTTAATTTATAAACAAGAGAAACTTGTTTTTGCACACTCGCCTGTGCTGTGGTCTCCACAAGAGGCCTTAATCTTTGGATTAGATCCTCTATCTTAACATCCATGAGATCAACAACAGGAGCCTTGTCATTCAGTTTTCTGCGAAGTGCCGATACCGTATAGTCGTGGTAGCATCCAGAAGTTCGCGTGGTACCATGGGCGCCCGCATGGATCGGGGGCCGGCAGTGCTGAAGACCGTTCACATGCTTGGGGGCCCTGCGCCACTACTCACTACTTGATCTTCCCCACCACCTTCTAAGTACGAACACTAGGATTCTCTGTCTGAGCGGGCTCGAATGAGTTCTTACAGCTATGTGGAGGGTGTAAATGTCAACTTAGTGAGGTTCATGGTTGCATTCTTGCCGTGACCGCCTTCCTGACGGTGCCGATAGTTGTGCTGCATCTGCCAGTGAGTCTGCTTGTTCAACGCGGAGGTAGACTCTTTTAATCAATTTGACGGCGAAGGACTCCTTTCAACAACCCGTTAACTACGCGAACATGCTCCCATACCTTCTGTCAAGAGTGCATAGTGACTGCTCTCTCCATGTCCCAACACTGTCCTATTGATCGCTCTCCGCTCACAACCGGCGACCTAATGTCGGCGGATCCACTTGTGAGAAACGTATGTTACTTAGCGGTTCTACCCAGGTTCTGTCTTTGTAACTCACCATCGTACCATGAAGCTTGTGGACGAGCTACAAGTAGAGTGTCCAATGCGGCCAGCAGGGTGCATGTCTACTTGTCAAAGGCAACTTTTGGCCTCACATCTAAGGGACGATTGCCTTTACGTTGAAGTCCCCTGCGCGGACGGCTTGTGCGACAAAGTCACTGTCCGAAAGGTGGCAGATCATCGTGCGCATACTGACCAGAGTGATCAGCCAGGCCCCCGGCAGTCTACAGAATCTTCACAGGTATGCCGTTACGCATGTCGTTTCTCTGACGCTGTTTCACTATTCTCATAGCCTACAGAATGCGATGGGTGTAATATGGAATGTACCCCAGAGGCCCTCGCTGATCATAGAGCATCATGCCCGAACGTACTGGTCACTTGCACACAAGCCGTCCACGGCTGCGATTGGAAAGGGACAAGAGACGAGCTCACTACCTCTCATCTGCCACATTGCGCGTACGAAGGTATCAAAGGCTTCTTTGCTATTCAAGAGAAGCATATGTCTTCTCTCACGGAGGAGAACGCCGTCCTGCGCCATAAGGTCGCGGCGTTGGATGGCGTCATAACATCCCTCAAGCGTGAGCTGTCCGCCGTAAAGCTAGCACTGGGCCCTTGGTACCGTTTGGACGGCAGTACGAATTCGTGGTCGCGCATTCAGTCCTCAGCTGCAACATCATCTCGCAGCGAAGCCCCTCGACCATCCAGCTCAGTTCGGGTGGCAGACGGAGTTACGGAGCAAGCACAGCAGGTACCGACAGCCACCAGTACGCCCAACTCTAGTGATTTATCTTCATATTTTCCCTCCTCGGAGCAAGACGATTTCCTGCCTCTTGATCTTCCATCTGGTGTTGACAATCATGTGACCACATCAACGGCGCAGCAGCCAGCCTCCACGTCATTTGCTACCTACCAACTGCCAGCCTCCCCGACTACGCATAGAACTCCTTATGTGCCATTTTCTCCACCCCAATCTGCCGGCTATAATATCCCTACTGCTACCTCCCCGCCACAATCTCCTGTAGCGCCTTTGGATATCAGTTCGACCTTAGAAGGCTCTTTGGAAGGCTTGCGTGGCTCCGTTGTCGCTATTAGCGCAGCGCTGGACTCCCTCGGTCGGAAACATGAAGTCGCTCTGACTACAGAATCTATGCGGAATACTGAAGAAATTCGGAGTCTACGTGCGATCATACATGGACTACGCATGCAGGTAAGTCATTCAGTAGCAAAGAGGCCTTGATCTTGATCAGTTCTCCAGGTACATTCGATTATCATGGATCGGAATGCACAAACAACCGGTCGTTTGGGGGAAGATGCGGGGGTTCCAATGTGGTTACCCGAGATGCACGATGCAGGCCCCTCGTGGATGCGTCTGCCTTTCCCGCCTCGATATCCCTATGCACCCATTTCTGTCCCTCCTCCAGGATCTGTGCCTAAATTATGAAGGACAGCGCCAGGACACGGGGGTGTTCAAATAGTGCAGGGATATCATGCTATAGAGGTACGTCCTCCAGCTTTCCATGATACTATATGCAGAGCGATTGATACATTACCCAAGTTCTGTACACAACTTGAGCCTGTAGATATGGCCCTCGCAGAACCAAGTGTATCACATATGCGTTAGAACGTCGCAATGAGAGTGTAAACCAGTATCCATGAAATCTGATTACGGGTGAATCAGCACTATTTCATTCGCAGAACTGAATACGTGTCGCAACGAAGGGATGCTTTGTACAAGGCTCGCGCGGATGTACCCAATGGCAAGAATGTTGTATACGATGGATATACCCTTAATCTGCGACATATATGATAAGCACGACGATGAAGTTTCCCAATCCGAGGCTTCATGTTTTTGGAACCGGAAATTACAACTGGTTGAGCTGTTGTATACTGTTTGGAAAGGCGTGTTATAGTACTCTCGTCGGGGCCGCCAACAGCGTACAAGCATTGCCCATAGTTACCCATCGGGATCTCGCTATTCATCGTTTCCAGCATCATGCCAATAAATTCAACAAAAACACTGTGTGTAGGTGAGAATAGCAGTGAAAGCTCTTGACAGACCTTTAGCACAACCTCTCTCATTGACTCCACGCGGCGGGAAGCGCCGTTATTGATCCGGTGACGGCTGTCACAGTAAACGTCAGATACGAAACGGAACACCGTCTTCAGATTTTGCACCTTCGCATATCCTACGTAGGTCACCAGAGGAGGACGAATGGAAGACAAAATCAATAAAAGCCTGTTGCTCTTTCAGCAAACCTCGTTACTATGATGCTGAACGAACGCGCCTTCCAGGACAGAGAAGAGAAGCTTCAACCGCTTGCTACAACTTGGGATGGTGTGTACGTGTGTGTCAAAGTAACTCCAGTTGACATTTTCAGTCGATATGGTAAGTCAGTAGATACTATAACCCACCTTGGAAACTTCTGACAAGGCATACATCACCCTCGACCAGTGAAACGACTCCCGGCCTCTCGCACGTTACTAATAGGTATGCTCTACCCCGAGAGGCAGAGCTGCCTCGTGCGCGAAAACGCAAGGTCGTCAAATTTCTTTATTACACAACGCCACTGTTGCGCCCGATGGCATCTCGTTGGCCAGAACTTCCCATTCGGGCAAGTCACGGTTGGCCACAACTCAGATATAAAAGGCGTCTTTCTGGGTGTTAGGCCTCTAGCTTCTTGTTCATCACCCTCACCATCGCGGGCACATACTTGGCCACCATTCACATTTGACCTTCTGCTCCCTCACGTTGACTCATCACCTCAGTTCCACAAGATCTAGTTAGATAACGCCACAGTAGTGCAATAGTTTTCATATAACTCATTGGCCGACGGGTGAGTCGCGTCTATTGAATTCAGCACTACCCTGACGAGTCCTCTGGCTGCTCTAGAGAATTGCACCGGGACGGCACACGGATTCGTACTCGGCGATCGCGCTCCCTCTTCATACGAGGATCGTGACGGGGAAATGTTTCACAAGAAACCGAGATTTGTATTTTACGATGCAGACGGCTCAAATGGCCGACTTGTTGGGCGGCGGGATGGGAGGCGCTATGAAGAGCTCCCCACCAAGGAGACAAAACCAAACAATGAGGTGCATGTATCCCACCGTCCCGCGGTAGCTATCATTCTACACTGCCACTCATATATTCCCTTATACGCGTTATGATTGTTCGCTGATAGTCACAGGAACGGGCCTCGTGTTCAAACAAAGACCTCGCTAACGATGTTCCGGCGCCAATGATACTGCCTCAAGTCATGACTGGTCATAGAGCTCCTGCCACTGCCCATGCTGAAGCACGCAGAAGTCCACATGTATGTTAAACCACAATATATGCCACTTGCTCATTTTATCATCATAACCCCCAATGCCACGCCTCACAGTCGCGGAACGAAATGAGGTACAGTCAGAGTATACAGGAAAACATGCTTCGATCGCAGCTCGAAACCATCACAAACCAACCCCTCCCTGTCGAGTGTGATGCGGTTTGTGCCATGTCCGCATGTTGAGTCTGAGTATTAGCACTCATCCCAAACGCCTTCGAACAGTACCAGCAAAGCTCTCTACCCGGTCCATCACCTCCGTTCCACATAACGCTCTCCACCGATCCAGGTCGACCCACGGCGGAAGTCGTTGTGTTTGCGAGTCGGAATTATTTCACAAAGCGTAACCTGGATATGTGGCGCCATAGAATCCCAAAAGACACTGCAGTCTATCTCTATCCTTCCAGCAAGAGCAACAGGGCGTCATTCGCTTACTATTTGCCTCCATTACTCCCTCAGACACAGACAACGGCAAATACCTCGGGAGGGCACGCAGAGTCTCCCCATCAGCAATCTGGTCACTCCATAGCTCTTCGGGACATTGACAACCGTTCTCGGACATCTTTGCCTTTTCCAAACCCTGTAGACCAGGACCTCCGCGCTTCAGAACGCCTCTTGGGGAACCAGAGCAGCTTGCGCTTGAATGGACATGAGCCTCGAGGCCGGCGCGAGCAGATGCATGGTGAACAATTCATCACGCAGGCTGCACGGTTGGCCAAAGATCTCGAAGAGGAGACCTCCGCATACGATGCAGATGACGAGAGCGGCGAGGAGTTTGTCACCGTTCGGTTTGACAATGAATTACTCCCCTACGAGGTCTCCGCTTTGCGCAGCACCTTGCATGAACATGACTCGACGGCGTCTGGCAGAACATACCCCGTCGATAAGGCTATGAATCGGGATACCGTGTCCACCCCAAGACCACGCAAACGATCGTTCTGGGAGGTCGTTGGATAGCTATCACTGAGACCGTAAATAGCTATCTGTTTGCAGATTGTGTCCGACCGCTGGTGCTTCCTATCTTGGGATTTCTCTGCACAATATTGTAGTCATAAGATGAAACGGCCTGTAGAATACAATAATATATACCGTCTCCCTACGTGTATTTTCGAGTGTGGCGTGCACGATTCGTGTTATTTGTAGATGAAAATCGAGGTTGGAGTTTAGCCACAATAGATACATATACATTTTAGTCGGAGGGAAAAACAATACGATAACAAAAGACAAACAAAAAGACAGCATACACTTGACATGAGTCACAGGCTTGGTTTCAACTATGTTGTACGAAATACTTTCTCAATAATTCCATCCGAAACTTTGTATCCATTGGTCGCAAACAACTTCGACCGAAGGAAAGGGGCCGTGTCAAATATGTCGTGCTCCTTGGCCTGAGAACGGGGTCGTCAGTGGGAGGATAACAGAAGTAAGCCTCTGGGACTCACCCGCTCGTCAAGCTCGGTGACCTTGACGGTAATTGATGTCGGCTGGTCGCGTTTCTGCAGCTGATACAGATGGACTTTCTCCTTGACAATTTGACCAAGCAAGAAGGAGAGCAGCTCTTCGTGGTCACGAGCTTGAGTGAGGTATTTTCGGAAACCCTGTCGGGAAAGCTTAGTGGTATATCCAAAAGATGTTCCCAAATCCTACTCACGCGCTCAAGCGTCTTCTTAATTGACATCTTCTGTGCGCTTACGAAGCTGCCTACGGTGACCGAGATGGCTAGGTCGATGTCATCCGCTCTGACGTATTCCCGCAAAGCCATCTTAGCACTAGCTTCAGACATGCGAATCATACTCTCCAGATGACGGAGCGTAATGGGGTAGGAACCAGTAGCGAGAGACTCTCGACGAAGGTCGGCGAAAAGACGCGATATCTTTTCCTGATCCATGTCGAAGAGCTTGGGTCGAACTCTGTCCCTTGCATACATTATGTATTTCCTCAGTGTATCTTGAGGAACGAGCTTCAATGCAGATAAGCAGACAAAATCTACTATTAGCCGTTTATGAACTCACATCTGCATCCAAAATCGTGCCCACGTCCATCTCGTCTGTTTCGGGCTCAAACTTTGGATGGCTTCTGAGGTGGCTTCCAACCACAAAGCGAGCAAGCATCTCGTCTTGAACGGGGTCAACGCCGTCTTTCACAACACATAGTATATCGAATCGTGACAGGATAGGCTCTGTCAGCTCAACGTTCTGCTGGAAGGGGATCGTAGGGTTATAGCGCCCACGTATTGGATTGGCCGCGGCAATAATGGCGCATCTCGCCTGTAAAGTAGTAACAATGCCGGCCTTGGATATGGATATTGACTGTTGCTCCATGGCCTCGTGGATTGAAGTACGGTCTGCATCGTTCATCTTGTCGAACTCGTCAATGAGACATGTCCCCTTGTCTGCTAGAACGAGGGCACCGCCCTCCAGAGTCCATTCGCGGGTGACTGGGTCCTTGCGCACGCTTGCTGTGAGACCGACAGCTGAGGCGCCTTGTCCAGTGGCAAAGACCGAACGATGGGCGGTTTTTTCCACATACTTGAGGAATTGGGACTTGGCTGTCCCAGGATCACCAAGGAGAAGAACATTAATATCACCACGGATTCTGTGTTTATGATTGATGTCTTTAGAAACTCCCCCAAAGAGAGAGAGCGCAATAGCAGTCTTGATATCTTCGTGGCCATAGATGGATGGGGCGATAGATTTGATAATTCGCTTGCGAATACGGTCATCTCTAGCCAAAGCTCGGATCTCTTTCTCATCTTCTTCAGTGAGACGGAAAGCGGCAAACTGATCCTCCTTCTTGTTGATATGGTTTGCTTCTATTATGGTCGAAAATACCGGAAATCCATTTTTCGCATTGAGTGATGCATCGAAATTGTTCCGATAGATCCCAGTGACTTCCTACGTGACTGGCAATCAGCATTGTCATGTCTAATTCTAAGGAAAGCCTTACTATCTCCTCTCCCGGTTTCGCGGAGTCAATGAGATCCCACAGAAGCACAACCTCTCGATGCCGCGGAAGTCGACCAGGGGGCACGGATCCAGGAGACTCCTGCAGAGTCATCTTTTGATAATTCCTATAAACAGTCTTCGTAGAAATGAGACCAGGGCGAGCAATCCACACAATGTAACACCTACTTGTTCGGAGTTGACCGAGAAAGGACCTCCACTCTCGCAGTTGGGACAATAGCTGATCCTAACTTCCTGTGTAGAGTCCTGGTAAAACGGACCTAGGACGGCACCACATTTACGACAGTCGAACTTGACATATTTCAGCTGCGGGAAGACTCCCGTTCGCCTGGTGACGACGCCTGACACACGAACAAGGTTGTTGAGATTCGTGCGACGAAGGTCACGCAAAGATGAACTCAGTGGAAGGTCCGTAACGCGCACATGGACTTCTGAGTGAATACGCTCGTATGAAGGGTAGTAGACCAGGATAGCGGCAAGGGCGACTTCGTCAAAAATGGCAAGCATGGCAGAGGGTGAGTTGGTAAGGAAATACGCGAGTATTGGCTTCGACATCGCCAGATGCAAATAAGAAATTTCGAGTGATTCGGAATTATCTGTATGAGATATGTCAACAAGCTAAACCCAATCGTGCAGACGAAATCCCATACTCTCTCCTAGACTGCGAATCCTCTGGCCATAGACTGATGTACCATGATCATCGACGTATGTCATAAGGAACTGCCGGAAGTGCCGAACAATTGAGCGGCGGACACGCTCATTAGCGATCCACTCCACGATAGACTTCGCCTTGATGTCACTTAATTGCTCGAGGGGTATTTCCTACGACATTCCTTAGACAGGAGGGAATAGGAGCAGATATAAACTCACGTCTTCAATGCCTTCAAGATCGTCAATGTCTTTTCGTTCATCATACTGCCTCCTGGTACGTCGCTTCATCTGGGACAGAAGTCCTCCGTCTGCCATGTCTTCGTCTTCCATATCATCGCTCTCCAAGAACCCTGGGTAACGTGTTCTGCGAGCAGCGCGTGCCCCAGACCCTCCACGTCGAGCTTGGCGATCACGGCGTTGCATTGTGGCTTCAGCTGCTCGACGTTGTGCCAGCGACATCTCCGCGATTTCTTCCTCATCGTTCAAGTCAGCGTCAGAATACCTGTCCAAAACTTCGTTGACAGCATAGTCACTGCGAACGACGCGTAAATGAGTGCAACGTGAGCCATCCACAACATGTCTAACGACAAAGACTCACTCTTCGAGTGTCTCGCCGAACAAGTCTTCCCCGTCCTCCTCCTCATCAGGGCCATCATCCGCGTCCCGCACTGCATCTCTTTCGTCCATGCTGTCATCAGTATCAGAGAATGGTAGGGGAGGAGACGACGGCGGCAAAGAGGAGTCGACGTCTGCATCGTCTTGGGTGGCTACGGGACGCGGTCCAGGTGGAGAAGACCCCTGCGCAGGCGAAACCGAACGCCTACGTTTTGCGCGACGAGTAGACTAACAAAGACACAGTTTAGCTTCATTATACGGAAAGTCAGACCACGACGCATACCATAGCGTTTCTGTATTACTGGAACGTAGGATGTGTGCACGCGCCGCAGACGCGTTGTAATATTCTTTTCGGAGTTGGAAACGCGTCAACAAAGCCAAAGCTGCGCGTCAGTGCCCGATCAGATTGATCCTTCCCGCGTTGAGCCATAGGCATTGTTCTCGAGATAATTATTGTACGCATACCACCACCTGGCCAGTGGATGACCTCCGTCCACGCTCATGCCACACCTTCTACAACCATGGAGGAGCCTCTGAACACACACTTCAACGGTATACCAAACGGCTTACCACACATACCTTCCGAAGAACAGCTTGACCAGCAGCTTCCATTCGTAAATGATGGTCAAGCCCCCCTCGCCGAGCTTGTATCCCGGATGTCGCAGGCGATGTTCGCAGAGTTGACAGAGCTCGCGGAGACGTGAGTTCTCTTCCACCTCTGTGCCACGCCAGCTGTTACATAACCTATAGTATGCCACACATGTCTGACAATCAACGTAAACGAACCCTTGCAGAGTGGGTTGTGAAGACGAAGAAACAAGTTGTAAAGTTGTACGCTGTGGTGAAATGGTCGCGGGATGCTACTGTTGTACAAAAAGCCATGGTGAATTTACCGTGTATATTACGGCGATGGATGCTGAAAACCTTACAGAATGTAACGGCGTTCTTAATGGACCAAAACCGTCAATTTGAGGAGGCTATCAATGGGCTCAAATACACCAAGGATAACCTGGATCCAGCAAGACTTAGGAACCATGACCTCCTAACTTCACTGGATGTCCTGACCACTGGTTCCTATCGTCGCCTTCCCTCCGCTATCAAGGTTGGTTTGACTGAACTAAACAAAGCGACACTTGATGTCTGACGCATTACAGACAATCATCATCCCTCCGGAGCCCCTCAGCTCTGACAAAATTGCTGATACTCTTTCAGCTATTGAAGATGTCATGCGCTATCGTCTACGAATGCACGAACTTATTCCATGTGAAATGGATAACTATCGTATCGCCGATGGCCGCGTATATTTCACCGCACCCAAGTTGTTTGAAGTGTCACTGTGCGTGAAGGGGGCAAAATCCGACGACGGTTGGTTTTTTGTCGACGTCGACTTCTTATTCACTGTCGGTGGCGATGCAACTGGAATGCAGGGTCAGTGGACACTGGTGACGTCTCACGCGTGTACCGGTATTTACCACTTCGTACTTCACAGAATTCCCTAGAAAACCTACAGGTCCAATCAAACGACATATCGCCGATGAGGCCGACGGACGTTTAGGCTTCTATTTGCCAGTCCCGGATACTGTGCCTCTTCCTCCTGAAGGACAGAATGAGCGTCAAAAGCATCAGCTCCCGGACGGAGTTTTTGACTCTCCCCTTGTGAGATTATACAATTTTCTACGTATGTTTCTTACTGTTGCTGTGTCAAGCTATCGATCATGCTTATGTTTCCTAGAAATGATGTCTATGTCGTATCAGCTGGAGATTCTGTGGTATCAGGTGTGTTCTGACTGAGCCTTCAGGTAGTGGAAATCTTACCATTCCTGTATCTGCCTGATAGGCAGAGCGTCTACGATCACTGGGATGGGCAGAATACCTCACCGTTCAAATGAGCAACGACAGACGGACGCTGACTCTGTCCTATTGGATGTAAGCTGCATCTTAGTACCTATTCCTGGGTAGGCACCTCACTGAGGCTCACCCGACAGACGCAAACCCCCTCCCGCTATCCCTGGTCGTCCTCCTCCAAGGTCTAAAATACCGTTGTTTGGTGGTACACTTACAATATCCATTATACCAACTCAGCCTGCCCCGCCGACAACGGTGGCCCCTTCTTCACAATCTAGCCGCATTACACAAAGCCAGCCCAGTCAATTGGTCCATAGTCAAAGCAGCTCTCAACAGCCAACGAAGCAAGCACCTATGAAACCGCATCGCTCTCCTCGAGATCGGGTGTTGGCAGAACTGCAGGAACGTGCCAAACTGGGTGGACGAGTCCAGTCTCAGGATGTCAGGAGCAAGCCACAACCTTCTGATGAGGTTGAGAGTATGAAGTTCTCTGTGACCTGGGAACCTCAGCGCACTGCTCTGGGCGTGCAAATTTCTGTGGAGGATGCTATCCTGCCTCCAGGAGAACTTCTTATTGTCAGTGTCTCTAGGCAGAAGTAGACCTGTTTTCTGACATGCGTATTCCCAGGATGCTGACAATTTGGACGTGGAGTCATTACTGCGAAAAGTCATTTGGCAACATACGAAAGCTACCCTGACAATGTTCCAGCTTCAGCTGCAAAGGGGACCGTATAAGTCAGTCTTTGGACCTCCCGGCGAAGTAGACCTGGTCACCGAAGGTGTGTATGATACCTTCCCACCCCTTGTATAACGCTTCATTCGGTGAGTGATATAGAAGGGGCGCTTGCTTTGCGCACACACCTCTGCTCCGACGAAGTCGTGATCATAACTATTGATCCGCGAACCGGGAGAATCAGTATGCGAGATACTGGCGATCTTGCGGCAGCTGGTCGCGGGCCTAAATTCTCGGCCATCTCTGAAGCCATAAACATGAACCCGATCATGTTACCCGGAGCACTTGTGCAGTTTAGATTTAGTGTATGTATCCGTTTTTATGTTGCTACCAGCTGATATATATCCTTTTAGCAGACGATAACAGACCTTGCTGAACAGAAGGCCAACTATCTCGGCTTACGATGTTTCCGCCAGCGCAACTTCAGCCGTGACGGTGCGTATTAGTTCTACTGACAGTATCGTGAATTGAGTGAAGCCTTACATCGTGGTGCAGAACTTCAAAAGCTGGGTCCCGCAGCGCGGAGTACACTGTACATCCAACTTGCTACGTTTCCGTATCATTATCTGGTTCTCGTCGTAACCGACGAAGAATTTCGATACGCTCTGATATCCGTTAAAGAACGCATAGGCTCAATGTACGCGGAGCTCATCATGGAAGACATTGGGTGGCTTGACGTCAATCAAATACATGGGGACGATGTAATAATCAAACAACAGTCCGGCCTGGACGAGCTTGGCACTACCGGAGAGAAAAGACCGCGTTCTCTTTACGAATTAGATGCCCCTAAACCGATAGGTTTTGGTGAACAAAGAGCGTCTGCTAGGTAGGTGACTATGTCATATTGACACAAGTCGCGTCTGATCATGAATAGCTTCCGGCTGGAGACCCAACTATTACGAGAGCTTTATGCATACTGTTGGTGAGTCAAGAGCGCGAATAGTAGCAATGGTTTGGTTCACGGTATCTTCATAGTGCTCGTGTTGCCTACACTAAAGTGGAGATGCAGCTGAAGTCTCGGGGAATCACGTATAAGCATGTCACACCCACATCTCCTCTGTCGTCCCCGGCGGTACTAGCCCATATGCACTCATCCTTGGCGCGGTCCATTCCTTCACTTTGCGTTCAGTCATCAGATATCCTTTCAGGAGCTCCAGCTGCAGAGGCTGCCATGCCCAATATCCGTATCATCCCCCTCAATTGGTGGTCCGACCAGAAACCCCAGGTTGTCACATGTGTGAAGCTGAAGTACGTCCAGCAGCCAGTGGGCAAACGGGCGGGAAGCGGCGCCGTTATTCGACCGTCAAAGCGTATCATTTACGACACGAGAGAAGCCATTGTTACATTCCTATCGGAAGATGTGGACAAGTGTGTAGATGAATTCTCCGAGGAATGGGCACGAGTATCGAAGATGGTGGTCATTGCCCGAGAAGGTACAAAGGCATTCTTCTTGCACAAAACGACCCAAAGCTAATCTCAGACAGTCGCACAAATGGCCGTGAAGTACAAATGGTCTGACGTACGATTACTCTCATTCGACTTACAGACTGTGGAGTTTTCCTACACTGCCGGCTACACTGTGTCTATCACCTGCGTGGACCAGCTATCGCCTACAGGCGGTTCCTTTGAGCTCAGCTTTGCTCGTGGCAGCGATGGACCCGACGTTGTCGACGAGAGCACAGCGGACGTGGAGACGATTCTATCCCAATACAATCCCCACGAAGATGTAGAGCCCTTTTTGCGAGATATCTTACGCAAAGCACCATTGGCCCAGGCTCTGCACAGGCTAGTCGCTTTGCTACGGGACACCCTACCCATAGTTGCAGAGCTCGAATACATAAGGGTGAAGGCGGAGAAAGCGGGCGACGATATCGATACATTCGCGAAGACTGCTGGCTGGTTTCGCGTACTGTATGGCGATCTGAGGTACAACCTGTGCTTTGTGGCTTCACAGTTCCATCGCTGACGGCCGTGCCTTAGACATGCTCTTGACTTCAGATTGATGTCGAATGCGCAGGTGTTGGTTATGGACGGCTCAAACTCTGCTTTCAATGTTGGCGAACGCGCGACGACGAGCGACAATAGTTTGCTGTTGCATCCTATACCCGATTTCCCGAACATCGTCTCTGAAGCTCGCAAGGACATCGGAACGTCTACTGCCGGTAGGAGAAGTGTCTCCATCGACATGGGTATGGTTTGCCACTCGTCAGTAGTGGGTATCGTGGGGCGTGCATTGCACGAAAGGATCCTGGCATCGTTTAAGGACAAGGAGCCTGGGAAAGTGACGGCAGCTTAATAGAACTCTTAGTATTTTTGGATATTGTCATATAATGTATGTTTATTATGTCGTGGTCGCACATAATGGGCACACCCTTTCGCTCGGTCATCACTCAAGTTATACTCAGGATGTACGTCTGACGGCCAGAGTGCATTTCACGATATCTCGTTCGCCAAATTTGCGACCATACATATCCATGTCTAGGATATTTCTGATACAACTTGACATCAATTATGGCAACAAAAGCCACTTGGTCAGTAACTTGGGGAAGTTCGGTGTCCCAAGACCGGTGACGGGGTCCCATCCCTCCACTGCACTAAAGCCAACTGTTCCACAGCCAGGGTTCGTGCCGTTCTTGATATCATTGAACGCGCTGCGGAAGTTGTCAGAGTATACCTAGAAGCTTTGTTAGACTCCTGCGATGATATGGAATTCCTCAGCACATACTGTGGGGTTGATGAAGCCAATCGGCTTTTTGCCGATGGCAAGGCGTGCATCGTTGATAGCAGAGAGAATAGATGCGAGGACGGGCGAAGAGCAGGAAGTGCCAAAGACGCGTTCGAACTGTCCGTCAACGGCGACGGCATAATTCGCCCTGACAGACTGCATGTTAGCGGAACGTTAGCTGCGCGGATCAAGGTTAGACGGACCCATTTGCAGAGATGTCTGGGAAGGCACGAGATTGGCCAGTTGAGTTCCAGATACTGGGTGGGTAAGGTGGAGGGTGATTCTTCAAAAAGCTTTGTACTGCCGGCTTTTGGTAGTCTGGTATGGGGAAGTAATTGCTGAATCCACCACCTGAGAATATGACCTCGTAGGTAGCGGATTCTGGGTCTGTAACCTGGTACCAAATTCCGTCAATTTTTCCAGTACGTGCATGACAGGGAGGGCATACCTTGTGGCCGGCTACCACTTGTGTCGCCCCGACGCTGGTAATGAATGGACACGTGCCTGCAAGAAAGTCTCAGTAATTATCAGCTATATCGTGACCGGAAGACTGACTAGGGAAAGTTGGGTTGAAGCCCTTGGCCGCTGAGGACTGTGTGCCGTTAGGAAAGAGACACACATCTCCACCCCCTCCAACACCTTCATCACCTGAGGAGTATAAGATTGTCACGCCCATGAGGCCGAGCTAGGTTTAACCGCGATGCGAAGATGAGCTCGCGGTCATCTTGGAGAGCCACTGTTCAATTTACCTTGGCATACTCGGCACATTGCCTTGCAGTATAGAAAGGCGTCAGGTCGGCTTCATTATAACTGTATGACGTAGAAATAACTGAGGCTGGCTTCACGGCACCACAATCCGCGGCACCTATACCACCATGCTAAGCGCTATGATGGGATGACTAACGAGCATCGCACCTTTGTAACCGCCGGGCAGCGGGTCAGGATAAATACCATCTTGTGTTGGGTCATCGCCGCCCTCGAAAGTGCAGAAAGAGCCATCAAGGGCATCTAACAAATTATTGAAAGATGCACCTGATCATGCCTGTCAGTCACGATAAGCTTGATGCGGATGCAACACCTTGCCTTGTGGTATGTCACCGACTTGATACAATGTCACTGGCTGACTCTTTCCAACAAGTGCCATGGAGAACTGCAGATCTAAATTTGACTCTCCATTCACATTGAAGCCGGTCTCGGTTGTCTGCACAACACCTATAGGATGCTTGTTATCAGAACATGATGCGTTACTTCCATTGCTCAGAGGACATACCACCGTCAATGCTAACAAGGACGGGTCTCTCACCAACTTGTGACTTTGAGAAGTTAGTGAAGAAGAGATCCAAATCCGATGGGACGTATGCTTGCGGCGTGTATTCGACTACGTGAGCGCGGTGAGTCCTCGTCCCTAGCGTGATAAACCCTAGCTATCTGCTCTTACCGATACCAATGCTGTTCTTCTTCGGGGCAACGGGTACGTAGACGAATTCGTATAACGCACGGAGACAAAGTGGAGTAATGTGAGTGTCGCAGTTTTCAAGTTCGTCAATTATATTCTGAGTAATCGATAATATCAGTTTTCTGTTAGCCATTGGCGTTGATACGGCACAGAACATGCCTTGATTGCACCGACAGACTTGGGGGAGACGGGTCCAAAACCAGGTTGGCCGGGATGGACGCTTGGTCCCTTGCGCTTCTGCATTTCCGGTCTGCGTTTATTGAGGATAGCATCGAAGTGAATAGTGGGGGTAATGAGCTCGACATGCTTCGAAACGTGTTCGGGAACATGGTAGCCAGACGCGCATCCGAAGTGCTTGATATCCGTGAGGGCGTGGTTGTAGACATGGTACTCTGTCTTCAACAGACGCTCAGCTTCAGCAACAGAAACATTCGCTTCTAGCCATCCTCCGCTGTTGCTTAGTCGGACGCGAGATGGCTCAATGCCCCCTGTGTGCAGCCAGTCGCGCACTGTATCGACGGTTTCTGAGCTGGGACGGAACATGCTCGCGACCTCGGATGCAGACCAGTGGTTCCCGTAGTTTGGGGAGTCAGGGTGAGAGACGTCCATGAGCAGCTCTTCGATACGGTCAATATTGTTTTGTGCGAGACCGATCCGGAGAGGGAGGATAGTGTCCGCCGGTGCGCGGTGAGAGCGTTCCCAGTTGGGAGGCAGGGCACGGCGCGACTCGTGCCTCACGAGCGGCGGCGATCCCAAGCATGGAGCTGTGGCAGTGAGTAGAATAAGAGCTGCTGTGAGCAGCATCATGAATACAGGCCGGGGTGGGATAGACCTGCGATGATGGTGGGTTTCATCTGCAGAGCCGAGGGCTTAAATAGTGGCCTGAGGGGCATTCGAAGGTCAATGGATGCATTCTAATTGATAGGCATAAGCGGCGGTAAAGGAATGGATGCGGCATTAAGGTGAAATCGAAGGGAGGAGCAGGCAGTTGGAAGCCCTCGTACCTTGTCTGCGGTACACCGCTATCCAAGCATGCGCCATGGGGTGCAACCCCGTGTGGGGTATTCTATCTCTCCCGCTGCTGAGACTGCCATAACAGCTATCGAAGGTGATGAGTATGATGTGCGCTGTTTCATTCTTGGGTTTCCGCATGGTTACGCCGCTTCCTCCCTTGCTTCCGTTTCTCGACGTTACCTCACGGACTCCGACGGCCAAAGTCTTCTATAGCACGCGATTCTCCGGAGAATCATTCGTAGGGGCTACTTAGCAGAGGACCAGTGAATTGACAAGTTGGTACATAGATGCTAGGCGGCGACACACCTTTTGGGAACGAGCAGATGTCGATTCTGCCAGCTGAAATTGTGTCTGTCTGATAGGAGCGACAGTTGTTGTACATGTCCGGCGGGATATTGGTCAGCCTGTGGAGATTAGATGAGTATTGGTGGCAGACGTAATAAAAATATGACTGGTGTAGAATCAGAGAAGGAAGAGAGCGCCGTGTTGACGGTCCGCCTTGTTCCTAAACAGGAATGCAACGTTATTGCACGTTGCCTCGTGATCGTAGCGTATTTGAATCTGAAGTCCAGATCAGCAGGGCGGACGCAATCTGGGACCTGAGCAAGGTCTACACTCTGTGAAAAGGCATCCTACTTACGGACAAGCCATGCGGATATCAGGTATTTTTGGGAACGATATAGAGAAGGCTGACAGATGGGGCACGTACTGAGCACGAAGTATCTCTCCATCTTGTCGGCAGATGTGGCGACGGGCGATGTAATTCATTATATAGGTAGCAATAATTTTATAGCCTAGATTTGACTACATCATATCGGGCCCTGTGAGGAGGTAGTTGACAAGGTTCAAGCCTGGGATATTACAGGTCAACGAAGAAAACGTGAAGATAGAAACAGGTACGGACTTTGATTCGATCCAGTCTGCAATGAGACGAAGGCACTCCGTCCTTTCAGGCTCGTGCCAGGCGAACATCATGAAATCATGGACAGCATCCGGTTTTTCTACATACGTAACCATGTCTGACCCGATGTCGCTCGTCATTCGCAAGCGTAGGAATCGAATCGAATGGACCAGAACTTCAGCCCCACCAGCAAAGATGAGAGTTCGAGGGAACCCACGGAAAGACACTTCCGTGGATGAAGAGAAGGAAGCGGGAGAGATGTAACGGTTCCTGACGCCAGCTTCACGCCCCAGGGCCCCGCAATAGTTGGTGATAAGAGAGGTCGTGCCACGATTGGCCACACTGATGACATCCGAGCGTATGTTGTACTGGACGGATGATCGCACATCGTTGGATGCGGGCCCCATATCAACCCAAGGCGAACACAAGACCAGTGCCCCTGGGGAGCGCGGGATAGGTGAACCCTCGGCACTGTTCTCCAACAGATAGCGAACGAGGGCAATTGCCAGGTTACCTCCTGCCGAATCTCCTTCAACAATTATGTCTTCAGGTGGAAATCCAACTTCGTTGACGAGGTAGTTATATCCAGCAATCGCATCGAGAAGGGCGGCGGGGAATGGATGATAGGGCTTTACTGACCGATGCTTTGTCAAGCGGTATTCGAGGGTAAGAGCACGCGTCACATCGGAGCTTGTATGTTCTAGGATACCTCGAGGAATATTGGACGTTGGGTCGCTTGGGGAGGCTGATTGGCGAGTAAAGCCACCACCGTGCAGCACATACAACATCTTCTCGCCCGGCTTCGGAGGTGAACCAAGAGGAACATGATGTCCCTTCTTTTCAAACCAATATCCTGGAATACGAATTGATTCTACGCCTGCGTCGGCAGCCCACTGCTTTACCTCGCCCAATATCAGATTCGGCACAGGAGCTATCCACACGCCCTTGACGTGTTTGTCCTGCTCAATGGCGAGATAGTTTGCTTCCCGCTTCAAGGGGCCGGTTCTGTAATCGTTTGTCCATAGTCAATACAGTGAACAGTGCGGATAAGTAAGATGCTCACTTGGCAACCACGTATGGCATGTATTGCATGAGTCTGACTCTTAACGTGCGCCCTAGTGACCATGAGTCCCGTGGACGGTTTATGTTCGGTAGTGCGTAAAGGGTCCATAACGGTGCGCGTACGAAGCTAGTGACGAGGGCCTCCCGCAAAAGATAGAGGGCCCTACGGGGCTCAGTTTGATAGACAGGCATTTAGCAGCACTGGGGTAATGCACAAACCGTGGAATGTTCGTTACGGCCGCAAGGATGACAGAACTGGGAAAATTGAGCTATGGTATATAGGAGTATGTCGCGCTCGCCATCACCGCCGAGTGAAATGACCGTTTGGTCACCAAACGGTGTGTGCGACCGACCAGTGGGATATGGGCGCGCAGAACCAGATTGAGGTTTCATCTTGCTCACGCGATCACATGCACTTTGCTCCCGACGCTCATGTACAATGGCCTCTAAACCCAGCCCGCTGCCGTTGAGCGAAACATTACGTGACCTAGCGCTCTTGCGGTCATGCGACATTGATCTGTCTGCACTTGTCCCGCAACAAACGAGTAGCTTAACGACTAGGACGGAAGAAGGGAGGGCGGTGGAGGTGGTTGTGACACAGTCTTACGAGTTCGTGCAAAACGCACGGACGGCGCTGAAGATGCTGAATCAAAATAAAGCCGAAAAGCAAGGAGCGCGCGTGGAGGACATACGCAGTGCTCTCGATGACGTTTCTCGAGGCTTGGGCTCAACAAGTTCATGATTACCCGGATGCTTGTGAGTGACTTCCACTGTCCTGGACTGACTTACCTAACACGACGCCCCACGCCCATTAAGGTGCACTCCGAGGGTTGTCAAGACCGCACACTATTGCTATATGGAAAGGCTTTTCCCGACACTATAGTGCCAGTGGTGCATCACTCTCTCAAACGTTCACGGATGACTACCGCATGAGCTAAATAGCAAGGTTGTATTCGTCGAAATGATACCAATTACTCTAGGAAACACGGATTAGCCTCTGCCCCTTTTCAATATTAACGGGTGTTCCTCGCGTTCCGCGATGGCCGTCGAAGGTCATCAAGGTCTGGTATTTCGACCGTACCTGAAGCCGATTTCTCGGTGTACAAAATGCAACGACAATGAAGACTGTGTTGCCTTCGCTAATTCTGTGAGAGGATGCAAGTGCTCATAGCTCGCTACAGTATTCATTGCCACTCAGCACTGGGAGGCGACTCTGAAACACGGAGACCACACCAGATTAGCTAGCATCATTACCGCAGCAACCACCTTTAGCACGATCCATCGGGACCTCTAAGGGTCGACATCGACCTTCTGGTGGTGCCAGTCGAGGCCCGAAAGTCCACAGTGAGGTCTCACCTCAAAAGTCATCCTAAAAGGTCTCACTTCATAAGCGTCAGAGGGTTGGATGGAGCTTTTTCTCGAGTCGTCCAGTTTCTACCTTTCATATGGGAAACACACTTGCGCCTGGAATTGCGCAAACCGCCCAGGAAGCCGCGATTTCCACGCTGTGGTATCTGCAGTACGCCAGGTTGTGTGCATGTACGTCATATTTTCCCTATGAGCGTGAATTCTCTAACGTAGCCTGCAGTTGTGTCAGCAACTATCGTTCTTTATGACTGTAGTATGTCGAGTATCTCGTGCGGCCCGATCCGTTCTCACACCGTGTAGTTTGTTCGTTTGAGCGGGAGATAGAACTGGTCTGGGTTAGTGGGTTAGCAGCACGTCCAAGAACTCCTGACTCTTATGCGATTTTACAGAGAAAGCGGTGGTCATTTATCAAAGTGGTGTATCTATGGGTGCGTTTGGTATCCACAGTTTTACTACACCTTGTCCCTGACCATAGCGAAGCATCGTTATTTCGGTTTATCTTGCCTCATGTGAGTGGTCTTTGCACAGTCGCCGCCCCAGAATGCTACACATCGTTTTGAGAACAGATTTGAGGCTTTCGGTGAGCGAACATTCTTCAGAGGTCAAAGCGTTACTTATGAGCGACGTCAGCTTTGTCGAGTAGACACGCTACCACCAAGGTATGTGCTCACGAGTGAACTTTCAATGCTCAAAGACTCAGCTTTTGGAATGTTTAGTTGTGAGTACTTGTATCCCTTATGTCCTCTTCTCTGCTAAAGTTCGTTCATAGCTGTAAGTCGGCCCTTCACAGTCAATTTATGGTCGCTTGCTGACCCGGGGACAGGTCAGTTTTGGTTTCGGTGGTATATCTGGAGCGACTTCGTGGTCGTTTTCACCTCAGAAGGCATGTTTCAGTTCCTCAGTTCTCCAGTGAAGTAAAACGCCTAAACGGGGATGTTACTCAGTTACGTTGATCCTCTGGATATGGGTGGTCTACAACAAGCAAAGATGGCTATTTCCCTTTTTGACGACTATCTTCCTTGCAAAGATTGGATTGGTCGCGGTTCTGCTGGCAGTATCGATGCCTTCCGTATCTGGTGCGTTCGTAGTCGCTCAAGTCCCTCGCGGTTTTTGAAAGCTCATGCACGGGCACACACAGCCCAGACCTTGGTCACGCCGGGAGACACCTTTTGCGTCACCTCATATCCAGGCTTCATGTTTCGTATCGTATGGGTGCCAATCTTGGCATTTAATCTCTTTCTCCTCGGCATGTTCATGTTTAAAGGCATTCGAGCGTCTTGTTCTCGAGAAAGTCGACCGAAGTTTGGCGTTTACCACATGGTATATCGCAATACTCTGTTTTACTTCCTTGCGTAAGGTTTCATCGACCGCTGGGACCGTCAACCGCACGCTAACACCTCACGACACCATAGGATCACTGCGTCCTATATTTCGTGTTGTGTCATTTGGCTCGTCGCTGATGTACGTGCCGATCTCTGTGTATCGTTACTATGCTCACGTACCCTCAAAATTACAGCCCAGGCTCGCGCAGTTGCCTGTCACATTTACGATGGCATTCTCTATCACCAACTGCACTCGGTTGCTCCTCAACATCCGGCGTGCGTACTATTTCGGTACGGACCACGCTGGTGCGGGGCTTCTGTCTTGGTCGGCGATTGCAGGGCAGCAATCGGTCGCAGCCCCGCGCGTCGTCGCCCTTCCACGACGGCACGTCCGAAAACGAAGTTCGTCGGCGTTCCCGGGCGAAATTGAAGTTGCGGTTGAGGTCGCAGTCGAAGTGGACAGCAAGCACGAGTTGCACTCCTCCGGGACCATATGCGAGCTTATAGATGGTGTCTATGAGTTGACGGAAATAAAGAGCGTCGATAGATGAGGCCCCTAAGCTTTACCATGGTGAGTTTGTGTCTTGATAGGCGGATATGCATAATGTTGACAAGTGGATACAGTCCATCTATAGCCATATACGCAGTGTTGTACTCCCACTTACAATAGATCGCCAGCCGGAATAAGTCATTCATTACTCGCTGTTTGTACACATTGTGTCAGGATTACCCTTTTCGCGTAAGTGCACAGGGTGCGTTCGTAGCCGTCTTCTTGTGTAGAGGTCGTCGGTCAATACTCAACCACGACTTTACTCATTTGCTACAAGCGATTTTTGCGGAAATCTTAGGTGCGTGGCTCGACGCGCATGAAAGGCACCAGCTCGTGGACCAGGATATTGTTGAGCTGGCCTGTCTATTGTCCATAATGTTCTTACGCATTACAGGGAAATCCAACAACGTGGAAAGTTGCTGGCTGACCAGTGCTGGCCCAATCCAGTAAACTGTGACCAAGTAGCGGACAACTTCGGAGTGGCAAAGGCACAATGGAGGCTGTGATCCAGATGAATATCGGGCTGATCAGCGTGCCGCTCCTGAGCACCGAGTGGGGCGCTGTACAACCATCCTCATTGTCTGACTTTGTCGGAGTAGAGATCAGGATTATGGGCACAAAACCTGACACAAGTTATATAGAGTAGGACTGAGACTGCTGAAGACTTGTTGTCCTCCCTCGCCCACCGCCTCTCCGTACTTCACGCGCTCACTACTTCATCTTCCACACATGTTTCACGGGACGGGTGAATATTATAGACCGCTCCGTGGTCGATTCTAGCTCGACCCGTTGGCGCATCAGGAACGAGCTCAAGCCGCAAATCGCTTAGAGAAACATCTCACGCAGGACAGGCGCAGAGCCCCGCGGTGCCGGCATGCATCACGATCATCTCAGTCGTGGCTGCAGGATAAACATTTGAAGGCTCCATAACAACATCGTCCTGCTGCTAGCTGTTGGGGAATCAGCTTCTCCCTGCGATTTAACAGATTGCTCACGACTCACCATACGATACCCCTTGCCAGAACAGCTTAGAGACGTGCAACTGGGTGCTCGGATGATACTGCACATTGAGGGTCCCTTCAGATGCTCGTGTACTTGACAGCCATGGCACGAGCAGATGCCAGACACTGTCGAAACCTGCGTAGATGACCAAGGCGCCGCGAGGTACGCAGCTTCGCACTCATTCACGCTTCTCAAAAGACAATAGAGCGTCACTGCACACTGGCCGTAAGAATGTCAGATGAGACTGAAGCTGCACAATGGACAATGGCAAATCATACTCACGAGGCACCCACGCTCTTGTTCAGCGTCTACGCGTGCTGTCACACAGGTCACGCACGCGACGCGTCCAGGTTGAACAAGTCATGTGTGGACACGATAAGCGTATATCGACAGCGAGATATCTACAGCAGGTGGGGAGCGACAAAAAACACCGACAGTTCGAGCAATGTACCAGCAGAGAAGAGCAACGTCGACGTCGTGAAAGCAAATTAAGCAGGAAGGCGTGGTTAGCGGAAGGTTCGAAGATCGATAACTGTTGAGATCAGATTTAAAATCGAGGAAGATAGCATAGAATCTGCGCCGTCTGTCAGTTGCTTGATGATGAGCACACAACTGCTCGACTCACCTCGCGGGAAAAGGGGAAGTAGCATGTTTCGAAGGGATAACGGGATGGGACGCAAACGATGAACGACGATAGGGACGATGGAAGAACAAGGTTTTGGTGGCCTTCAAGACCGCTTTTCCGTCAGAGATGTGTGTGGGAAGAATTGCGCTGGTGGTACAATGCGATTGGAGGGTGGGTTTAGCATGAAGAAAGCAATAAACTGCAGGAGGCATCGTCAGGATACACTCACAAACGCACAACTCGGCGCCACTCACCAGCAATAAAAATCGAGGCATACGGGTGGCCAGTGTCCGAAGGTCCATGCGGTCGTAACAAGTCGTAAAGTTCCAGTCAGGCTAATTCGGGACACCCGCCCAAGAAGGGAGACGCGAGTTCGGGTTGTGATCAACAGGTGTTTGCGGCGCCGACCAGGCCTCATGTTTCACAGGTGGCGCCTTCCACGAGCCAGCAACGCGACGTGCACGGGCGTGCATAGCACCAGTCGGCGGGACATATCGGGTATTCTGCTGCGGTATGCTGTTCGCTGCGGGAGTGGAGGGTTCGCTGGAGGTAGAAGCGGGGGACATGCTGTGCATCGGCGCGGACGAGTGCTGTTGCTGCTGTATCTGTTGTGGCTGTTCCATGTATTGGTACCCCTCGTAATGCATTTGTTGAGGCTGTTGCTGCATATACTGAGATTGGTACTGCTGCTCCTGTGGCTGCAGGGGCTGTGGCGCGTAGTGAGGCTGCGGCTGGTGCATTTGTTCTTGCGAGGCTTGTTGAGTATACTGCGCCACCGGCTGCTGCTGTTGCTGTTGCTGGGTGTATTCGTTCGCTGGTTGCTGTTGTTGTTGTTGATGGTGAGCAGGTTGTTGTTGCTGGCTCTGCTTCTGCTTCTGGTCGAGATAGCGAGCGAACATCGCCTGGAAGTCAGGGTCCGAGAGTACGTCTGCGGAGAACGGCATAGGAGGCATTACTTGCTGCGTCTCCTGAGAAGGTATCATGAGCTGAGACTGCACAGGTACGCCCTCCGATTGTTGGTCTTCCATTGCCGTATGACCCTGCGGCTCTGAGGAGTACTCCGATGAGGCTGAGACTTGAGGCATCATAATCTGCTGTGACTGCGCAGAGACGTCCCCACTGAACATGTCCATGTTAGTGGCGACCGAAGCCGAATCCTGTGCTCCCTCCCAATTGGTCCAAGGTCCTGTGTCCGGCATTCCTGGAATCTCGGAAGGACCGTCCTGGCTGAAATTCATCTGATCAGCCTGATATGCAGAGAAGTCGAAGTCATTCAGTAGCGATGCAAAGCGGTCGCGGTCGTGCTCGGATGACTCGAAGTTCGGTAAGTTCACGTCGATTTGGCCAGGCGCGGCGTCTAGGAATAGGTCTGCAGGGAAATGGAACACCCCGTCATTATTGTCCATTGGTGGGAGTCCCATGGAGTCGAAATATTCCAGATTGCCGAAGAATTCAGTATCTGCGTTGGCGTTGAACTCCTAGATACCGAGTTTTAGTGAAAAGGAGAGCGTTAGTGAGGAATGGGGCGACGAACCAAATCGATAGAGACCGATCCTGAACCTTCTGCATTCAGAGAACCAGAGTCATCACCCCATGAGAGGTCGGCAGAAGTCGGCGGAATCAAATCGGCGGACAGAGAGTCGTTTCCGCTTTCAGGAGAGGGATGATGTGAGGGTAAAGGCCAGGCCAATGGGGATAGTGATGCAGGTGTGCTCGAAGCAGGAGATGGGATCGCCAGGCTGGAGCTAGAAGGCACGCGCGAGCCGGTATCATTTGTTGCGATAGACACCAGTCGAGCACCTCGGGCTCGAGGAGGTATGCGGGCGGGTACGTGGCGAGGAGCGCGCAATGGCGACTTCTGGTCCTTGAAATTGAACGCACTAGGCGCCAGTGACAAACCTAGTACGTCTCCAGGAGATGTGGGTTGGGTTGTGGCGGCAGTGGAAGATGAACCTTGCTCAAAATCAGAGAGGGGAAGAGGACTGGGGGTGGTGATAGGTGTCGACGCAAGTGAGAGCGGCGGTGAGGGTCCATCAGGACCATGAGAAGCAGACTGCAAAGACTGCAGCGCTGCTTGATTCGCAATGGCGGCAGCGATGTACGAGGTGTGCACTGAAGACGCAAGTGGGGGAGGAGGAGTTTGTTGCTTGACCTTGACTCGTTCCTTCTCTTTCACCTGTTGCGCCTTCTTGGTAGCAGCTCTCTTCTTTTCTTTGGCTTTCGCAATTTGGTGCGAGGTGCGGGGTTTGTATTTGTAGTCTGGGTACCTCCTCTTGTGCTCTGCCTTCTCCGCCGCAGCCATCAACTCAAACTTCTTCTTCACATCCTTCGTCTCATTCTTCCACCAACTGGATATGATGCTCGACGCTTTGGCCATCGGTGCCCTCGACCCGTCGGAGAGGGGTGGAACGTCGTCGAGACGCGTCTTCCGGTAGAGAATCCACGCGTTCCTTGGGCGCAGTATCTTCTGGCCAGTGGCGGGGTCGACCATGGGCTCGTCATCGGACGACTGGTGTCCATCCTCGATATGGTCTTCGGCTACGAGTTGCTTGCTGGTGCTGGTGCTGGCAATGCCCTCCATTGTGTCGTCACGTCGAGCTGCGGCTACGAGTTGGCCGTCCGTACTCGCCCAGGTGTGTATGTCGTGGTGGCGAAGATGTCGAATGTCGGAGGAGAACGATCCTGAGCAGCGAAGTTGTACTTTCAAAAGGTGTGGGAAAAGGTGGATGTTCGGTTTGCAGGAGACGGTTCGAATCCAATGCCTAATACGTTTGTTATGGGAGGCGATGGCTTTGTGGGTCCACCCTTTTATCGGACTTTCGCCCCAAATAGCCACCATGGCCATACTTATACGGGTTTCATGCCTGTGACCTTTACCTTATACGGAGAAATTGTACATTTTCGGCCGTGGGCCATAGGCATCGTGGTGGTAGGTAGGAAACAAACAAAGCCACGAACAGCGGGTGATAGCGGGCGCGTCTGTCGCCTACACGCGTTTTCAGGCCCAAATCGCATCGACGAGACGTGCTGAAGAGTATGAGGATATAACATTAACTACGTTGTAACTTGTCTCTCAGAAAGCTCCTGCACGACAATATGCGAAACCTGTAGCTGATATAATGAACTTCGGTCGACAATTATCTCGTTTGACCGACGCTTTCCATAACAAGTTACCGCCGTCATCCACGTCCTGGTACTACTCGTGTTCGACATACACATCGAGCTTCGGGCTGTCCAGTGGCTTTTCCTTCTGAAATTGCCTTCAACAACGTAGTTCTTACCATGTCCATAGCGCGGTCTTCCACCCAACACATAATCACGGGCCATACGGCCGTTGGGTGAAAGGTTTTCGCCTTGCGCCATAATTCTACTGCGTACGATCATAGCTGTGCGATGGTAGTACTGTAAGTGATACGTCGTGATCCAGTATGCGTGTTCCTAGGACAGTACAATAGGTGAGAATTCCCTACAGACTACGAGCACGCCTCAAGACAATAGTTTGTGCTATATCCAGGCTCTGGGAGGGCCTGACGCTTTCACATGGACCTACCCACGATGCCTTCGTACGTTATGCTGTTGTTATGGCGAGGCCTTCGCACATCGCTGTTGTATGCCCATTGAATGCATATCGAGCCGAGCTTCCTTGTCCTTCGCAGGACCGAGCCTCGACGCTAAAGTCGACCATTCGAGCAAACGCGTGCAGATGGAGACGCATGCGTTGTTTGCACGTGCGCGACAAGTGGTGATGTTCTGTTACGATGTGATAGGTAGTCTAAGGCCTGACATATAGCAGTGTTTGTAGTGATATGCACTCGCTTTTTCGGGGAACTGCACACTCATCTCACGAATATACTAAGCCATGGAATCACATTCACCGCAAACGACGATATTGATGATACAGGGTAGTAGCAGATATAGAACAGACACACCCACCCACATGGACATGGGCGGAACGGGAGAACAGCAGGGGTAATCGGAGCGAGAGACGGGGAGTGATACAACTGGTAATCGTACAAGTACAAGCCGGGATTGTGATTGAACCGAGAACCTGGACGGGGAAAAGTGCTAACCAGGGACGAGAACACGACGAGTGCAAGTAGAGGCGACGACGGACAGTAAGGACAGTTGTGGGCGAGCAGGTGGGGTGTCATGACAAGAAAGCGATGAGAAACGGAAAAGATATCAGGAATGCACGCCTAGGACACGAGGGTAGCTGGCGGCAGAGATGTGAGATGCGCTGCAAAGGCTTTCTCAATCGCTGACACCTTGAGACAAACGCAAGGCCACTCACTATTTGCATCGTTTAGTAGCCACCCGGCTGTCCACCGCCGTAGCCCTGGGGAGCGCTGTAGCCTCCACCACCGTAGCCACCCTGGTAGCCGCCTTGGCCCTGGCCGTATTGCTGACCGTAGCCTACGGAGCGTCTGTTAGAACATAGAAATACGTTGCGGGTAAGAAGATCTTACCTCCTCCACCGCCGTATCCGCCACCTCCACCTTGGTAGCCTCCGCCACCCTGGTAGCCACCACGGCCTCCTCCTCCTCCACCGCCGTACCCGCCGTCTTCTGGAAAATGAATATCGACATGAGCGGATAGAAAATCAGAGCATACCTCCACCACCGGAGCCACGAGCGTTGGCGAGGTTGACGCGAATGCGACGGCCGTCGAGCTCTTGCTCGTTCAAGCTGGCGATCGCGTTGGTCGCTTCGCCCGACGAGCTGAAGGTGACGAATCCAAAGCCGCGAGAGCGGCCAGTGTCACGATCGCGCATCACGATCGACTAAAACATAACGATGAGAAAACCGATAGATCTGAGGATGCTAAGCGCTGCGATAACACAGCACCCGGGCATTGATTATGAACGATTGCGCACATCGAGGATAGCGCCATACGCGGAGAACGCCTGAGCAAAGAAACAAGAAGCCACGAGCAACGATCAGACACGGTAACAGACACACAGCGCGAACGACCCCAAGGGGGAGCTCGCGCCTGAAAGAATCAGACTGACTGCGCGTAGGGACTCATCCGTTGTATTCCACGACAAGTTGCTACATGAGGGACACAAGACACTATTAGCCACGGACCCTCCAGGCGCCGGGGACGCCTAGAGGAGTCACGCATCTGGGGAGCACGGGTACGACAAAACTGACCCAACGTAAACCTTTGCAGACATGATTCTGATAATACACTAGTACCGCGACCTTTGAAACTTGGGAAACCGAAACGGAAACCGGAGACACGAGACAAATGGGAGTGAGGGGACTAGAGAGAGGGTTAAGGACTTGGAGCGTCTCCCTTCGCGAGTTTATAAGTGGCCAAGAGTCTTTCAAACTCCGCGCGCAAACTTACTGCGGCTAGTCTAGGCTCTCGTGGTGCCTTCCATATTAGGAAGAAGGCGGTGTGGCGCCAGCGTGACAAGCTATCTTTGGGCTTGAATGTCACGCTCGTTGCCGTAAGCGTGACGCGCACGGACCACTTGGGTTCCGCCGGCAAGGTCACGAGGCGCGTCTCCATTCATTGTGCGCGCCTCGCACAGGCAGGCTTCTGATAGCACAGTGTCCATCAATGAGCGAGGTGTTCGCAATCTCGGGTTGGCCCAGCGAACATTGTTTGCAATGTTAGGGAAACAGATGCATAGATTGCGGAAATCAGTACGCGAAGCTGACACGGAGACGGCAAACAACACAAGGCAGAGACATCCAGAAATGTACGATGAGAGGGCTGTATTACTACAGTAGTGAGAAGTGAACCTTCCAAGTCATAAAGGGTTCGTGAATGGTGAGGGGTGTGGGGAAGATGAATGTGGTGTGATGTACACAAGTGACTGGAATGAGATTGGAAACGTGCATGTAAGGGGATATCAAGAAAACTTTCCACGACAGATGTCGAATAAAACCTTTGGCCCACTCACACCAGAACTTAGATCTGGCCAGTGCTCTTCCTCTTCTTATCCTTGGACTCCTTCTTCTTGTCCTTCTTCGTCTTGGACCTGTTCAGGTCCGCGCTGCTACCCGCCGGACTGTCGTTGGTGTTAGGAGTGCCAATCGCAGCGTTAATCAGGCTGCCGTCCTCTCGCACACTGCCGTCCTTTGCAGGTTCATCTCTAGCCAACTCCTTCGAGTCTCTCGACAATCCACTGTTATCACGCTTCAGCGAGTTAAAGATAGCAGCAGGGATCGAGCTCGTCGAGCCTTGACGACGTCCGGAGATCGAAATTCTCCTAGCGAGACGCTGAATGCCCTGAGTAGAAAGGGTCCTCCTCCTCTTGCCGTCTTGATCAAGATCCGGCGACGCGCCTTCGCGCGCAGGCGTGGCAATGTTCTGGAACGTGACACCAGGCGTGCCACCAATCGAGGGCGTGTTGTTGACAGAGGATGTTTCCGAGCCTGGGAAGGCGAGGCCAGCAGGCGCTGGGCTATCTCGTCCAGACGGGAATGCAACAGGGGCTTGTTCTTCCTTTGCCTCAGAAGACGACGGGAACGTGACCGCAGGGGGCGCAGGGAATTCAAGAGGGCCATCGGAAGATGGGAAAACGACCGGGGCAGAAGCTTCTGTAACGGCACTCTCCTGTTCAACAGGCTCGCTCGCTGGGAATGCAACAGGACCATCCGACTCGAAGGGTTGAGTGGCTTCCACAGTTGCCGGCACGTCAAGGTCACCATTGGATGGAATTTCCGCAGGCTGGCCCTCAGGAGAGTCGACCAAAGGTTCCGCAGTCACCGTCTCATGAGCAATAACCTCAGGCTCTTCGTCCACTACGTAGCCTACAGCACTCTTCTTGTCCGCGGAAGCCGTATCTTCGGTGGAAGAGACTTGGTCAGCCCACATCGATGCGAAGTAGCCACCCTTTGAGAGCAGTTCAGTGTGATTTCCCTGTTCCACGATCTGTCCATCCTTGAGTACGAGAATCCTAAATGAGGATGGCGCTGGTCAGTACACTAGAACAGGAGCAGCCGTCAGATAAGTAGAACGTACAAGTCGGCAGACTTAATGGTCTGAATGGGATGCCGGAATGCGCGTGAGCAAACGTGTGAACATTATGAGGAATCCTTACGTACCGAGAGACGATGGGCGATAGAGAGCGATGAACGGCCTTCAACAAGGTGCTGTAGCGCGTTCTGGATGTCCTTCTCCGTTGATGTGTCCAGAGCACTATGTGGCGTGATCAGCCTCATGCATCTCGGGCGCGCCATGCCATAACGAACCTTGTAGCCTCATCCAGCAGCAGAATGGGAGGGTTCTTCAATAGGGTGCGAGCAATAGCCACACGCTGCTTTTCACCCCCGCTGAGACGGATACCGCGCTCCCCTACCTTGGTGTCATAGCCATCCGGGAAAGACGAGATACGTTCATGCATCTGGGCTGATTTTGCAGCGCCCTCGATCTCCTCAGGCGTGGCATCAAACTTTCCGTAGGCGATATTGTACCCAATGCTGGAGTTGAAAAGCACAGGGTCCTGGGGAACGACACCAATAGACTTGCGCAGACTCGCCTGCGTGACGTCCCGAATATCCTTGCCGTCAATCAATATCCTACCCTCGCCTTCCTTTAGGTCATAGAACCTGTACAGGAGACGCAGGATTGTGGATTTTCCAGAACCGGATTCGCCAACAAGAGCGACAGCGGAGCGCTTTGGAACCTTGAAGGAAACGCCATTGAGAGCGGTCGTGCGACCATCGTACGAGAAAGTGACATTGTCTGTATGATCACCAGTAAGTACATACCGTGTCTGTGTAACGAAAGATTGATAAACATACCGAATTCGATCTCACCATCCTCAACGATCAGGTCAGTAGCATCGAGTTTATCGTTGATATCTGTTGGCTCGTTCAGGAGTTTCAGCAGCTTCTCAGTGTCAACAAGTGACTGGTTGACGGAGCGGTAGATGTATCCGAGCATATTGAGCGGTGCGTAGAGCTATGGAAATACTCATGAGCGAAAGATCAGTCATATGGGTTGAGGCTGAAACACACCTGAGCAAGATATGTAATAAAGAACACAAACTCGTATGATTTGGATCGTCCTTGAACCACACGCAGAGCAACAATTCCTGAACCGATCAAGAGTCCAAGAGTCTGCAATGGGCGGGTTTTTAATATATGTCCAGAAGCTGACGATGGATTCTGCTCACGATGATAAAGTTCTGAACGAGGTTCAGTAGGTTCAGAGACACTACGAAGGTAAGTTGGTATCGCTCTACTACACCCACGGCTTGTTCAGCATACCTAAAACTCTGTATTCCACATTTTGATATTGCCTGATGGCATCCTGGTAGCGTGCAGCCTCATGCTCCTCGCCATTGAAGTACTTGACGGTCTCATAGTTGAGCAGACAGTCGGTGTGTATACCACGGGTGGCCTATGGGCATTCTCTCAGAAGTTAGGGAAAGCGCAGTGATAATGCTACGCACGATATCGCGCTCGTTCATCTGTCTGCGCAGTTTGGTACGGTAACGCGTCAGGATAACACTTGCGGCCACTGCGGAGAACATGTCAAAAACGTGCGACGATAGCCAGGTTGTGAAGAATACGCACCGTAAGCCGCAAAGACAAAGAAGATAACCAGCGACAAGACCCATTCAAAGTAGATGCTGAAGAAAATCAGAGCAACGAAAATGTCGACAAATGTAGGGACGATATTGAACAAGATGAGCTCCAGAGTGTGGTTAATCGCGGCTCCTCGATCGAGGATGCGCAGCACCTCGCCCGTCTTGCGGTGCGTGTGGAAGTTGAAAGACAGATTGAGAAGATGATTGAAAGAAAGCAAGGACATCTCTGTGAAGTTGAATGAGTGGGGGCGAATCTTAAAGGATGAGGCATTTTACGCACCGCGGTCAGAATACTGCATAACAGGAGCCCATAGAGTCTACATTTGGGGTGTAAGAGGCGAGAACGGAATGAAGCAAGTATACTGATACTTACGTCGCGAAGAGAGGCAAGACCACCTGAAGACTGCAAGAAACGCAGGCCGACATATGCGAAGAGGTATGGCCATGGCGAGACTTTCGACCCTTCCTCGAAAATGCGAACAATTTGCGAGAACGCAACAGGGACGAGGAAGTTGATAAAGCGACCAACGACGACCAACATTACACAGAGACTGGCAAGGAATTGCAGAGCGCGGCTCTTGGATGGCCAAAGGTACGGAGTAATTCGGCTTAGACGGTGCAAAATCTCACCCCATGTGGGGTCGGGGTTGACATCCTCCTTCTCCTGTGAACGTGGAGCGCCCTTGGTGCGAGGTAGAGGAGCAGTAGACGGTGCAGGTGTCGGAGCACGCGTCGTAGGGCCAGAGGCGGTCGGTGCTAGTGAACGACCGGTCCTGAAGGTGCCGTACTTGCTCGCTTCGGGAGCTAAGGATAAGCCAGTCGAGGCTACCGCAGTAGCATCGCTCGATTCGAGAAGATGAGTGGTATCTGTAGCCTCTTCACTGCCATTCTGTACAGCAGCGTACGTGATGCGAGGCTTAGCGAGGGCAACCAAGAGAGGGAGTTCAACAAGCACACGGAACGCTGGGAAAACAAGGTGCACAAGAGGAACAACGTGTATTGGCTCTAGATTTGCTTATTGAATAAAACACGCCGAACAACGAGTAGACATTAGACGCACTTTTTATGGCCAATGCAATCAACACGACCTGAGGGATGTCGAGCAGAAGGGACCATGCGACCGCCAACTTGATCCTCTTCGCGAGCCACACCTCAGCGCCCTGCAAATCCTTCCAAGTCCCTAGAGCAGCCAACCCGGCGAACGCGACAAGCCCCTCTACGGTGGCAATTTCAAGACCGGTCCATACAGGCCACTGCTTAGTGATCACGGCAGTAACAATGAAGGCGAGACCATCCAGCAAGAATGTGAGAGCAGAAAGAGAGAGAAGAGATAGAATCACAGCACGACGAGGCGTACGAGTAGCGACGACGACAGGCGTAATGGGAGAGGAAAACTGAGAGGACGAGGGGCGCAGAGCGAAGAGAGAGAGGGCAGATAGTAGTACAAGAACTGGTGATAGTACTCGGAGGACGAAGAGAGGTGTCCAAACTATCGTGTTGGGGAATGTGGTGGCCCAGCTAGCCATGGTCGTCGCCGTCGTCGCTACACTCGACAGCGTCGGCGTCGTGAAGTCGTGAAGGAAGAAAAGGGAGAGGTCGTGCTGGTCGTAAACAAGAAGCACGAACCGCGTGCGGAGCCTCTTATCCGTCGGCTGCGTAAGTTTTAGCGGCCTGCGCGAAATTTCTCAACTTACAAGCTCGGCATCTCTGGAAATGCATCAATCTCCTACTTTTTACGTCTCCGTGCCTTTGATAATCATATGTAGCCAAATTCCAGAAATACTCGCTCGAGCTGCATCACCATTATCCAAGCCAATCACGTCTTCCAAAACATGTTCGGCGCGACTTTGCTGAGCGAGGTCATCAGAATACCTCCCGACATCGCTAGAGGCTGTGTCAGACAAGTCCGTCTGATTCCCTACGCACTTCAACTTCACACAAACAGTGCAGAGCGGGGTATGCTATTGACACTCCTGCTGCAGAATGTACTCCCCAACACCCCCATACCGCAATTGCAGCTCAGAAGTGTGCATAAATGACTGCGTTTAGGACCATTCTCACCCGTCATATGACAGCGGAGGTGGCTAGTGGCCTGCGGCAACTCCCCCGTTGACTATGTCGGAGCGTGCCTCGTGTAAACCACGATGCAAGATGATCTCGTTCACGCTCCTAGCAAAGAACGGATTCCTCAGGCCGACTGCCCAAGGGAAGCTGATGATAACCGGCCTACGGTCGAGCAGTGACATCCGCATGTATCATTCGGGGATCGTCGAGTGGTCGCCATTCATTCAGCGAAGTCATCTGGTGGGAACAGTGGGCATCAACTAGTGTATGAAGTGACTTACAGTGAAGATACGAATCACAATCGATAATCTCTACGCTGCGTATTCCCATAGAATGGATGCGGGGACGACGTCCTAGCTTTGTGACAAGACTACTGGTAAGTGAAAGCCCTCGACTCACCTCTACCCTCTGAATGCGTCGTCTCTGAACCAAGGCTAAAGCTTGTCAAAATCCTCGCTGAATCACCTTCCAACTTCTACTTGACGTGCGGACCGACATCCCGCGCTGTTAAGCACATTGTTGCTGTGCTTATCAACTCCAGAAGTTCCGCGACCACCACAGCTCTAACTTACCTTTACTCCGAAACGCCATCGCTCCGAGGGCCGATAATGGTATGGCAAGTGTATGGGTTTGGCGAACTTAGCCGCTTTGGGGATTCGCGACGAGATAGTCTTGGCTTTCTGTCGTGCGATCCTACGGCTCTAGGTTGCCAGTGGTACCGGTAAGGTACGGGACGATCCTCGCGGAAGGATTGATAGCTGTAGGCTTATAGACGAGCTGTGTACAGCTACATTAGCTTACGAGACGGTATGACGATACTCACCGAGCACACTTCTGCTAGAACCCTGACAAAAGTATCATTGCGAGCAGTCTGAGATGCGAGACGTAGACCGTTAAGAGATCGTCTTGCCTTCAACCATCACCAACTTCCTGGAATTTTGGAGGCTAAATAAAGGAGGCGAGGACCGAGTTGGTTGCTTTATGAGAAACCGTCGTCACATAATCACCGCTCTACTGGGGTGCAAAACAGTGGGTACCGATGATGCATACTCCATAGTCTCTACACCCAAGTTTGATGTGTTCGACTATGACATGATATGTATATTTGACAACACGAATATACACGATATAAACGGGATAACTGCCGAATTGGTATCAGCACCGCACTACATTCACTGGATTTGCGCTCACCAGGACATTATCTATCCACCGTTTTGATTTCTGACAGCTCGTACTCGCCCGCTCTGTATCCGTCGAAGCTAGTTGTTGACGATCGCGAGTTCTCGTTGTTGGCGACCTCTACTTCTACCGCGACCTGCACAGCAACTTCGATTTCTCCCGGGAAGCTATGCGAGCTTCGTTGCCTATAATGACGTCGCGGAAGAGCCACTACCTGCGGGACGCTGATGGATTGACCTCCTGCAATAGCGGACCACGACAGCAGTCCCGGTTCCACATCGTCGGAGCCGAAATAGTAAGCCCTGCGAATGTTGAGCAATAACCGAGTGCAGTTCGTGATGGCGAAGGCCATCGCAAACGTCACTGGTATCTGCGCCAAGCCAGGCTGAGGCAGACGTTGAGTTCAAAGACGTGAAGCATATACAGCAGTGAAGACGTACATCAGCAGCGAGCCAGATGATAACACATGCAATATATGAAGCGGTGATTCTGTAGGATGGGGAGGTAAGCACAACCTGGCCGTAAGGCGCTGGGACGTTGTTGATTACTTACGCGAAGAAATTAACGAGTGTGTGCCTGTATACCATGTGATATACGCCAAAAGTTGGTCTTTTACTTCGTGAAAGGGCGTTACGGACTCCCTTGTACATGAACATTGCCAAGAGAAACAGGTCGTATGCCAAGATAGGCACCCAGACTATCTTAAACGTCAGCTGAGGACTTGACGTGATGCAGAAGCTTCGTCCAGGTAGAAGCACGTTCTGCGCTGTATCCTGGTCTGTCAACGCTATCATAGTTGGGTGCTGTAAGACTCACCGATCTCAGAGGGCATCGATATTGCCAGTAATATTCCAACTATAGCGATTTGTACAATAAACGTTATGGACAGAAACGAGAGAAGCCATTTCTTTCGATTATATACCACCCATATCCATAGGAGTAGAGTCACTACCGCAGTACTACTTAGCTTTGATCGCGCAGAGGAAACAGCGTAGCGCACCTTCTGAACTAAAGACTATGCCGAAGTAACACCAGACATCCCAGTGAAACCAGAACGAACCTGTCGAGTTCGTGAGAACAGTACGTGTAACTCGGTGCAATAAACGTACAGCTGTAAATGGGATCGTCAACAACAGCAAACGAAAAGGATTCATTCGGACGTACAACTAGATTGCCGAAAAGTGCCTTATTATGAGCACACAAGGCCGGTTTAGCGTCACGCACCTCGCTTGACGAATTATTCCTCGCGATCGCTGGCCCGAAAGTCAGTCAGGACGTTTGCAATTTCGAGAGCAAGCTCACCAATTGCTTCAAATCTGACACATGGATTCAATGAACTGCAGGCGCGATAGAGTACGAAAACTCACAAGAGACAGAACAGGCCGAAATACCGATGCTACGTTCCTTAGCTCCTGCGGTGAGGCAGAAGAAAGACAGGAGAACACACCCATATGTATACCACCTTGATGAATGACCACCGCTTTCTCTGTGTGCGTACGTAAGTGAGTCGAAAACGCGATCGAGACCTCTCCTCAGCGTGCTTACCCAAACTAGTTCAATCTATCACATACGAACACTTAGCATCACTGTCATTACACGGTCAGGTTACGCACCTCCCGTTCTAGCGATAGGACTGCAAAATGTAAGCGAAGATCAGTGTATAGAAATCAGTTACTCACTGCAGTCGTACAGGACTATTGTGGCTGACACGACTGGATATGACGGGTTAGCACAGCTTATGAGCAGAAGTAAACCCACTTACAGGCGCATAGCCTGGTGTACTGCAGATTCCACAAAGCATTGATTGCAGCTTCCGGGTCGATTTGCGCGGAGCCCTGCGCAAAGTCTTCCATTACATAGGCCAAAAATCTTGGGAGGACTCAAGAGGTGCGCGGAAAGCCATTCGGTATTATATGGTTGTCTCCCAACACTGGCACGAGGCGGGTGAGTAACCGACGCCAGGTTCGAGTTCGGCAATCTGGGCGCTATTTGCTAAGACTTTAGTGAAAACAGAAACCGAGGGTGTGACAACCGGAAATAGCGATTTCCGCCCTGAGCAGCGACAGCTGTTGTACATGTTCGCGCTCAGCTGTCCAATTTTGCGGAACGCCAGCGTGTTCTTTTGGAGTCTCGCACTTCACATTTCGGTGCGTGGAGGCCTATGAACCTGCGAATATTCGGAGATGTGAGCCACTGCGATATATGCGCACAACAAATGAATGAGCAGCTTTTCTGTGACGGCGGCAAACCAGCTGTAAATCTGATATCAGATGCGCTGGTAGTTTGCCGAGCAGGGAGTCGGGGATGCTAGGCCAATACAAATCGACGTCCGCCGCGGCAATGGCAAGGTGACCCATGTGTTCCGGTGGTGACCTGTTTGAAGCACAACCTCACTTGCGGTGAAAGCACTGCACACGTAATGCCTCTTTGAAGATGGTCGCGGCCAAGAACCATGAAAGATACAGAGACGCCATCACATACGTTAAGTGGACACTCACTCGTTGTTTGGGCGACGGAGATGTAAGGGTCGTCGAAGTTAGGGTGTATCGCAAGTAGCTCTGCTGGCTCGGCCACTCGCCTGTGTTGTTTGCGGTCGAAGATTCACAAGTCAAGGCACTAACTCCTGCAAACCACTTAGTGCGGGCACTCAACGTAGTGGATTACGGATGCGCCGTAAGTGTGCTACGTCGCAGATGTATTAGCTTGGTAGTATATGTATCAGTGGTACAGAAAGTCCTGATGGACGACAGGAGCGTTCCCCCGACAGCATCGGATGAGATACAGGCCACAGAAATCTTCAGGTCAGGGTCGGGCCATTGAGTTTTGTGGACATTTCCGTCAGGGGGGGTGGATAGTTTTGCAGGGGTTCGCTACGCAACACTGTCATCCACTGCGGCTGACAAATAAACACGCCAAACGCACCTGCGGATGTTCCACACATCCTCGCTGCTCTTCGCCAAGCGTCTCTTCGCCCACCATTCTGCCCGGCGGTGAATCCAAGCTTCATATTTCTCCTGCTCGTGCAAGGATTTGTTGCTCATGCAGAATTTGAAGTCTTCTCCTTTCTGCGCACATTCAGACATCTGACCGTACCTATATAAGGACCGCATCTGGTGATTCAGAACTGAGGCGCGACGTGAGCGGTCCATATTGGCACGAGTTTCAAAGCAGCGCACTGTGACATGATAGGAACGTGTCCATAAGACTTAAGCAGGACGGTATATCCTCTGGTGAGGGGTATATCTTCTTTAGATGCGCGATTTCCTGTTTCACAGTGGTTTCATAGTCCAGCTTGGGCATTGTGCCAATGCGGCGGTGAGTGCAAGAGTCGAGGAGGTCGTCGTACAGTACTGAGCGGCCCGGGGTATTGCGTGATAACTAGGTTATCAGCCAAATATGCGCTTCATCGCAATCTTCTCACTACGGTCCCTCGGCAAAACCACGGAACACCTTTCTCATGCTTTTCCGCGGTCCTGAGACAGCTGCTTCCTGATGGGCGGGGGAGGGACCTGTTAGGTCGTGTAGGTCCTTGAGTCGGAGGCAGGACACAAGACTTAACGGGCGCCTCGCAGGGGACGCAACATTTTCGGGCGCTTCGCGTGCCACACCGCAGGCTGCAAGGTCGAAAATGTCGCACTGCGCATTATTCCGCCATAGAATATATACAGTAAAGCCCCCGTCGTGTAGTATTAGCATTTAATATCGGGTTTTAGGTGTTTTTTCTGTTATGAAAACCATCGCTCGTTCGCAGTACAAGGGATGCGGAACTTGTGGGCGCTTCGCGTGCCGCACCACAGGCTACAAAGTCGAAAACATCACACTGCACGTTAGTCTACCACACTACATATAAACAACGGTCTCTATTATCTAGTACTACTACTTTTTGCTGTATTTAAGATGTTAGATCCCATATGAAAACTGTCGCTCTTGCACAAATGACAATCTTTGTGTTCAGAGACCTTTTATTCATATAGCACGTCGAGCACGAATACTGAACCACTCGCATGTATGAGAAAATTATGTGTAGTATAAGCGGACTTATTGTAAACTACATGGCATTAGGTACAATACGAGACGAGACGACTGGGGCATGCCTGCGGTATGAAGCAGGGGTTTAACAAAATAGCAGAAACTACACACTTAGCTATCGCGCAGGCAGTCAATTCGGAGATATTGTTGACCTTCGTGCATCACAAGAAGTGAGGATGGCGTTGACGACGAGAGCTGAAGCTGAGGGAATAACCGAAAGAGCATATTCCCGTCTTCACTGCGCTTTGCTCGCTGCAGCAGCATGTCCGCAAAGGCCTCGTATTCCATACCGAGGGAGCTGGCATCATTCTGGATAACTGTCTTTTCATACATATGACGCACCGCCTTGAGGAACTCGAAGGCATGAAAGCAGTGAGTCTTCTTATCCCTTGTGAAAATGCCTGCAGGCTGCGGCCACCGTGGTGTCGTTTCGTACGTGGTCGTCCCATTGTACTTGACGTTGTGCATGTGCGTTGGCACTCCATCTGAGCACAAGCCACGCTTGTGGTTGGTGGCGGAACCTTCGGGACCAGGAAACATAACTGTGCGACAGCGTTTGCAGACAGCGTTTGCTCGCTTTCGGTTTTCATTTGGTGCATCGGTCGCTACCAAACTGACAGCAAAGCAGTGGCGAGACCAGAATGTTGTCGAGCCAGACCGTCGGGCTATATTTGCACAATGTTTTTACTGAGTAACACTTTCAGATACGGCTTGTAAGAATGATTACTCACAGACGAAGTCCTTCCGTGCAAGTCTATCGAGGATCTCTACTTCAATATCGCCAATCTTCTCCATAATTGCGCGCGGACTTTTGGGTGCAGGAGGAGGGCCGGGTGTATTGAGCTTTGATGCCACAAGCGCGTTGTTGTAGATACGGGCAGCCTCAACGTACGAGTTTGAGTTCATTCGATATGAAGCCCACTGGTGTTGCTCTCGAAGGTTCATGAAGAGGTAGTATTCATCATCTCCACTGATTTTGAGCGAATTTGGATTGATGCCAGTTTGAGCTTTGAAGAGTCGTTCACTGCGCGTAAGTCCTTGACTATCGTTTGGAAGGGGCAGGCGATCAGAAAGAACGTTGAGGGGAGTAAACGTCAACTGGACCGGAGCCGGCTGTGGTAGATCATCCAGGGTTGGCGGAGGTGTGTGTATTTGAGATGCCGAGGTTGGGTATAGTGAAGCTTCCGCTTGGAAGGCGGACTGTGGCTTTGAGTCAGAAATGTCGATTGGCTTGACATGACCGAATTGAGCCGAGACAGGAGTGAACGAGAAACTACTAGCATGGCCTGAGCCGAACGAAGAAGTTGCTTCGTTTACTGAAGCTCTCAATGAAGTTGACGAACTGGGCACAGGACTTGTTGGCTTTGCAAGTCCGTGTAGGTGAAAGAATTTATGCATATTGGTCTGCTTATGTCAGTCAACAGCTATTATAGACTTCACGGAATAAAACACACCTTTTGTTGCGCCTTTAGCGGCTTTCGTAGATTTATTCCAGGGGCAATAATCTGGAGCTTCTTCTCCGCTGGCTCTCCCTCCATCCATTCTCTATTTCCATCATTATTATCAAGGCTTATTGCCTTGCGCTTTGATAATGCGGTGATAGAGCGAATACTCCCTTCAACTGTAGCGCGATTGAAGGAACCAGATATGTTTAGCTCAGGACTGACCGCTTCACCAATTGCTGGCACATCGAGCGCTGACAGCTGTAAGCTCCCGTTTGAAGAGCTATCGTCGTTGTCCACAGCCGTGAGGTCCTAACAACGCGTAAGCAGTTGCGCATCTGGATAACTCGGGGTTTAACTTACTATGATGGGTAAAGTCGGTACAGTAGCCCTACTCGAGCCATCCTTTAACTGTAGCATTCCGATCGACTCAATAACTTCAACCTTCGCAGCATGCGTGTCGTGTGGAATGGGGTAGTTCAGCTAAGTAGCCAGTATTATCACAATCAAAGTGGGATTTATAGCCGGTATTGATGGCCAACGGATTCCGGCCGGCCGCCGTAAGGATAGCGGTAGTACTGTGCAGCTGGGCATTATGGATACTGTGATACTATCATAGATGTATTAGCATGTGTTTTGTATCCAATATAAAGGCTTTTATTGTAGAGCCGGCCAATGAATGTAGCATACTATCCCTCGGCCGATATAAACTATGTGCTGTGATACTTCCCGGCCAATGTCAACAATGGTAGCCGGTCGATATATTGCTCAGGATGCTGACTCTATAATATAGATAGGCCGATTGAGTTCTTCTGTGGTAACATTGGTCGGCCGATCTGACTGCCCCAATATTGATGCCTTGCCACACATAATATTGCTCGGCTGGATGACATACTTTTGTTCTGCAATACAATAATACTGGGCGGCCGGACATGATAATATCTTGCTATAGTACAGTAGTGTCAGTCGGCCGGCCATATAATACGTTTGTAGTGGTCGGCCGGAATCAATTGTCCTCCTACCTATAATGCTAATATGTATCGGCCGGCTACAATAGGAGCACTGAGAGTGTCGTACTGATGGTCTACAGCCCTGTAATATTGATAGACGTAGGTTATTGGAGTCCAGTAACATTGGTCGGCCGAACACCATGGCACCGTACCAGTCTCCGATAGTATCCATCGGCTGGACATACTGGTAGACCGTTATAGCACAGTAGTAGTATGCGGCCGGTCAGACAACTCAGTAGCTTATTGCAGTGTAGTAACACAGATCGGCCGGATACGATTGTACTGTATCTTTACTCAGTACTATACATCGGCCGGATATACTGGTAGGCGGCCGGTTAGTCAGCACACTAGGTTATTGTAGTCCAGTACTACCGGTCGGCCGGTCATCACAGTACAATATCCTTACACAGTACTATCCATCGGCCGGACATACTGGTAAGTTATCATCACCCAGTAGT